>JAESUZ010001932.1:600000-1033474 GCA_017311185.1 Proteles cristata cristata | reverse complement strand
TCAGTAACAAAAATAAAAAGATACTTATTATCCATCCAAATTGTCTTTCACATCTGTCCTCATGTTTTTTCATGTCTGTGTTCACTGAGTTAGGTGAGGTTCTTACTAACTTTCACCCATTTCATTTCAGGTTTGTCTCCCCTGCCTTCAGTCTCTTGTCCTCCAATGTCCTCTTTAAGGCAGCCAGAACAATTTCTTGAAACATTGAGAAGATATGGAGGTTTTCATATAAATACAGTTGGAATTTTGTAGCACCCGAGTTGATGTGAAAACATATGTAGGGAAATGCTCTTCAAGAACCTAATTTTGTCACTGAAGTTAATTGAAAGGCTGATTCCATCCTTGAAGTTACAACATTTTTGAAGGGCGGGCGAAGCCTTTTTAGTCCTCTTCTGAGCCTTCCTTGATGCCTCTTGACATTTACTAGCTTTGCTGTGCTCGCTCCGTACAGTGGGGTTCCAGTTCTCTGGCATTACTCTTGCTTTGCACGCTTTTCCCCATTTCAGAGGACTTTGACCATTTTACTTCTTAGTAAACACCCATTCATCGTTTAAGACTGCTTGCATGTTTGGTGCTCTGAGGTTTATAAAAAGCCTTTGGTATGTAGAGTTAGACTTATTTCATCATATGGCATAACCATGTTCCAGGTACTGTTTATTTGTGTTTTAATGTTTATTTTTGAGAGACAGAGAGAGAGTGCGAACATGAGTGCATTGGGGAGGGGCAGAGAGCGAGGGGGACACAGAATCCAAAGCAGGCTCCAGGTTCTGAGCTGTCATCACAGAGCCCAACGCAGGGCATAAACTGTGAGATCATGACTGAGCTGAAGTCGGACACTTAACTGACTGAGCTACCCAGGTGCCCCATTTTTTTAAATGTTTATGTATTTTTTGAGAGAGACAGAGAGAGAGGGAGGGAGATATCCAGGTACTGTTTAAAGAATTTTAATATATTATTTAATTCAGTTCTCCCATAACCCTATATCTGTTTTATAAATAAGGATAAGGAGGTACACAGAGTTAACGTGAGTTTCCAAAGTCATACATCAAGCAGGTGGTAGAGCCACGATTTGAACTTGGCAGTCAGTTATGGAGTCTGGATTCCTATTCTCTATAATCTTACGATACTTGGGGCTGACAACTGAGTCAGTATTTGACATATAATTATCTAGTGATCTGTCAATTCAGTGAGAAAAATTTGAACTGGTAGGAAATACAAAGTATTTCTCAAGTTTTATATTCAGCATCCAAAATATTAATGCTATTTTAAAGTGCTAAGTGAGAGAAGAGTAGATTCCAGAGTATCTTCAGCTCCTTTTGGAAAACAAAGCTCCTGAAATAGTAAGATGATTTTTAAAACTGACTTATACCATCATATCCATGTATTTTTTGTAGTTTGTTAATCTAGAAGAGAGGGGCCTGAAGAGAATTTTTGATAGTTTAAGTCATGAGCTTATTTAAAGTACATCAAATCTTGTAAAACAGAGCCACAGAGCCTTAGGATCAGAGGAATATTGTCTTCCCTAATGTTCTTATCTAGTAGGCCTTCTTCAATCAGAAGTTAAAACCTCAATAAGATGTCATTATGATAATGTTATCTTCATTTCTTTTTGCTCTCATGAAATTTAATCATGACTTTAAAACCTAATTTTACAATTCTTAATACACTGCATTAATTCTGTTATTGAATGTACAATTACAAGAAAAATTTCTGGCTGATATTAGCCTCATTTCAGTTTTCATAAAACCGAGTGATGTCCCCATTCCACAACTTCACACTTCTGACTACTCATTGAGAAGGCAGAATTTGGAGTTCACAGACTGAGGCCCATCCCCAGGTTTTTCTAGTTATGATCCATGTGATCTCAGTCACAACACTTAAATACTGTAGACTTTAACTACCTCAAGAGAAAGATCACTTGCATGTCACCTGCCTGGGTCTGGCAGAGGAGTTGATTGGGTCATTGCCAGTAAGTCTGGCCCAATTATTTCTACCTGCAAAATCTGGAAAAACTGCAACAAAAATGTTGGACTTCTCAAAGTTACAGGACAAATGAAGAACTGAAGAATTTTCATTGAAGAAGGAAGAGCCCAAACATAATCTTTTTGGTGTTCGAATAGATGTCAAGGCTATATCCATCAACATATCTACACTTTACAAAGTGAGTGTTTTTAAAATTCAAGTTTCCATATCAAGAAAAACCATTTGTATTAGGAAGAGATGATTTTTTAGTAATACACTGATGGGTGTATGAAAATGCATCTCCTTCTGGTTAGAATGACATTGTCTGTACTCTTTCTTGGAGCAAGTGAAATCCGTGTTAACACATGCTGTTCAAATGGGGCAAAATGTCATTAACCTACGTGACAATTTCATCATCAACAATGAAAAATATATTATTTAGCAACATACTTTTCAGTTTTCTGTGTTCCCAGCTAGGGTATGATCAGCACAGTTTCTTAGATATCTCTTTGATTATGGTTGACAGACTGCCTTCCCTAGAAGGGTGACTTAATAAGTGTTGATTTATTAAATCCACAAATTCTTTCACACTTTAAATGAATATCACTGCATGTTTTAGTGCCACCTTATGTTTAGTTGGGAATTATCTGTGACATATTTGAGTGTTTTTCAAAATGTCATTTATTGGCCATCTGTATCAAGATCATCTGGAAACTTGTTAAAAGTACAGATTCTTGGTCCATCAGAAAATCAGAATTAAAGTCTAACCATCTATTGAGGGATATGAGCTAAAACCTCTAATTAATACTTTGAGCATCTAATAATTAGAAGTTCTTCTGTACTAGATCCATAAACCCAGCATAATCAACAGGTAAGTATATGATAATTAACTCATTGGCTTTAATACAAATAGTCTCTTAGTACAAGACATTTTTTTCATGGTTAAATTGTTGAGTAAATTTCTATAGGACACTCTTATACTGGCTGAGTTCATATTAAAAATAATTATTTCTGGGTGTGCCGGGGTGACTTAGTCAGGTAAGCATCTGACTCTTGGTTTCAGCTCAGGTCATGATCTCAGAGTTTCATGGGCGTGAGCCCCACATCAGGCTCTGTGCTGACAATGAAGAACCTGCTTGGGATTCTCTATCTCCTCCTCTCTCTACCCCTCACCTACTTGTACTATCTCTCTCTCTCTCTCTCTCTCTCTCTCAATATAAATAAATAAATAAAAACTTAAATATTTCCAGTTAAATGCTAGTAGGAAATACATAGATATCTACATAAATATCTACACCTCTATCTATGTATCTATATATCTATTAACCTACTGGGGAATTAGGTGATAGGAAGAGAAATAATATAGTGAAAAAATTCTCCTTGCCAAGTGTTAAGGTCAATTATTTTACCTGATTTTCATAATTTAAAAGATAAGCATTTTTTTGGTCTATTTTACAGATGAAGAGAAAAAAAGCACGAAGAGGTGATATGACATTTTTACATTTTCACAGTTCAAAAGAGCAGACCCAAAGACAGGGCTAGTTAATATTTAAATTCTTGTATTTCCACTGGAGAATGTCTCTAGGTTTTGAGTGCCTTTGCTTAAAGAGGAGTGTAAATACAAAGGATTTTTACCTTAAAATTAATCCAGATCAATTTTAAGGTCAGATTAATTTTTAAAGTCGGCTTCTATAAACGGCATTAGCTCATACTTTAAAACAATTTTTTTTAGAACACTAACAGATAAAACAGGCAGTAAGCAATCACCACCACTGCAGAAAGATGAAATACAACTCTTTTGACCAATAAAAATTCAGCTGCTCATAAATTGTGATATAGTACTTGTTAACCACAAATGTGACATTTGCTTAATAAAAGTTTCCATAGGAAAGCTGAGGACAGCTCCCAGTTTCAGCAGAAAGAAGGAAATCTACTATGAGCAGTTAAGTAGCTGATATTTTGTTGTTGCTCTTTTGTTTTTCCTAAAAAAAAAAAAAAGCTACAAAATGTTGCTGATCTCCAATAGCTGCTGTGATTCTATCTGTGAAAGGATGCTTTCAAAGAATAAGCAATTTCAAATCTTTCCAATGTATTTAAAAAAAATAACTTCACAATTGGTGAAATGACTAAACATGGTCTAGTAAGAACTATACCAAAGCTCATTAAAGAATAGGAAGAAATTGTGTCTCTTAATCTCCTTACTCAGCAATAGGAAACAAAAAACAAACTCAAACTTGTAATGTGTGCTGTGTTTCCTGTAAGTTAACACAATGGACATAAAAAAAAAAAAAGGCATATTTCTGAAAGTGGGCCTTGAAGCTGGCTCAGCTACTTTAAAGGCAAACTTTTCAAATTGTCCTCGGTACCTCCAGGCCCAGGAGATTGGTGCACTGTCGTTTTCTTCCCAGGCTGAGCTTGCTTAAACAGGTGCTCTGCAAATATGAAACCTCATTATCCCACTTTGTAGAGGCTTATTGTTAGAGAACACAAAGACAGCGATCCATGTGACTAGTTGAGTTTCTCCTCTCACATGTATTTATGTTTCAGGAAGACAATTGAGGTAGCTTTTGAAAAGTGTTCACTGAATATTTATGCACCAGATTTCCACCGTAAGCACTTCTATACATGGGGTTGTATAAGGAAACAGAATTTTTCTCTAAGTACTGGTCATAAAAATTGTTAAGTAACATTAATTGCAAGCTGTTTGTTTTGGAAGCCAAGGAAGGTGCCTCTATGCCTTAAAATTGCACTCATTTTAAAACATGTGTTTCTGTCATATGCGGACAATATGTTATTAGAGGATGATATATTGATGATGATATTGTGAATTAGGAAAATTTATCACCATTCGCAGAGCACTTTATTTATTTTTTATTTTTTTAAATATTTAATTGTCAAGTTGGTTTCCATTTAACACCTAGTGCTCATCCCCACAAGTGCCCTCCTCCAAGCCCATCACCCGCCTTCCCCTTCCCCCCACCCCCATTAGCCCTCAGTTTGTTCTCAGCATTCAAGAGTCTCTCATGGTTTGTCTCCCTCCCTCTCCCCAACTATTTTTTCCCCTTCTTCTCCCCCATGGTTCTCCATTAAGTTCTTTGTAATCCTCCTATACGTGCAAACATATGACATCTGTCCTTCTCTGCCTGACTTATTTAGCTCAGCATAACACCCTCAAGTTCCATCCATGTTGCTACACATGGCCAGATTTCATTCTTTCTCATTGCCATGGAGTATTCCATCGTATAGATAAACCACATCTTTTTGGTCCATTCGTCAGCTGATGGGCACTTAGGCTCTTTCCATGTTTGGGCTATTGTTGAGAGTGCTGCTATGAACATTGTGGTACATGTGCCCCTATGCCTCAGCATTTCTGTATCCCTTGGGTAAATTCCTAGCAGTGCTATTGCTGGGTCATAGGGGAGTTCTATTGTTAATTTCCCGAGGAACCTCCACACTGTTTTCCAGATGGGCTGTACCAGTTTATATTCCCACCAACAGTGTAGGAGGGTGCCCGTTTCTCCACATCCTCGCCAGCATCCTCTGATTTGCTCATTTTAGACACTCTGACTGGCATGAGGTGTATCTCAGTGCAAGGCAAAGGAAACAGTCCATCTAACTAATAGGCAACCCATGGAATGGGAAAAGATAGTTGCAAATGACATATCAGATAAAGGTTTAGTATCCAAAATCTATAAGGAACTCACCAAACTCCACACCAGAGCACTTTAAAACCAGGACATGATTGGCCTTATCGTAACTTCGTGATGGAAAAAATGAGCATGTGTACTGTGGAAACTGAAATTCAGAGAGATTAAGCAAGATCCTGGAGTCACATGGGTTTTCACCCCAGGCTCTAACTACTATACTACAAGTAACAGCCTCTGTAATTATTCTGCTATAAGAATGTGTAAATACATGTGTCTGTGTCTGTTTCTTTTTTGGCCCAGAATAACAAGTCTTCACTAAAGCCATATTAGGGGTGTCTTCCTGTCTCTCTGTCTCTGTCTCTGTCTCTTTCTCTCTCATACACTGGGGGATCCTTTGAGAATTCAGCATGCTTCCTCCCTGTTTGCTAATTTTCTACTTCTCAAGAAACCCTCTGACTCAGAAATTTTATTCCCAAGCAATTGCTCTAGGAAGAGACTGATTTCAGTTGACTGTGTAAACTCTCTAGATGCTCAGAACTTATAATTGCATCTCTGAGTAAATAAATCTGTTGGGGGGGGGCCTGGGTGGCTTAGTTGGTTGGGCGTCTGACTTTCGCTTAGGTCATGATCTCGCGGCTCGTGGGTTCGAGCCCCGCATCGGGCTCTGTGCTGACTGCCAGCTCAGAGCCTGGAGCCTGTTTCAGCCTGTGACTCCCTCTCTCTCTGACCCTCCCCTGCTCACGCTGTCTCTCTCTCTCTCCTAAAAATAAATAAAACATTAAAAAAATTTAAAAAAAAAATAAAGCTGTTGGGTAACTTTTCTGTCCCTCTTCAATATGCTATTAAGTGCCAGCTCAACACCAGAAGAGAGTCTGTTTAAATTCAAACACTGAATTTCAGGATCACAATAACTAAAAACTAGACCAGGGTTCACATTGACCCAAACTACAGCATGCCCTGGGGACAAAGTTCTCCTCACTGTTACATTGGTCATGTGATAATAAAATGAGTTGGGTGATATGTGACATTTTCAGGGTTTCTAGAAACCAATGTGCTGAACGCTTTATAAAACAAATCACCTGGACAAACATGATTCCATGGTTGTCACAGAACAGCACGCGCTCCATGGAATTTAGCTTTGTGTCATGTTTATAGATGGATATTGTGTCCCTTCCATGGTCCCCTGCAGTATCCTTAGAGGGCAAGGACTCATTACCCAGCTCAGCCATCACCGTTAACAGGTGGAGATGATGATACATCTCTGAACAAAACTATGCTTAAAGGAACCCAGGACGTTAACCAGCTTTCAATAAGTAGACCTTGGGATCAACATACATCCTAATTTAAAAATGGAGCAGCTTCCTCAGTCAGCTACCAGATGCAAATGCGCACCCCTTTTGAGAACCAAGAAACTAACACATCCAGTCATTTACATTTCAACCCCCTTAAATAAAAGCATTAAGTTGCATAGTCAGAATGTTTGAGGAATGGCTCAACTAGTGTGCCTTTCTCTTCTTTCCAGCAGTTATTGGTCCCTCATTCAATGTGTTTAGGTTCTGTTGTAGTTCTGAGGTCAATTTGGGTGAAATGCCCTCTTATTTACCTGTAATGACTATGGAGATAATCTGCTGTTGCCTAAGATATCAGTCCAGTTGCTCATGGCTACAATTTGAAAAGGCTCTCTCTGTCCCCAGATTCCTTCTTTTTTTGAAAACCTAGTGGTGCAGGACTATACACAATTGAATTCTCCAGTGGCTGCATAAAACATGATACTGACAAATCAAATATTTACTTCCATCGAACTGAGCGTTAGCTCTTTAAGTTCCCAGCATTGAAAACTCCTGGTATTTATATGAACAATGGATGTGCCAATAATAATAATAATAATATATATAATTATATATTTATGATTAGATGATATAATATAAACAGACTACATAATTATAGAATATATGATTTATATTAGATACATAAATATAATATATAGTTTTATATATTAGTATATAACTATATTACATAATAATGTATATTAATATATAATTGTATAATAATTTATATTACATCATTCTATAATAAAATTATTATTATTATTATCAGGGTATCCTGTATGATACTCTTCAGACTTTACTTTCCAGCAAATCAATACTTGGCTTTTTCAAAATAAACAACAGGACATTTGGGACAGGAGGAAGTAATTAATTTTTCTTAGGATCTACCATGTGTCAGATAACTGAATAAGGGATTGGGGCTTAAACTGTGTTATTTCATTTATTATTTCTGCAAGCACTTTTGCAAATCAAGAAGCTGAGCCATGGGATTTTCAGCCTAGCTCAGGCTTGTTGGTGCAGGGCCCCCTGTGAGAAGTTTGGTTTCCTCTAAACCCTGGTGTGGTGCTCTTGCTGTTCCTTTAATTTTTGTTTTCATTTTTTTCTTTCCTTTTATAGCATACTGTGTATTGGGCACTTAAATAGATTTGTGTTATTTTGAGGGAAAAATACTCAGAGCCTAGACAATGGCATCAGAATAGGTGTTATGGATTTCATTACAGACTATGAGCCCTCCTGTGTCAGGGACTCTGGGTTCCTCTTCAGTCCGCACCACGGGATAGCTATCTGAGAAGAAGCCTTGCCTTAGTCGTTGTTCAGATCTTGCCAAATTTATACTTGAGAAGATTGGCGTCGAGTGTGATGGTTTTAGACTCTTCCTTTATCTGCGTTTTCAAAGTTCTAAACCAAAACCAAGGTAGATCAGCAAAACAGAAAACTATACAACCAGGGATGCTTAAAGCCCTTTGAAAAATATTCACTAAGTGACCAGCCCATATTGCTCCCTGGCCTTGTATTAGAATCCAATATGTAAACATACAATAAATAGCTTATAGTATTTTGTAACAGCAGAGTCTAACTTATACTTTCACCACTAATTTTTTTTCTCCCTATCATAAATTTTCCTTTGGACTGTAAGAGCAGGGAAGAAAGAACAGCTTTGTCTTTCTATCGAGAATAATATCCCAGGTTTTTTTACATGGTGCACAGATAGAAGGTACTATACTTTTCTATTCTATTGGATACCTAGGAGGGTAATGTCAAATTTAGTTCGTCTGTGCTAGATTACTAAACTCCTTTCATGATGTTCATCTGATAGATTTCTCTCTCTCTGTCTTTGGTTTTTGGGTTCTAGTCACATTTTTAAAGCATCTTTATAGAAACTGTCATACGCATATGAATCAGCTAACCTGAACAAATTTTCTCATTTGGCAGGTGCATGCCATTAAATTCTATGTTGTTATAGTGAGTTTAGGGGTTTCAAGTTAGGACCTTGTATGCTTGAATCAGTGTCAAGCATTGTGAAAGACCCAAAATCTAAGACTAAGATGCTGTCCCTTTACCAATATCAGTAACTAAGTATAATGCAATTAAGCCTGTAAAAAATAAAAAATGGTAAGTTCAGATCACCTAAGAGTCCAGAGAGAAAGCATAGGTGATACTAATAATAACATAGACTTATGTTTTCTAACTACGGGCTAGACACTGTTTAAAGTACTTTATACCTAGAAACTCATTTAATCTTTGTAACCAACTCATCAATTACACACTAATATTATCATTCACATGTTTTGGAAAGGGGAACTAAATCACAGAGATGTTAAATGATTTGTCAAAGTCACAGAGCTTGTAAAAAACAGAACTAGGGTTTAGCCCAAACAGTGTGGCTCTTGACTCTCTATCTGGAAGCCATATTCTAAGCTGCCAGTCAAGGATCAGAACTGAGGCCACTCAGGGGAATCAGGATAGTTTCTTAGGGCTATTCAAGATTTAACCTACAAATTGATGTTTAAAACAAAAACAAATGATTAATCTTGGGTTTGTTCTTTCTAAGCAAATGTCATAGTTTTACTTGGGCTCAACTTTTCTTTCCTGTTAAAAACCCTTTACAGTTTACGGAACAGCTGTGTGTGTATCAAAGATTAGTGTGTAAGGGAGAGAAGGAAGGCAATTTTACAGGCAAATGAGTTCTTAATTGATAATGAAATGGATTTATTCAGTTGCAGCTTTACAAGTCTCATTAAATTCAAATAATATAATTCAAAATTTAACTTTCTCTTTATTCTGTCACTATGGTACAGTAGACCTTCACGTTCAATTTGGGGGGAAGGGTGGAGAGCCGAATCGTGGATGGCATTTAGAGTCAATTTGCACTTATTCAGAGAAGTTGCCTGTGACACATCATCGGGTCAGTGGCTCAGCAGTAGGGCAGCTCTGGGCCACCGTATAGGCTGCTGGAGACAGTTCTCAGGCAGCTTACTGTTCCCGAACAAGCTGACATTTTATGGGGACTATTAGAAATGCATGAATTCTGCACACAAAATGTCAGCTGATATATTAAGAAAGAGCAACTCTCTGTGGTCACCGGCAGTAAAATTTCTTTAGCTTTCACCCCATTCTGCTTCATAGATACATTGTATATAACGCCTGTACCATTTCCGATGAGATCACTTGACACTCAAAATACACATTCAAGTTAAACTTTTGCAATAAGAGAGTGAAGCCTTAAAGAGAAATGAAAATAGTATCATCCCTCCATCTTCAGTTCAGAAACCAAGGTCATGGATTATGAATTTTAAGCAGTCAGTATATCACTCAAAAATCATTCTAGATATAAGATGGCATCTTTATTCAACTTGCTTATTACTTTTAAAATATGTTCTTGCTTAATAGCCTTTTGCTTTTGACATGGAGGACTTCTATAAATTGGGTACTAATGCAAAAAAATTAACCCCTATCACGAAGCAATTGAGTTGAATAGCATTTTTGTGTTGCGTATTATAGTCTATGAAGCTGTCTTCCACTATGTCTAGAAATTCAGAGAAAATTGAATGCTTGAAAAATGTACGCTTAATATTTATGGAATCCTTGCTGTATGACATAGCTGAGGAAGCTATTCCCCATGGAAAATCACATTAGCCATAAAGTGGTCCCTGGAGTAACAGACCACCAAATACTCAACGCCGGGCACAACAGAGTACAGCAGCCTGCTGATGACATGCCCCTTATCCACAATTCCACTCACGTGTGGCATAACCTATCCACGGCTTCAAGTCTACGTCACTGTACTTGACACCAGCCTCCTGGTCACACGTCATGCTGCTCTTGCATATATAACTATAGCCACTTTTCCAGCACATTGAATGCCATTTCCTCCTCACAACCTCTAAGACTGTTTGTTCAAGATACATGTAAATAATGTCATCTGTAGTATGGCCGCTTCAGACAACATACTCTAGCTTCTGCCTAAATACAAACAAGTGATAATGAAATTATTAAATGAATTATGGTGCCAATAAAGGCAGTTTTATTTACTGGTGTACAGATTTAAGTTTTCTTTTGTACTAAAGTGAAAAAAAAAAACCTACAATTTACCCAAAACAAAAAGTAGAGAACACTCCATGGAGAAAGCCCACAGAAAAGCTTGGAGCCCCATCAGTACATGTGTTTACACAGAAAAGCATCACCTATTGGGTTTATTAAAATTATTGTTTAGTGTTTATTTTTGAGAGAGAGAGAACAGAGGAGACAGTGCATGAGCAAGGGAGGGGCAGAGAGAGAGAGAGGGAGACATAGACTCTGAAGCAGACTCCAGGCTCAGAGCAGTCAGCACAGAACCTGACACGGGGCTTGAACTCACGAGCAATGAGATCATGACCTGAGCCCAAGTCAGATTCTTAACCGACTGAGCCACCCAAGCACCCCTAGAAAAGCATCACATATTGGGTTTAAAGGAGAAGGTTACTCATTTCCTTACCCATGGCTAGGAAAGCTGCCACTTTGAATAATTTAGAATTTGAATGCTATGGTGTATATAATATCTACAGTAGTATTCGGTTTCTGCCTGGTTGTCTTGCCTTGTTTAATTGTCATTTTGTTGTTCTAGCAAACAGGTTTAATTATTTTCTAGACTGTTGTTTGAGCAGAAAATGGAAATAGATTTAAAATGGAAATTTGTATAAACTATTTTAGTGATGCTCTGACTCAAAAGAGAGAGCACAGTCTGTCCAATGTAGTATGAAAACAGGGGCTACTACAGTTAGGAGGGGCATCATTTTTTCTACTGACTGAGATCATTTCTGGAATATTTTACACTCTGTTGAGCGATACAAAACATAGACTTAGGAACATAAATCAAAACTGACTCCTCATCTTGGAATTGTAAAATCACCCCATCAGTCATCCTGTGTTTATTAATAAAGGATCTAATATGTGCAGAACTCTGTACTAGCCACAGTGAGGAGATACAAAACATACAAAGGAGGACATATGGTAGAATGTTCCAGAATATGGTTTCTGGACCCACACAATCTTGTGTTTGAATCCTGTTCTATCACTTCCTAGTGAGTGATCATGGAGGAATAAATCTCAATCTCCTCATCTCCCAAATCGTGATAAAAATAGTCTCCATGTCACAAAAGTGTTCTTGAATAATAACCTGAATATACACAGAGAATATTCAGTGCTCTGTTTGACTAACACACAATTAATACGCAATATTTCAGTTTTATTAAATTAGCATCTTTGTTATGATTGCTCAATTCCATTTTCCAAGGTATTAGAAGCTAAATTCGGTAAAGGTTTGAACTAGCAAAAATATAAACATCAAAATTCTTACATTATGGAGAATTATCTTTCACAGAAAACTCTCAGAATATAAGTAAAACTTAAGTTGAAATTACATATATGAAAATTATAATTATGCCATTAATTAGCTATTGTTAGCCTAAAATTAATTTCCTAGTTACTGAGAAGGAAGGAGCCCTTTTCATTTTGGGGGAAATAAAAATTAATATTTTAATAAAATATTTTAATATCGGTGTTCATGGAAAAATAGACAAGAAAACAGTAAAGTACAAAATGCCAGCGCTATAATCCCAGTGTTCACAGACGACTACACTCAGTTCTTTAATGTATTTTCCTGCAGTCTTTATGATGCAGTGTTTTACACAGTGGATATTCTATTGTACATTAAATTTTATGTCTGCTTTTGATGTTAAACCTTACAGCATAATAATTTTCTATGTCTTTGGGAACTCTTTATTAGTATCATTATTAATATCTCAAAAATTTTGCATTTTACTTGAGGATACACTATAAATGCTTATAGCATAGTAAATGTTTGTACAAGTCTATATTTTGTCTGACATTTAGAGAATCTGACCAGACACAAATTAACTTAATTAAGTTCAAACACAATTTTATTTTTTATTTATTTTTTTATATTTGTGTTCAACATTTATTTATTTATTTTACTTTTGAGAGACAGAGACAGAGTGCAAGTTGGGGAGGGGCAGAGGGAGAGGAAGATACAGAATCTTAAACAGACTCCAGGCTCTTAGCTGGCAGCACAGAGCCTGACATGGGGCTCGAACTCACGGGCCACAAGATCATGACCTGAGCTGAAGTCAGAGGCCTAACTGACTGAGCCACCTTGGTGCCCCTCACTACTTATTTTTGAGGAACAGAGAGAGACAGAGCATGAGCGGGTGAAGGGCAGAGAGAGAGGAAGACAGAATCCAAAGCAGGCTCCAGGCTCTGAGCTGTCAGCACAGAGCCTGATGTGGGGCTTAAACCCACAAACCGTGTGATCATGACCTGAGCTGAAGTCAGAAACATAACTGACTGAGCCACCCAGATGCCCCCCAAACAGAATTTTATAAAGGCACTATTATTTGTTAAAATTCATAAGAAAATCTTCATTTAAACAAGAAATAATTTTTTTGAATTAATGGAAGGATGAATACACATCACTAAGAAATAGTGACCAGCATAATCTCGTGAGCCAAAAATATTGAGTAGAAACACAGAATGGGCAAGTGATAGTCTACCTTAAGGTGAATAGTCCATGCTTTAAGTGGTGTAAATTAAAACTGAATGATGTGTAGGGGCACCTGGGTAGCTCAGTAGGTTGAACTTCCAACTTCAGCTCAGGTCATGATCTCATGGTTTGTGAATTCTAGCCACATGTCAGGTACTGGGGTGACTGTTCAGAGCCTGAAGCCTGCTTTGGATTTTCTGTCTCCCTCTCTCTCTGATGCTGCCCCCATTTGTTCTCTCTCTCTCAAAAATAAACATTAAAAAAAAATTTTTTAATACTGTATGATGTGGAGAGAGAAGTTAGAGAGACCAATGCGGTTGCTTTTGGTGATTATCTATATCAACCCCAGGTAACTTCTTTGTGATTGGTGAAGAGTAGAGGCCCTATGAAGAGAATAATTCCTCAAGAGATGAAAGAGGATCAGTGTGTCCTGTTTGAAGGGCACTGTTTCTAAATACGGAACAATTGCTTTGATTTTTAAATAATTTACAAATGAATTACACATGCAATATATTGAAAATTATCTGAGCATAATACTGAAGAAGTAATGTTTTCTTTCTTTTGATAAGTGAATTGATGAAGTTTCAGAGAGCTCTTTCATGTCTAAAGTTTTGTATTTTATTTTGTTTTCACATCCAAACAATACCCACTTGAAAATAAAATGTATAGGGAATTTTATTTCTTGACCTTGAAATTTTGTACACGCTGTCCTGTTGCCTTGTTAAATTTGCTTTCATGTTGCATAGAGACAAAAGATTGAAAGAAAATATATGTATGGCGGTGTTCCCGTAATTATAGATGTGTGGGCAAATTACTCCAAAACTTGGCCATGTAAAACAACCATGTATCTTGTTTATGAATTTTCTGTTTCAGAAATTCCAGCAAAGCACCATGGGAATGGGTCATCTAGTTTTACGGTGTCTGGGGCCTCATCTCAAAAACTCAAAAGCTGGGGCTAGTTTTATTTGAAAACTCATATATTCCCCACATCTGGCATCTAGTCTGGGAAGACCCAAAATCAGGGCGGAGGGGAGCTGAAGCAGCCAGAGATTCTGTGCATCTTTCTCTGTGTTGTGCCTCGATAGTCTTTCTAGCATAATGCTTGGTGCATTCATGGTAGCCATAGTTATGGTGGTTCAGGGCTTCCGGGGTGCACTTCCAAAGAGGGAGAGAGAGACAAATCTTATCACCTATTATGACCTAGCACCTAGTGCTAGTACGTAGCATGGTGCTCTGTTGGCAGAGTAGACTGAATGTTCCACCCAGGTTTTGGTCTCCTGGGTGGCTCAGGTAATTAAGCATCAGACTCTTGATTTCAACTCAGGTCATGATCTCTTGGTTCATAAGATCAAGCCCCACATTGGGTTCTTCATCTACAGATTTCCTTGCCCTTTCTCTCTTCCTCTCTCTCTCTCTCTCTCTCTCTCTCTCTCTCTCTCTCTCTCTCTCTCAAAATAAATAAACTTAAAAACAAGTTCCACCCAGGTTCAAAGAAACATAGACTCTACCTGTTAATTGAAGAATGCCAACATCACATTTTAATATAAGCACGTGGAATGAACTATATATTGGTGTGTCTATCTTTGGAAAATATACTCCATCTCAGACATAGAGGCTACTGATAACATTTCCTTTGAATTCTAACTACCAATTGTAAAATGTTTGCCCTTACCTCTGAAATCCCTGTGTGCCTTTCTTTGAATGTATCACCCCCTCTTCTCTTTCCACATCTTCACTTCCCTGTATTTGTCCTTTTCTTTATGGCTTTACTACATGTGCTTTCATGCCATCTCATGGTGGATGCTTGTGCACAGACATGGATGCAGATGTGAGTTTCATATAATATCGATAGTACCAAATGCATTTGTCTGTATCTTGCTCTTTTCCCCCAGCCTGTGTTTTTAAGATTATTTGTTCATACATTGCATGTAGCTTGAGCATTTCACACGCAGTTTACTATTCCACTGAATATATATTCTACAGATTATCCATTTTATTGGTGTTGGACTTCAGGCTATTTCCAGTTTTGTTTTATTTATGTGACTATTATCAGGTGGGTATGAATATTTAAACATCTTTCTACATGTTTCTTGATGTACATGCAGGAATTTCTCTAGGCAATATCACTCAGAATAGAGTATTTACAGCAACAAGAATATATAGTCTCCAGTGTTTATATTTTCACATAAATTTCTTAGATTTTTTCCTTCCATGTATAAGGCTTTAGTACACATACGATTTGTGTGCATCATGTGCCATAAAAATAAAGTGCATTTTTTTCCAAATGGATTTGGAATTTATTCTCACACTGTTTTCAATTAAAAAAAAATTTTTTTTAAATGTTTTATTTCTGAGAGAGAGAGAGAGAGAAAGAGCGTGAGCAGGGTAAGGTCAGAGAGAGAGGGAGACACAGAATCCGAAGCAGTCTCCAGGCTCTGAGCTAGCTGTCAGCACAGAGCCCGATGCGGGGCTCAAACCCACAAACTGTGAGATCATGACCTGAGCCAAGGTTGGATGTGCAACCAACTGAGTCACCCAGGTGCCCCTATTTTCAATTTTTTTTTGAAAAGGCACTTAGTTGGAAATAATTTCAATATTATAGAATTTGGTCAAAAATAAAAACAGTACAAAGAAAACTTATGTACCTTTGGCCCAGATTTACCTTCTATTCATATGTCTACATAGTAGATGTGTGTGTGTGTGTGTGTAAATTACAGTTAACATGCCTCTTTACCTCCAAATACTTCTATGTGTATTTCCTAAGAGTAGAAGTATTATGTAATCACAGTCAACGTCAATTACATAAATTTACATTGACTCGATACTTAATCACCCATATTCCAGTTTTCTCAGGTAGCCTAATCACATTTATAGCATGTTTCCCCTCTACTACAGAATCCAATCTCTAGGGTCAGATATTACAGATCGGTCATGTCTATTTAGCCTGTAACACTCCCAAACCTTTGTTTATCCTTGATAACATGGATGCACTTGAAGAATATATTATTTTATTTTTTCAAGAAAACGTTCTTCATTCCATGTTGATGTTTGATGTCTTCTCACATCTACAATGAGGTTATGCATCTGCAGTATGTCTCAAGGTTTCACATCTGAAAGAACATGACATCCACTGGCAACAGTAACATTGATCAGCAGGTGAAGAAGGCATTGCCCTAATTCTCTGTTGTTACTTTACTTAAAAATTGTTGCTTTTAATCTCCTTCTCAACTAATAAACAATCAATGGGAGAAGACTTTAATATCATGCAAATATATCAGCCTCATCAAAATTTCTCCCTGATCATAGAATCCACTGGTGATACTTTCCTGATCTAATCTTTATCATGGTGGTCGCGGAATGAAGATTTTTCCAACTCCAGAATCTGTTCCACATTTAATTGATAGGTTTCAGTATTCTATTGTAAGCAAGAGCCTTCTCTTCCCTGGTCTTGATTTTTGTATTTATGTATGTATCTGTTTTTATTTATTAAATAATGAATTTTCTGTTATTAAATATTACTATTCAATATTAAATTTCTATTAGACAATAGTATAATTTAATATTAGTTAAATTTATTTATGAAATAATAATGAATTCCTATATTTAATGGTTTATAATTCATTACTGAACATAATGATTTCAGTGCTCAAATCTCAGATTTGGCCTGTGGGAGTCTTCACACTGTGTTCCTTATGTGTTTGTGACATGCTCCCATTTGGCTTCCTGACATGATAAAATATTTCAGGGTCGTCATGGACCTACTGTAACCTACGCATAGAATCATCTTTTTCCAAGGTGCTGTAGTTCCTGTTTACAAGCACCATTTACTGAAGAGCCCATTGTTTTTCTATTCATCAGCAATGTTAACCTTGTTATTATTAAAACTTTTTATGTATGGGTGGGTCTAGTCTTGAGTTTTCTATTTGGTTCTGTTATTGTCCTTGATTGTCGCTAAATATATACTAAATCTCTTACAATTTCCTGTTAAGTTATCTTGTCTGCTATTAGGGCAGTCTTGGTTCTTTGAAGTTGATGCCCACTCCTATAAAATTCGGAATTAGTTTGCTAATTTGAATTTTCAAAATAACCCTTGGAATTTTGATTGAAAATGCATTAAATCTTAAATGAGTTCTATAGATGTGTCACCTTTCTATAAGACATTAAGATTTTTTTTTTTACTGCTAATCATTTCAGGTTGATTTTCCCCAGCACACAATGTGTCCTTAATTATATAGATGTTAGACATTTTTTTTTAACTTAAGAACTGTGTTCATAGATTATATATTTAAATAAAAACATATATGGTTTGGGTTTGTTTTCTTATGTATAAATCCTAACCAGGCACAACTTGTGTTTCACTCCCCTGTTTTCAATATCTGTTATTAATGTGGGGGTTATTTTTACTTTCCTCCTTTTGTTTTCATTCTGAGATCCATGTTGTTATCTATTGCCCCATATATATAGAGACTCCCTTAGATGCTGGAGCTGCTAGATGGACGATTTTCGGGTGACCAATTTTTGTGATTTGCATGGGAGTGAGGAGTTCCTGGGATGCAGGGATTTTCATGATATGAAACTCGTGTCATCAACAGGAAGGACTTGCTCATTATGCACATGACTGAAGGCAGAGGGGTTTTTTGTTTCGTTTTTGTTTTTGTTTTGGGGGGGTTTGTTTGTTGTGCTTAGTCTAAGGGCAGTATTTCCTTTGTGAAAAACAGGAATAATATTCTTATTATTTGCCAGGGCATTTAAATGGATAACTGATATAATCTAGAAATAAATAAAGAAGTAGTACTCATGATTAATGTAAATCATTCCAAAAAGAACTCCAGGCACAGATAGCTTCACCAGAAACTTTTACTAAGGAAAAAAATGATGCAAACTTATACATTCTTCCAGATAAATGGAAGAAAAAAGAGTGAACTGCTCTTTCAGTCTGAGTTCAGTCTATTCATTTATTTATTTTTTATGTCACTGTAAAGTTGACTTAAAAACACATGATACAGGTCTTACAAAAAAGGAACATTTATAATTTTGAAAGCCTAAAGAAATATTAATGAAGAACCCCTAGCAAAATATATATTATGAGCAAGTTGTGTTTAGTCTTGACAATAACCTTGGGAATATTTTTAACTCAATGTAATTTGACACCTTAATAGAATAATAGAGAAAATTTGAGAATTATCTGAATAGATGCAGGTCAGTTAGTTTATAACATTAAATGTCTATTTATAATTAAAATCAAGGAACATTTTAATTCTGATACAAGGAATAATTTTATTCTTGTATTCATTGGATACAACCAATGAAGAGAATGCATCATGCTTGATGGTACATGTAGAAAGCTTTTTCACTGAGATCAGGAATAGGAAAAGGATGGCGATGATGTCTTTTTTTTTCCAATATGTTTTTGGGATCCTAGTTAGTCCATTAAAAGAATGAAAACAAAAATTATACATAGGAACTAAAATAAACTGTCCTACGATTTGTAGACCTCATCTATACTTATGTGCATGTCTGTATATATGTAGAATATCCAAGAGCATCTATAAATAATTATTAGAATACATCAGAGTTATAAGCATGTTTGTTGGATACAGGACGAATTTATTCCTTCCTAGTCTCAGTCCCATCCATTTCCCCCACCCCTCCCACCAAAAACTTGACTTAATAGAGGAATGCCCCATGTTAGCATATTAGAAGGTTCAGTATCATTATAATGTGACTTTGTCCAGATTCTACCAGATTTATCCAATCAAAACTCTAAAATGAGTTTTATAAATGAGTTATAAAGTTATTATAATTAAGATAGTGTGGCATTTGTGCATAAACAGACAATTAGACCAATAAAATGATAAACTCAGAGAGATATCCATATATATATATATATGGACATTTAACTTATGAAAAATGTCACAGAGAATAGAGAGCAAGAAAACAGTATTTTTAATAAATTGTGCTGGGAGTATTTGGTATTCACGTGCATATCCATATCCACAGTTTATACAGAAATCAGTTTCAGTGAATTGTAGATCTGAATGTTAAGGGGAAATAAAAGCTTCAGAAAGGTTACACAGGACAATTCTTTTAGACTTCTGAATATAAAAATATTTCTTAAACAAAAGACAAAAATTATTAAAATGTAAATATTGATAAATTTGATATTAAAATATTTTCTGATAAAAAGCCTTAATGAAATAAAATGCAGCCACTTACTGAAAGAATATGTTTGTATTTCATATAATCTACAAAATTGAATCCATGATATATAAATAAATCTTTCAAATATCTAAGAAAAAATAAATATGCACATGACAATTGAACTGCACTTTGCAAATGAGGATATATACATAATTAATAAGCATATGTCAATGTGCTCTAAAGGCATTAGGGAAATTAATACTACAACCATGAGATAGCACTACGTTCCCCAACAAAAGGGTAGACATAAAATTTACAAGAAATTTTATAAGACTTGGTGGTTGGAAAGAATGTGAAATGAAAATAATCCTTATGAATTCCTATAGTGAGTGTAAATGGTTAAAAACAACCTAGAAAAAGGTTAGTATTACTTACTCTATTTGAAGATCAATATTCTGTATGCTGCTGCAGTTTTACTCCTAGGTGTATATCTAAAAGAAATTCACATATATGTGCCTAAAAAAGACATTTAACAGGATGTTTTTGTTGGTATTATCATGACACATCAACTCTACAAATAACCCATCAGTGGTAGAATGAACAGAAACAATATGTTACATGTGTTGAGTGTGGTGACATGAAGCATGACTATGAACTGGCCCTACAAATAATCTGAGCAGAGGGAAGGAGTGTGTGTTGGGAAAGAAAAAGCGTTATGGTGAAGGATCACTACATTTCTACCCAGGATTGTGTCTGCTTTTGTTTCAAAATTAAGAATTGGAAAGATACAGATAAATTCATAAGAAAAAAATTTAGGGAGGGATAAAGTAGTATAGAACTAGGAGCAAAATTAAGATTATGACAGTGGTATTTGCAATAAATTTTATTTAAAATACCTGAGATCAGGGACGTCTGGGTGGCTCAGTTGGTTGAGTGTCCGACTTCGGCTCAGGTCGTGATCTCACGGTTCCTGGGTTAGAGCCCCATGTTGGTCTCTGTGCTGACAGTTGGCTCAGAGCCTGGAGCCTGCTTCAGATTCTGTGTCTCCCTCTCTCTCTGACCCTGCCCTGCTCACACTGTGTCTGTCTGTCTCTCTCTCTCTCAGAAATTAATAAAACATAAAAAATTTTTTTAAAATAAAATATCTGAGATCATGCTTTTTAAAAGCATTAGATCACTGAGTACATGTGAGTTATAATATTATTTTCAACTTTCAGTATTTAAGAAAAATTCCAAATTAGAATGTTTCTTAATGTTTCTTTTATATATATATCTTTACATATATATATTTACATATGTATATATCTTTACATATATATGTATATGTATATATACATATACATATGTATAGTTTATCGTCAAGTTGGTTTTCATATAACACCCAGTGCTCATCCCAACAAGTGCCCTCCTCCATGCCCATCACCCCCCTTTCCTCCTTCCCATCTCCATCAGCCTTCAGTTTGTTCTAGGTATTCAAGAGTCTCTTATGGTTTGCCTTCCTCCTTCTCCCCAACTATTTTCCCCCCTTCCCCTCCCCCATGGTCCTCCATTAAGTTCCAAAGTAGAATGTTTCAAGTCAGTTGTGATGAATTCTCAATAGTTTGATCAGGGCATTGATTATATGTACCAGTACTTCCTGGAGGTGTAAATAGAGCCTGTAATATATTCAGGACATTTCACCTTGTAGATAGAACGTATTGACTGTATTGAGCGCGAATGACAGTTACTCCTGCCATAGAGCTCTAATGCATGCTGCGTTAGCTTCCACCTGCTCTCCAATGGTGGCCTCCAAATTCTCCTTCGCCATGTTGAGTTCATCCCATTCTGCTACTTTTCAGCTTGAGACATTTTAATGCCTGCTTATATTTCTACCCATAATCCCTCAAACCAATATCATCATCTTCTGGGACCCTCATATCCTCTGTTCCACACACCTCATTTTTTGCATGGTCACCTCATAAAAACTGTTGTATTCAGTTCCAGATTATCATTTTGTTGTCATATATTACATTGATCACATTATTTTTTTCTGATAGTGTACTAAATTACCTAAATGTTTCATGGTATAAGCAAACCACTCAGAATACACACTCTGGTCAGAGAACTGCTCTGTGTAATCCCATGCCTTTAAAATCTGATCAGACTTTCTGTCTACCCAACATATAATTCTTCTTTGTAACAGTTTCATGTAAACTTGAAGAACATATGTGCTCTTCAGCTGTTGGGTATAAAGTTCAATTGGCATTACTATAAATGTATCAAATAGAGAAATATTAATTATGCAGATTAAATTTTCCATAATCCTTAGATATTTTTTTTTGGTCTTCTTGTCCTATAGATTATTGAGGAAAATATGTTTAATCCCCACTATGACTATGGATTTTTTTCCCTCCTTCAGTTATGCCAAATTTCACTTTATATATTAGGTTCATACATATATACATTTTTTATATATTTCTGGTTGATTGACTTTTATCATAAAAAATATTCCTTTATTTGTTCCATTTGGCCATGCTGCTTGCCCTGAAACCTTTGTCCAGCGTTAGAATAGCTCATTCAGCATCCTTTCCGTTAATGTCTATATCACATATTTTGCCATTCTTTTCCCTTTCAACCTTTCTGCCTCATTGTCTTACACTTGGTTCCTAGAAATAAGTTATGAGACAGAGAGTTGCATCCAGACTTCCTGGGGAGTAGAGAGGTTTACTCCACTTAAATGAGTAAGGTTGATCAGAGAGAGAAACTAGCTACGATGTGGTTATGATAGAGGGTTTTGAGGAACCTATAAGAAGTTTTGGACCTGAGATGACTCCAGCTGCCTGTGATTAAGGTGATGAAGCCAGGGCCTTTATCCCCAGTCATCGCTGGCCAAGCGTCACCTCTGGAAGGTGGTATAAATTTAGGCAGGCAGTTCCCTCCATTCAACGGTAAATTCCAGTGCTGGATGCAGCTGTGGGTGTACCTTGCCAGCAGTTGAGAATGGGTGCAAAAACCTAACAGTGGGGTCTGGGAGGAGGGGGAGCAAAATAGTATAATGAGAGTATGATCATAGTATAATGAAATAATTATATTTAAGGAACATCCTTTCCAAGGAATCTATTATGACACACCCTTTGTATTAAATTTCAGAGATTAATCTTTTAATTGGAATACATTCCATTCACAATGAACATAATTACTGATATATTAGGTTGAATATAACTTTGGTTAGAAAGACAAAAGAAATGTGATCCACCTAATATTCTATGCTCCTTTTTCCTTTTCAACTTCATTTTAAGAATTATACCCTATGTGAGATGATGGATGTGCTAACTAACCTTACTGTGGTAATCATTTCTTGACACATACGTATACAAATCATTATATTGTGCACCTTAAAGTGACAGTTATATGTCATTTACCTCTCAATAAAGCTAGGATAAAAAAATGATGTGTGTTTTTTCTTCTACTTATCATTAGCTCTACATTTCTCTAGTGTTCAGTTAGGTAGTTACCATAGAGGTATAAATTAATACTTTTATCACTTTGTAAAAAGTACAGAAATCTTGAAAGACTTTGGAATATCTACTCTTCTCAGACCTACAGAATCATCCCCCAAACTATCGTGTAATAATTTGTAGAAGGCCCCTTTCTATATAGTTTGATTCAAAAATCTAAAATAAAAATGTATGGGACCATGTGAGGTCCCATAATTACTATTTATTAATTAGTATTCAGAATAGTGAGGAGATATGAGGTACCTATGTACTTGTTTATTGTCCTAAGTGTGTATAAAGATTCTTCTTTTTTTTTTTTTTAATATTTTTTATTTATTTCTAGGAGAGAGAGAGAGAGACAGCGTGAGCAGGGGAGGGTCAGAGAGAGAGGGAGACACAGACTCTGAAACAGGCTCCAGGCTCTGAGCTGGCAGTCAGTACAGAGCCCGTCGCGGGGCCCGAACCCACGAACCGCGAGATCACGACCTAAGTGAAAGTCGGACGCTTAACCGACTAAGCCACCCAGGCGCCCCAGGATTCTTCTTATGGTCTAGACATCACTTTCTGTTTAGGTCTAGAAACTATGTCTTCAAAGCTGTTATCACATGTCACGTCTCACACTTTGAGAAAAAAAAAAGAGCAAGGTTTTTATTTGCTATCCCATGACTTTTTCCAAATGTGATATTGAAACAATACAGAATATCTTGTCTCTAATTCTGCTTATATAATGAAAGAGACATAATTACTCCTGGTGCTGCCTCATTCACTTGCTGCTTTTGTGGATTCTGGCTTCCACGTCAAACACTGGGAATTGCACTTTGTCAGTGATGGCCATGAATGTCATTCTTTCCTAGAGGATGCAGGAGAATGTTATAGATGCTCCATTTTCTGGTCATGTTAAATTAACCACTCAGAATTTTATAGTCTAAATGTATGAGTAACACATATCCCAGCTATGTCTTCTCTTGAGCTCTGTAGGCTGTATCTCTCAATTCCTAAAAAGTGAGCTTTTTCAATGTCAAGCACATCCCTACCTTCCCCACACCGCCATCAGGGAAGAAGAGAAGCAGAGGGGGCTGTGAGCAGTTCTTTTTCAGTTCCTCTTCATGCCCCCCATCCAGCATGGCTCAAAACTTGTTGTTTATACATAGCTCTAGGTCTACCACCCTTAGAATGTGAAGACCAAAGAGTTCTGGAGAAAGGAGATTGTTTCTGTCTTTACAGCACATCAATTTTCTTAACTCAGCAAGTCCTGACCATGGAGAATCATGAAATTATTAACATTATTTTGACATGCTTTTCTCTCCTTCTCTGAGTTACTCATATCTTAGACCTTTCCACCATGTCAAGTATGTTTCTTATGCTCTTTTCTGTACTATATATAATTTTCTTTCTTCTTGAATGGGACCTGATATTTTTTTTTACCTATTTTTTAACTGACAAGTATTCTTCTCATCTATGTCTAATAGTTTGCTAAACCCATTCTTTAGGTTTTTAGTTCCAGCCGGTGTATGATTTAATTCTATAAAATCCATTTGATTCTTTTAAAATTATTTCCCATTCTCCTCTGATTTTTTGAATCTTGTAATTATATAAAAATATGAATTATAGCCACTGTGAAGTCTGTCTCATAACTGCAATACCTAGATATTATGTAGATCTGTTTCTTTTTTCTTAGTATTCTGTCACTTTTTTTCTTCTTCATGAATGCTTTTTATAATTCAGCATCAGATGTTGTACATGAAAAATTGTAAAACTCACCAGAAACCCTGCATAGTGCTATGTTCCTGAGAAAGAATTTACTAGTATTTTTTTAGGTAGCTTGTTTAATAAGGATCATTTCTTTTATCTTATCAGAGGTTGAGATTATTTGAAAATATAATTCAAGTCCTTGAGGGACTAGTCAATTTTTGGATCACCTTTCCTCCTAAAGTATATCCCTTTGGGGCTATAAACCAGAGCCTGTTTTTTTTTCCCCTTTCTTTTTAATGTTTATTTTTTAGAGAGAGAAGGAGAACATGAACTGGAAAGGGGCAGAAAGGGGGACAGAGGATCTGTAGTGAATCAGGCTCTGGGCTGATGACAGAGAGCCCGATGCAGGCCTCACACTCATGACTTCATGCCTCATGCCTCATGACCTCAGCCGAAGTCAGACACTCAACAGACAGAGCCAACCAGGCACCCCTCGTTTCTTTTTTAAACAGACTATATGTACCCTGTAAGTCTCTGGGCTCTAATTCCTCACCCTGACCCCAATTGTTGTGAGAGTGGTGAAAACATTGCCTATCTCCTCAGCCTCTCAGCTCCATTTTTTAAATTTTTATTTTTTTAACATGTATTCATTTTTGAGAGAGAGAGACAGAGTGCAAGTGGGGGAGGGACAGAGAGAGAGGGAGACACAGAATCTGAAGCAGGCTCCAGGCTGTGAGCTGTCAGCACAGAGCCCGACACAGGGCTTAAACTCATGAACTGAGAGATCATGAACTGAGCCAAAGTCAGACACTTAACCAACTGAGTCACCCAGGCGCCCTCACAACTGGATCACCTGTTCTTCCTAGTTCTTTCCTGGATCCTGTCCTGGAAAATTTTCAGTGTTTGGTAGCTCTCTAATACTTTCAAACAGATTCCTCAGGTTCATGGTCTAAATTTTTCCATTGTTTTAGTGAGATGAATGGTCTGACAGAAGTAATTCAGCCATTATTAGTAGACCATACCTGTCAGATTACTCTGAAGTTGATCCAAAAAAAAACCAGTTCCAGAACATTCTAATTCAACATAAAATGCTATTATAAACTCTCTGAATCATTTGCAGCCATTCATACAATAAACACCCTGGAACACATTATTTATCATACAAAACTATGCCACGTGCCACAAAAGTTGGAAATGACAGAACTTAACTGTCAAGAATCTTCAACCTTTAAATTGGGAAGGTTTAAAATTAGCATATAGATATAAGTAAATATTAGTGTAAGGATAAAAGCAAATATTAGAATTTAAATCACTTTCAGATTGACCTGAGATTGATGGAGTGACTCTTTAAATCCATTCTAGGCACTTCTAATAACATTCATAACAATTTGTGACGCCGATTTTTTTTTCGAGACTTGAAAGTTTCGTGACTTGGAAAGAGAGTTTCTTGCTTAGTATCACACAGAGAGAAGATATAGAACATGGATTTGGACCCATATTGAAAATGTGCACTGTGTGTTCTTAAAATTCTAGTGTTCTTTCCATTCTGTGATGCTAGTTCACTGACCCACAAATCAGTCAGGACAATTGCATATTTAATCTCTATTTGCGTTTTGAATGAAGTAACATATCTCTCACTCTGCATGATTAAAGACAGAATATAAGAAGGCATGCAGATAAATCATACTTTTTTCTTTTTTCTTTTTTTTAATTTATTTCTAGGAGAGAGAGAGAGAGACAGCATGAGCAGGGGAGGGTCAGAGAGAGAGGGAGATACAGACTCTGAAACAGGCTCCAGGCTCTGAGCTGGCAGTCAGCACAGAGCCCGACGCGGGGCTCGAACCCACGAACCGCGAGATCATGACCTAAGCGAAAGTTGGACGCTTAACCGACTAAGCCACCCAGGCGCCCCCAAATCATACTTTTTCTTAATTATTCAAAACGTCAAGAATATATTGATGGACTCAGGTTCTGCCCTTGCCCCAAAGTCTATATTTTAATTTAGGTCATGTGTTAAGTCTCCGTAGGGCTACTGATTCAATGAGAACTACACGGTTCGTGAGTCAACTTCTGTTTTATGTAAATTTATGCTTATGTATCAATTTCATCTATTCACTGTTATCAGGTCAGAACAATATTTTCTCTGACTTTAGGAAGAGAGTCACTATATTTTCAAAATGGAATCCAAATTTGTCCCTAAGAATTCTGATAAATCAAAATTGCTTAAAAGTGTCAGCAGTTATGGGGCGCCTGGGTGGCTTAGTTGGTTGCGTCCGACTTTCGCTTGGGTCATGATTCTCGCGGTTCGTGGGTTCGGGCCCCACATCGGGCTCTGTGCTGACTGCCAGCTCAGAGCCTGGAGCCTGTTTCAGTCTGTGACTCCCTCTCTCTCTGACCCTCCCCTGCTCACGCTGTCTCTCTCTCTCCTAGAAATAAATAAAACATTAAAAAAAAAAAAACTGTCAGCAGTTTTGCAAGTCAGCCAGGAAGACATCCAAATTCTATTACAAATGCTTTTGTATGTCTATCTATTAAAGGAGGCAGGTGCAAACGATCAGACTATGAATCTATGGATTTAAATTTAGAATCTATTTATTTTTAACTATGCCGACAAGATAGAGAACTTAACAAAGGATATGATAATAATAGCTATTCTTTCTGACTATTAAGTTTTGCTTTTTTGCTAGACTTTCTCTCAACGCTTAGTTTTAATTCTATGGAATTAAATTATTTTACAAGTCAGACACACA
This sequence comes from Proteles cristata cristata, assembly GCA_017311185.1. NCBI lineage: Eukaryota > Metazoa > Chordata > Mammalia > Carnivora > Hyaenidae > Proteles > Proteles cristata. The sequence continues at coordinate 1,005,940 of JAESUZ010001932.1, read as the reverse complement.
TTATCAAATTCCTCTATATTGCACAAAGATAATCCTTACCCTTTACTGATACTTTAGCATATCTATGATCTTTCCATATATGTGCTTTATCACCATGATAATGTTTTATCAGATGTCTCTGAAAAAAAAGTTATCAGTTTCATATTCTTCTGTTTATTACACTATTTTCTATCTGATTTCTATGGTAGGACAATCTTCACATTTACAGTTCTTATATGTTTTCTATAATTTTAATACTTTTTGAAACCTATTTTCAGAGAGCACTTCTTTTTTGAAAAAAAAACAGTAAAATAAATGGAACTAGTCAGAATTCTACTCAATCTTTGATCCAGAAATTTCCTGAAAAATACTTATTTTCATTCATGCTTGCCATCTTTCTCTGTCATTCTGAATTATGCTAATAAGCCAACCATTTGGGATGATGAATTTCAATTTTCTCCTAATTCTGAACACTAATAGTTATTTAGGGATATTAAATGTTTTACAAATGTTTCGAACTGTCTACTTCCTACATTCAGCAATCACGGACTATTCAAGATATTTTATTTTATTTTCATTTTAAGTTATTCTCTTCCTAAACTATAATGAATATATATAATGAATTTGAGTAAAAGTATAGAATCATATGCTTTATCGGCATAAATGTTTATGTTGTTCTTGCATATTTTTTCTTGAGACAACTGGAGTGGATTTTTTTGTCTTTTTTAAAATTTAGGTTTTATCTGATTTAGATAAAAACAAGTACAAAATGAATAATCACTCTTCTCTTTTTTTCCTTCTTCTTCTTAAGTACTTTCCTATTTTGTAAATTAACCTCTCAGCTACTGTAAATTACCCAAATGCAACATTCCTTCTTTTGAGTTCTTCTCCCCGTGCTGTTATTCATACAAGGGCTGCTTCTTGGAATGCTCTGTTCTCCCTTTTCAACAAGTTTCTTCCAAAGCCTTCAAAACACTTGTAACAAATACCCTCCGAGAGACCCTCCCGGTGGCCCATCACCACCGTGAGGTAACTGGGTCTTCTGCTCTCAAACCATCGTCCACCACACAAAGTAGGCAGCCAGAAATGCCTTTTGAATTTTAATTAATGACTTTGTTTTACATGAATAAATCATATTTACTACATATGAGTTGAAGATCTATTATGATCCTGGAAGGGCTGGCAGGGAATTAACCATCTATGTCCTTACCAGAATGTTCTCGAGCTAAATCCATCCTATCTGGCTTTGGAGTCCAATTCATTGGCTTTGGTGTGTTTTGGGGAAAATTAAACTGTTGTGACTCAAGATCTGTAAGATAAGAACTGTTGTTAGGGGCACTTTTTGTTTTTTTGTTTTTGTTTTTTGTTTTTTTGGATTTTTGGTAAAGATTATTTTTCCCTCCGGCCGTGAGGTCCCTGAGTTCCCTTGCTTCAAGGATCATGACGTCATGTCTCTAGATCCACCCCACTAGCACTTACCACGTGGGTGAGATGATCACATAGGTACTGGGATTACCGATTGGCGTAAATATGGAAATAATTCACAGGGCTGATACTCTCGAGGAAGAATCCCCACAAGAGAAGAAAAAGATGATCTTTATTTACACCGAAGGCTATGTGAGACAGAAAAAATAAAAGGAAAGAGTATCCCAGGGTGCTTCTAGGCAAAAGGTATACCTTCATAGTAATCACGGGAAAATATTTTTTGGGTGTCACAGCATATGAAATATTTATTAACAAAGGTGTTTGTGATAAACTTTCCTAAGCATTTCAAATCTGTGCAAGACTTACGTTTGCCTAACCTAATAAAAAGGTTACTTTAAATTTCCGATCAGCTTGCCTGCTTTTCTGGAATTTAAAATAGTTGGAATTTAATTCTTTAATATTTTTGCTTTCCCCTGTTTCTCTCTCCCTTCTCCAGTCAGTTTGAAGCAAAAACGAACAAAACAAACAAAACCAAACAAAAAACCCCAAGAAACAAAAAAAGAGTGAATCTTCTGGTAGCTCCTTGTGCCCTCTAGTGGCAAATCCGTTTAACAGTCTGGCAGTGTCATTAAATTGCTGACCAGCCTTTTCCTCCTCTCACAGGTGAGGCTCTTCTAGGCTCCAAACACAGAGTCTGCACTAAAACACTTGAAACAATGGCTGGGTAATAAGTAGAGAAATTTGGTAAAACTAAGAGGAGTTAAACTATCTACACTTTAAAAAAGGTATTTTTTGTCAGAAGCAGTTATAATCTTGAGCTAGTCTGCTTCATTGCATAGAGCTTCATTGTTCTCATTTTTTAAGTTTCTTTTTATGTCTTTTATTTTGAGAGACAGAGACAGAGCGTGAGTGGGGGAGGGGGAGGGTCAGAGAGAGAGGGAGACACAGAATCTGAAGCAGCTTCAGGCTCTGAGCTGTCAGCACAGAGCCCAATGCAGCGCTTGAACCCACAAACTGTGAGATCATGATCTGAGCCAAAGTCGGATGCTCAACTGACTGAGCCACCCAGGCGCCCCTTGTCCTCATTTTTAAAACGGAGATGTTTCTATGTCCAAACAATTCCACAGGAATGCAGCATAAATTATATTAAAAATGTTTAATTATCTCAGTTACCAGAATAAAAGGGTTTATCATTATTATATTTTTATGACATGTAGCTCAAATAATATGTATTTAAATGCATTTATTCAGTAGGCTGATTTTTTAATACTGATTAGGAATATTGATGACTGAGTCTAACATGGTGTAAAAAATATTAAAGTTAAGAAAATAACTGTATTTTGTATAAAATTATATCTACGTAATTGCTCCTTCACCTGATATATATATACCAACTTAAAAAAAAAAAGATTTTCAATTCAGAAAAGAAGATTCATTTGGAAAATAACCATCAGGTCAATTATTATATATTTATTCATTATCATTCAGCAGATAGTTAAATATAATTTGTGCTGTGCCAGATGTTAGTGTAGGATTGAGAGAAACATGGTGAATTCCTACATGGAGCTAATGTTTCAGGAAATAAACACAAACTAAGTGAATAATCATATTATAAGTGTAAAAAGATAGCACTGTGGAAACGCCAGAAAACGGAATATGTACTATGAGGATGCTTAATAGGGGAAATTGAATTAATTGGGAAAACATTGAGAGAACGAAATCTGGGGTAAAGTCTAAAGGAATGACAAGCATTCTTTTTTATTTTAATTTTTTTAATGTTTTATTTATTTCTAGGAGAGAGAGGGAGGGAGAGGGAGAGACAGCGTGAGCAGGGGAGGGTCAGAGAGAGAGGGAGATACAGACTCTGAAACAGGCTCCAGGCTCTGAGCTGGCAGTCAGCACAGAGCCCGACGCGGGGCTCGAACCCACGAGCCGTGAGATCATGACCCAAGCCAAAGTCAGATGCTTATCCGACTGAGCCATCCAGGCACCCCGGAAAAACCTCTGATTCTTAAGTGTGTGCTTAGAGGTCCTTCATCAGATCCCCTACAGTATTCCATAATTTTCCCTCTGAGAACAACTGAAACTCTTCTTTCCATTCCACCAGACCAGAAACACTCTGAATGAAGGGACCATGTTTATTCTCCAAGGAAATCTTTGTAATATTCAGAGCAGAGATCACAGTACTGGAACTGAATGATGTGTGTACATGACCTAGCTGGCTGACTTAATACTCTCACGTATACTAGAAAAAAGTGTCATTACTTAGGGAGATGATGCTTTATAAATCAAAAAGATACTTTAGCTCAAGTATAGATTTTGACCTTCTTTGCATTAACCAGGTCTCTTGTATCTTTTCCATGGTATGAGAAAGGTAAAAACTTACTCCTTTTTCTTTGTTCTGTTTTTTTTTGTTTTGTTTTTTTTTTGTTTGTTTGTTTGTTTGTTTGTTTGTTTTAAGCCAGAGCTAGTTTCACAAATCCAACTCCTCACTTTATGACTGAGGACATGATTAAGAAATTAAAGGATTTTGATTTTGTGTTCAGGGTATTTCAGAATAAATTGACACCAGTGTTGAAGTAACAAGAAACTCATTACCAGTAGCATAGGAATAACTTCAAACTCTGTTGCCATTTCACTAAGAGGCATGGATGGTCATCTTTGTGTAACAGCAACTGAGTAAAAGAAGCAGATATGACAAAATGGGAAAGCTTTGTAAAAGCTCAGTTATGTCTATCATTAGTAGACTTGCCTAGAGATCTGAAAATAGAGTTTGTAACAGGCAACATTAAATCCTATTAACTTAATTGGTGAAAACACCAAGTTATATGATTATTATTCAGTTTAGACTCTGGGAGCCACTTTCCTTTTGTTTATTCCATGGCTGTAGTTTGAGCTCCAGGCAAATGCTCTTTAAACCTGTGCATGCAGTTATGTCTTGGCCCAGAGGAAAGAGTGTGGCTACAAATTGCCCCAGTGCCTTATTTCTGCAAACAAAAACACTTCTTAAATTTTTCTTTTCTTTCTTATAAATATTTTTATATGAGTCAATTATTATAGTCTCTTCAAATGTAGTCTAATGATTTCTTTATTTTAAAAAAAATCTAGGGGCGCCTGGGTGGCTTAGTCGGTTGGGCGTCTGACTTTCGCTTGGGTCATGATCTCGCGGTTCGTGGGTTCAAGCCCCGCGTCGGGCTCTGTGCTGACTGCCAGCTCGGAGCCTGGAGCCTGTTTCAGTGTGTGACTCCCTCTCTCTCTGACCCTCCCCTGCTCACGCTGTCTCTCTCTCCCTCCTAGAAATAAATAAAACATAAAAAAAATAAAAAATAAAAAAAATAAAAAAAATCTGATGTTTATTTATTTATTTTGAGAGAGGGGGAGCATGGGTAGGGGAGCGGCGGAGCGAAGGATAGAATTGCAAGTAGCATTTATGCGTCAGCACATACCCCAATGCGGGACCTCAGCTCACGAAGCTGTGAGATCGTGCCCTGATCCAAAATCAAGAGGCGCTCAACGGACTGAGCCACCCAGGCGCCCCATGACTTCTTTCTTTTTAAGAGTTCACTTTCTCCAATACCTGAACAAAGTATCAATGGAGTTTGCTCATGTAAGAACCCCATCAAACCACAAATTCAACCCCCATTCCTTTTGTCAGGCTTTATTTGTTGACTTAATGCTTCTTGAACTTCACTTAGTTCATGGGGAGCTATTTTCTACTCTTTTGGGTGGGAGCAGGTAAAGGAGGGAAGATTTTTTTAATGTTTATTTATTTTTGAGAGAGAGAGAGAAAGAGAGAGTGTGCACACAAGTGGAGGGGAGACAGAGAGAAAGGGGGACAGAGGATCCCAAGCAGGCTTCAGGCTGACAGCAGAGCCTGATGTGGGCCTTGAACTCATGATGCATGAGATCATGAGCTGAGCCAACATCAGATGTTCAACCAACTTAGCCACTCAGGTGCTGCAGGGAAGATTTTTTGTTTTTTTAATTACTAACAGGGTAAAAAGAAAGGTTTTATTAAATGGCAGAGTGTCCTGAGTGCTGGGAAGAACTTATCCCATACAGGGATGCAGCAAATATGCAAAAAGAAAATGAAAATTCTTGTCTTTCAGAAACTTTAAGGGAAGCAGTTACTGCATAAAGTGAGATGTTGGACTCAAGGCGTTTTTATAAGTAAATGAGACAAACATTTGGAGTTCTCTAGAGCATAAAATATAGACAATATTTAACACTTATTGCTTTATAAGAACCAAGTATTGATGTGTTGATTGTTATATGAACACTTTAAATGTTCCTATTATATTTTCTTGGCAAACTTTCACTGAAAAGGAATTTGGTGAACAGTGTAAATTCTTTATTGGGTACTTGAGACAAGTTACAAGTGATGTCCTGCGCAGAAAAATAATTTCTTTTATAGTTTGTAAAACAGTAATATTTCTTGTTCTCATTTTTAAGGTTTTTTTGTTTGTTTTATTTATTTTTGAGAGAGAGACAGCATGAACAGAAGGGGCAGAGAGAGAGGGAGACACAGAATCTGAAGCAGGCTCCAGGCTCTGAGCTGGTTGTCAGTACAGAGCCAGATGTGGGGCTCGAACCCACGAACCGCGAGATCATGACCCAAGCGAAAGTCGGACGCTCAACTGACTGAGCCACCCAGGTGCCCCTCTTGTTCTTATTTTAAAAATTGCATGATGCTTCTGAATCTTTATCTGTTATTCTAGCCTCTCTTACTTTTCTATAGAATTTACACTCTTTACCTCATCCAGTCTATGAAAAATGCTAAGGGGATTACCAATAAATAAAATGTGGAATTTACTCATTTCTGAAAAGGATACGTGCAATCTTGCTTATGGATTAATTCTCCTTTCAGAGAGAGCTATTTGCTTCCTTGTGTCAAAATGAACTACATTTTAGAGCACTAGTCAGAATGTATGTTTCCTATGGTACATTCTGTTAAGTTAGCTGATAGTCAGCAAAGATAACATGCAAGTTAGAATACATTGTATTTAGAAAGCTAGAGATTTAATCTCTCAGACTATATTCTACATTCCAAGTCTTATGCCCCACCATCATGAAAGAAATGATATCTGGGACATTTCAATAACACCCAAATTGTGCACATTCAATTCATGGCTAACTAGGTGGAACCGGATCTTATTTTAGCGTCCCTTCTGTATCTTACATTAATGAAAGTTGTACTAAATCAGTACTCTCCAGTTGAACTAATTAAGCTCCCCCAAAAGTATTCTCAAAATCATGAGTTAATTTTATATTTATATGTTTTCTAAAGGAAATAATACAGTAGTACAGTTTCTATAAATTAAATAACATCCTAAATATTTTAAAAAACAGTTATCGGGGCACCTGGGTTACTCAGTCAGTTGAGTGTTCGACTTTAGCTCAGGTCATGATCTCACGGTTTGTGAGTTCAAGCCCCACGGTGGGCTCTATGCTGACAGCTCAGAGTCTGGAGCCTGCTTCAGATTCTGTGTCTCTCTCTTTCTGCCCTTCCCCTTCTCATACTCTGTCTCTGTCAGTCTCTCTCTCTCAAAAATAAATAAACATTAAAATTAAAAAAAAAAACAGTTCTCAACCTAAGATCATTGCAAGAGGTTGGGTACATGCTAAGAGAGTCAAGAAATTTGAAATTTGGACACATTGATACTGTGTTCACACACTCACACTAGCTCATGTTGCTAATGAGATGAACATTTTCAGGAAAAGAAAAGAAGAGTTGTGACAACAGAAAAGCTGTTTCAGGCCACTTTTCTCTACATATCCATGATTTTGCTAAATTGTCAAGTTTGTTTTACTTCTTGAATTCCACATAAAGAAAGGTGTATCCATACTCCCCTCTGGTTTAAAGGCTAGAAATTGCTTCATAGTGTAAAGTGCTTTCTAGAGATTTCGTGGTGCACTGTCCCAGATGATCTATGATATGATCTTCTGTTATTGGCTACTATTCAGTTTCATATTGACTTCAATTTCCATTTCAGTTACATATTGACTTACTCATCTGTTAAGAAGTGAAGTGATCAAATTTTTGTGTGAATAAAATTACCTTGGCTGCTTGTGTACTAGTCTGCCTGCCTGGAAAGATGTAATTTAACAGATTGAGGATGAGGTGCAGAAATAGCCATATCTTAGAAGACCATGTACCCATTCAATCCAATTTAACCTACTTGCTCTTATGAAAATATTACTTTCTCTATTTTTTGTCAGATACACTGAGGACTTTATTTTCCTGCACCATGCTCAAAATTTCATGTGTTTTCTGTGATGTTTTTTTTCAACATCTTGTGACATTGCTTGGCATCTTGGAAGACTCAGAAAATAGTAGGCTATAGTTATTTTATGTCAATCTTCAATTTGTGCACTGTGCAAATTCCTTCCTAAGTATATTGTAAGCATTCTGCTTTATGACCATGATCATCTCATTGAATTAAATCTATTCTATAATTGTGTGGATTCAAATCTTATAACAAGTCTTTAAATCTTTATTTCCACATGTGTATGTTGTTTTATTATTTTTTCATTTCTGTGTTGCTTAATAGGATAATGTTTTCAAGTCTTTTTTAGTAAAGTGACATGTAAAATAAAACTACTGAGACCTTATGCATTTGAAATTAAAAGGCATATAGATCAGAAAGGAAGAAATAAAACTTTTTGTTTGCAAATGACATAATCATATGTAGAAAAGCTGAAATAATTGATTAAAAAAAATTCTTAGCCTGATAAGCAATTGTAGAAAGGTTTCAGGACACAATATTAAGATACAAAATTCAGTCACTTTCCTATATACCAGCAATGAACAACTGGAATTTGAAATTAAAAGTACAATACCATTTATAATAGCACGCCCCCAATAAAATACTTAGAGGTCTAAATCTAACAAAATAGATACAAGATTTATATGAAGAAATTGGAAAACTGTGATTAACTCAAAGAACTGAGTAAAGACATACTTCGAGTTAATAGAAAGACTCAGGGCGCCTGGGGGCTCAGCCAGTTAAGCATCCAACTCTTGATTTTGCCTCAAGTCAACATTTCATGGTTCATGAGTTTGAGCCCCGCACTGGGCTCCATGCTCACAGTGCAGAGCCTGCTTGGGTTTCTCTCTCCCTCTGTGTCTCTCTGCCCCACCTGCCTCTGTGTCTCTCTGCCCCACCCATGCTCGCTCTCGCTCTATCTCTCTCTCAAAGTTAAAAAATTTTTTGAAAAAAAAATAGACTCAGAATTATCAAAATGTTAGTTTTTCCCCAATTTGATCTATAGACTCAATGTAACGCTAGTCAAAATCCTAACAATGTATTTTTGAATACTGACAAATTGATTATAAAGGTTATATGGAAAGGCAAAAACCCAAGAGTGGCAAACACAGTCTTGAAGGGCATTTGTGGGAAATTTCTTCCTTTCTCTCTTTTGGTGTGAAACTATAAATTTCCTTTAAAAGTAAAGTCTTAATAAGAAAAAGAGGAACTTTAGAAGTGCCTGGGTGGCTCAGTCAGTTAGGCCTCCAACTTCTGCTCAGGTCTTGATCTCAGGGTCCATGAGTTGGATTGTGTTAGGCTCTAGGCTAACAGCTCAGAGCCTGGAGCCTGTTTCGGATTCTGTGTCTTCCTCTCTCTTTCGGCCCTTCCCCTGCTTGTGCCCTGTCTCTCTGTCCTTCTCTCTCAAAAATGAATAAACATTACAAAAGAAAAGATAGAAAAAAGAAGCTTTATATGTCCTACTTAAAATACCCTGCCCCACCTTTTCAGCTAGCCATTGATGTGCTAATCGGTTTCTGACAAGCTTCAAATCATCCCTGGAAAGTTACCACCTGGGAACAGTTGGGCTAGAAACCATGCAGGTCACCCTTTGCCCCCTGAGGTACGACTTTTCTAATTCCATGCAGGATGCCAACCCGTGTCTATTCACTACTTAGGTTAGCCCAGCCTGAAACGTTCACTCAGTGGAGTCACCCTTAGCGAATGGAAGTTTGGAGCCACTCAGTCCCCCAGTAGACAATTCTGGAACTTATTTCATGAGACTCCTAAGAACGAAGGCACCAAGCCTACATTTCTGATCAACTCAAAGCTGTTTCCTTGTGCTGGTGTCCCATTTGTCTCTGTTTCATTCTGCTTTTTTCTTATTCTTGCTACTTGGTATATTTCCAAAATAAAGCTCCAGTTTGCCAACTTCTGCTTCAGATTATGCTTCTAGGAAAATCCAAGGTAAGACAAAAGGCTTTTTAGCATATGTTACTATTTGGTAGTTAGAGCTGGACTTTCAGTGCTTTCCAAGATAGAGTAATAGGGGATGGGCTTACTGTCTCATCGGAAATAACTAAAAGGCCAAAAATGGATCTCAAGAAATGGAAATTAGGTGAGAAAGAACAACAAACACCTAACGAATGGGAAACAAGTGATGAGTCCAACATCTGCACAGCTTACTGCATGAAGAGTTTTTTGAGGACCTGAGTGCAGGAAGAGATTCTCAGGAAGAGACTGGTGGTGATCTCAGGAAAGAGAAGTGGGGTCCAGATGATGATATTAAATCATTGCACCTGAAGCATAAGGACCTTACACAGCTATATTCACTATTTCCCTCCCATTCTCTATGCTAATGTTGCTGGATGTTTTATTTTAGATACACGATAAACAGAACAGGGTGTTAGTATTTTTGCTTAAAATGTTAGTTATTTTTTAGGACTGGGAGAATCACACTCTAGCCATTAGGCCAAATACAGTGATCTACCATTCCACACCTACCACAATGGCATAAATACACACATACACGCATACCTATATATGTACGTACATACATACGTACATACTGGAAACACCAAGTGATAAAGAAGATACAGAACCGGAAATGCTCACATATCTGCGGATCAGTGATGTGAAAGAAAACGACATAAGACACTTTGGAAAAGATTTCTGCTGCTAGTGTGTACTTGAGACAAATGAAAATATCTTTCACACTAAGACTTGTGCTAGGTGATTTATGGTTTCTTTATAGTGTCCCCAAACTCTAAACAACTCAAAAGTTCATTAGGGTGTTGGACGTACATATCTTAAAACATTTATGATGAGAAGTACTATTCAGCAATTAAAAACAAAAGAAATGCTGAGATTTACAACAGGAATGCATCTCATAAATATTATGCTAGGCAAAGACGTGTTTCTGTTTATATGAAATTTATAAAAGTGTGAAACTAATCTGCAGTGTTAGGTATTAGGACAGTACTGCCTATGTGGGCCAGGATTTATTAAAAAACTGAAGAAACTTTTTGTGGTGATGCAAATATTCAATATTTTATTTTTGCGAGCACCCTGGTAAAAAGTAGGAGAGGTCAATTATATAATCTCTAACAATAAGTTTTAATACCCCATAGGCAGTGAGAATTGTGGTATTCGAAACAGTATTTAGTTTACACTTAGACCTGAGAGTGATTAAGAGACAAGACTATTAAAATGTACATGAGTAAATGCCCAATCCCCACATTTGGTTTTCTCCACGAAAAACAAAGGAAATAAAGACATGCACAATATTGTAAATGAAATCTCAAACAAACGAACAAAACTAGTATGAAATATAGAGCCAATGGATCAAAATCAAAGTTTAAAAATGCTCATAGATTAAGAAGAAGATTAAAGTTGTGGGGGCACCTGAGTGGCTCAGTTGGTTAAGCATCTGACTTTGGCTCAGGTCATAATCTCACAGTTGATGGATTCAAGCCCCGTGTTGAGTTCTGTGCTGACAGCTCAGAGCCTGGAGCCTGTGTCAGATTTTATCTCTCTCTCTCTGCCCCTCCCCATTTGTGTTCCCTCTCTCTCTCTCTCTCTCAAAAATAAACATTAAAAAAGAGATTTGTTGACAAAAATTCATAGAAATGACATAGTCTGAAGTATGTTCAAATAATTGAAATTTCAAGGTACAGATTTCTCCTATAGGCATTGGGTAGGAAGAAAAGCACTGAAATTGTCAGAGGATCTATTCACTAGATATAAGTGATAAATGTTTCTGATGAGCATGAGTAAGAAACTAAGTCAAAGTTATTTCAATGATCTCAGAGATGTTTCCTTCACTCAGAGTCATCACATGTAAAGTTTATGTCAATCTAAGAATAAGACTCAGAAATTCCTATTTCATGCCCAGTCCCTGAATCACTCTGATTCCGTCTAAGCAAGAAAAAAGACAGGAGAGAACAGATAAACACTGTGGTAACAATACTTTAAAGAAAACTTTTCCATAGGAAACAAAATATTGGAATGGTATACTTCATAGTTCTTTTCTATCTCAACCGCCAAATGAAGTTATCCAACTGAGTATAACCTTCCTATGGAAGGAGTCTTCACACTCACAGATGTTATGACTCTATTATCTTCTCTCTCTTTCTCAGTCATGGTCTTCCAATTTTCTGATGATGTATGCATTTCAAAAACACTTTCCAAACACTGCACTCAGTAATGGACCATTTGTTTAAGAGGGTCAGAGTAGTTCAAACTTCATAATGTGTATAAATGTGTAAGAGTGGGTTAAATATTACCTTACGCTTCTATAAACGAATGCAAGTTATTATGGTTATACTTTAAAGGAGGTTATTGTGACCTTGGTTCCCATATTTTAATAAATTATTACCATATTCAACAGCTAAAATTCAAGATTTAATCAGAGGCTATATGTGAATTTTCATTTTCATCTAGGAACTAATTTGATTTCTAATATTTAGTCTCTCACTTGTAGTTAAGTGCCCAAATTCCTGTGTTATGCTTTAATGCAGAAAAGAGCATAATTCATAAGTTCTTCAGACTTCCAGTTTAGACTTTATATATATTGATCAGGATTTATAAATACAGAAATGACAAGCTCTGTTAGACATTCTACAGCTTATTTTATGAAAGATAACTTTCTTTTTTAATTTTTTATTTTATTTTATTTTATTATTTTTTTAAATTTTTTTTTTACAAATAGTTTATTGTCAAGTAGGTTTCCATATAACACCCAGCGCTCATCCCCACAAGTGCCCTCCTCCATGCCCATCTCCCTCCTTCCCCCCACATCCATCAGTCCTCAGTTTGTTTCTCAGCATTCAAGAGTCTCTCATGGTTTGCCTCTCTCCCTCTCCCCCACCATTTCCCCCCTTCTCCCCCATGGTCCTCAGTTAAGTTCCTCTTAATCCTCCTATATGTGCAAACATATGATATTTGTCCTTCTCTGCCTGACTTATTTCGCTAAGCATAACACCCTCAATGTCCATCCATGTTGCTACACATGGCCAGATTTCATTCTTTCTCATTGCCATGTAGTTTTCAATGGTATAGATAAACCACATCTTCTTGATCCATTTGTCCATTGATGGACACTTAGGCTCTTTCCATGTTTTAGCTATTGTTGAGAGTGCTGCTATGAACATTGGAGTACATGTGCTCCTATGCATCAGCATTTCTGTATCCCTTGGGTAAATCCCTAGCAGTGCTATTGCTGGGTCATAGGGGAGTTCTATCGTTAGTTTCCTGAGGAACCTCCACACTGTTTTCCAGAGGGGCTGCACCAGTTTACATTCCCACCAACAGTGTAGGAGGGTGCCCGTTTCTCCACATCTGAAAGATAACTTTCTTAAAATGAATATATTGTAGTCTGGAAAGACTGAGATTGAAACACTATCTCTGGAGAGGAAGAATAGGTTGAAAGAATAGGTAATATGAAATGCAAATAACAGGTTTGATAATGACCCAAACCCAGGAACCAACCCCGGCTTGAGCCTTTTCTAAAATCTTTTGGAGTCTTAGGCAGGTTATGTGAATTTTTTGAGATTCAATTCCCTAATAAGGAAATAATATCACTGCTCATTTTTGGTGCGTGTGGGGGGGAAGGTTAACAAAATAATAATATACACACAATGTGTCCAATAAATGTAAGGTTTTCTTTACCTTAGCTAAGCTCCTGTCATGGATTAGCATTACTTTCTCCTGAGTCTCTGGTTTAGTGGGTGTTATTGGAATTTACATTGGTCTTTTGTAAATAGGCAACTTGATGTGTTACTAGAAACGTTGGATCTAGATTCAGAGGACCTGATGGCAAGTTCAGCCTCAAGAACACATTTGCTGTGTTTCTTGGACGCATGACTTAAATAATGCTGGGGAAGTTTTCTACTAAATCATAGGTATTTGTGAGTTCAAATGTGTGATAACATAGGCAGACACTCATTGCAAAACAGAAAACTTTAGTCACTGCGTCTCAGTCTAGGGACCTAAAAAACATTAGAGATGTATTTCTACCTTCAGGCGAGGCTAAATAACTGAGCAATTCAGTTGTTTTTGTTACCTAACAGATAACACCCAACAAGGTTCAGTTATTATTTTTTTCTTCTAATGTTTTATTTATTTCTGAGAGAGAGAGAGAGAGAGAGAGAGAGACAGACAGACAGACAGACAGACAGCATGAGCAGGGGACGGTCAGAGAAAGAGGGAGACACAGAATCCGAAGCAGGCTCCAGGCTCTGAGCTAGCTGTCAGCACAGAGCCCAATGCGGGGCTCAAACCCACAAACCGTGAGATCATGACCTGAGCCAAAGTTGGAAGCCCAACCGACTGAGCCACCCAGGTGCCCTTTAAAATTCAGTTATTATTAATTGGCACTAATCTGTGTGTCCTCATCAAAGAAATTACTGATATTTAGAATTATTTATGAATATATGCACCATCACATGGATTTACCTGTTTGAAATCAGATTCTTCATGTACCATGGTGTCCTGGTGTCAAAGTTTGAACTTTACACGACGATTTCCAAATTTATGAATGGTTTAGAGTAGTCATTTAACACTTGAAACCTATGAAATAAGAATCTTTTAAAATAATTGTTTTGCTTTTCTAATCAAGCTAAGTGGTCATCATAAGATCTTGTGAACTGGGCATTATTCCTTTTTTTTCCCCTACTTTTTTTTTTTTTTTTTACATGGAAGGTGTATACCCTACACCAAACCGGGGGCTTGAAATCATGACCTCAAGGTCAAGAGCCACATGCTCTACTGACTGAACCAGCCAGGCAGCCCAAGGCATTCTTCTCTTTGACAGAAGAACCCAAGATTCAGAAAAGTCAAATGATAAGTTGGAAATTATATTGTCAACGAGTGGAAGTCTAAGGATAGAGCCTATGTTGACTATTTTTAAATAAAATTACATTTTCACCATGTAAATATTATAGCACAATACAGTCCCTCTACAGCCTCCAAGCAGGCCTCTGATGAGCATGACTCTGACTCCTCACTCTGTGTACTCAGGGTGTGTCTCTGTGAATTGAGCCATCTCAGTAAATGGATTTTGTTTAAATAGAAGAATATGATGAGATGAAAAGAAGGAAGGTGGGAGAGAAAGTGATTCTGAACACAGAAGAGTAGACATTTCATAAAAAATTGATCATCAACAAAAATGAAAATAGAGGTAGCTCTCTGAACCAGGGATGCTCCATTATCTTGTTTTAACAAAAGATCAAGTTTGTTAAGAAAAAAAACAGATCAAGTTTAAATGGTGTCTCTAAGGTACACATGTAGAGATTTTGGTTGCATGAAGCATAACCTATATTCAGGGTATTCATAATATTAAAAAACAGATTTGGAGAGAACTTATTTATTTATTTTTAAATTTTTTAAATTTTATTTTTGAGAGAGAAGCAGAGTGTGAACATGGGAGGGATGGGGAAAATTTATTAAAAGTCAGAAGTCTAGTGTGATATTTTGGGAAAACAATTTTAAATGGGAAATGAAAGAAAAGTTTGATTTCTGTCGATCCTTACTCATTTTCACCATCACTTAAAGAGGTATATTTATGCATGTGTTTTGGTTCTATATATTGGGTAGAAAAATATTAACAATTTAAGTTTATAAAAATCCTTAGGACACTTAAAGGTTCGCAAGTCACTTAGTTTAAAAAACAATCACATTTTACTTTTCCTTCTCCTTGCTTTTACCCACCTGTGCATACACACACATACTCACACTCTATAGTGGGCTTTGCAGGGTGGGAGGGTTCAAAGGGCACTTATAGCAATGGTTACTCTTACTCTGGAGAAAGAGGAGTTCAATAGTAAGATGGGCTAAAACCTACCTTGACTGAATGGTAGTACCCAGAATGATAATGATTGCTCTTATATCAATTAGGTATTGAAGGTATTAGGTATTCATATCTGATTAAGCTTGATAACCATATATTATTATGTCACATTCCGTAACAAAAGTAATAACAGGTCATTTTGGCTTATCAACCAAAGTACCGCCATGTCTTATTAATATCAAGGGATAATATAACTTAGAAAAACAAAATCTTTAATGTCAGCATTCATTCTTCTTGTTAGCACGGGGGTGGGGAGCAGTGGGAAGGTTGTAATAAGATCATAGACCCTAGGCAATGTATAGTATTTTCTCAATTGGGGACTGTGGCAAGAATTGAAAGGGAACTTTTCATTAGCTGCACAACTATTACTGTCAGAAATTACTGCCACAGGTAGTAGGAGCACCCGGGTTTCAGTTGATAAAGCGTTGGACTTTTCGTTTCAGCTCAGGTCTTGATCTCACGGTTCATAAGATTGAGCTCTGCATTGGGCTCTGCACAGACAGCACAGAGTTGCTTGGGATTCTCTCTCTCTCCACCACCCCTCCTCCCCATCTTACTCTCTTTCTCTCAAAATAAATAAATAAACATACAAAAATAAATTATTGCCAAATCTAAAAAATAAAGAAAAACTTCCGTATAGACAGAAAGGCACTGTTCAGCCATTTGCCTTTTTGTAGACTTTGAATAGGTGAGACCCTCACATTAAAAATAATGGAGTATCTATTTTTTTAAAGAAGAGGGGAATATCATGAGTTCTATCTTCTATGGCTTTTAATTTTTTATGTCAGCCACCGTGCCGATACACCTTGGTGACACACACCCCCACCAGTCATGCACCTGTTAATTCAGTGTTGATCCCCATAACAACAACTGGATTTTCATGAAAAATTTTTTAAAAAAGAATTAATTTTCTTTGTCTTTCCCTTCTACCCAAATACTTTTTTAAAAAGCACCAAAAAATATAAAAAATAAAAAATAAAAAGCACCTTTTCTCCATTCTGTTATCTTTCTAACATGTCTGCATCAGGTTCTGGGATCCATAGTTGCTGAGAACTACTCCTTATCTGAATCTCCTTTCTACCCAGATATTTACATTGAAATGGGAAGGGTCCAAAAGTCTGGCCACGGGACCCCTCACCATTGGCTTAAAGAAGGCTGAAGGAGGTCTGCTGTATCAGTGCCTCACATGCGCTGAGTATGTTAGGAGAGGGCTACTATCCAAAGCCTTCCAGTTTCTCCTGCATCTGGTCTGGCAGGTTCCATGGACAAGAGCTCTTGTCTACGTATGATACTTCCCCTCGCCTACACTGCCAATGCCCAGCCCACAGGTAGTTAAAATTGATAGTTGCAGCTACCATGTACTGAATAACTTCTACAATTATTTCTTCAAATATGTTTTCTGAACAATTTTTCTTTTCCTCTTGGGACAATTATTTATTTATTTATTTTTTAAACATTTATTTATTTTGAGAAAGACATAGATAGCTCAAATAGGAGAGGGGAGAGAGAGAGAGAGCGAATCTCGAGCAGGCTCTGTGCTGTCAGCGCAGACCCTGACACAGGTCTCCCTTGAAACTGTGAGATTATGACCTGAGCTGATACCAGGGGTAGTCGGACATTAAAGACTGAGCTACCCAGGTACTCCATCCCCTGGGGACAACCATTAAATACACATTAGACCACTCGCTGTGGTCCATCAAGTCACTCTGTTTATTTTTTTTCACTCATTTTTCTCTGTGTGCTTCAAGTATGATAATTTCTGTTAATCTGTGTTTAAATGGCAAACTTCATTTCTCCACTTATAGTCTGCTATTATGTTCATCTAGTTATTTTTTTAAAATTTCAGATAATTCTATTTTTCTTTCTAGAATTTCCACTCCCTCTTATAGTTTCCATTTCTCTCATAGGGTTCACCATCTCCTCCCTTATTTTGACCCATCTTTTCCCTTTTGTCTTTGAAGCTATTTATCATAGTTTTGCTACAGTCTTTGTCTGCTGGCTCCAATCTGTCTCATCTCAGGGACTGCCTTTTTTTTTTTTCCTGGACATGACAGAGGGAGTGGATTATAGTGTCTACCTGAAATGGGTGTTGAATTTGGTTCTCATAGGCAGTTGAATTATTGGCATTTACTTTGTATCCTATCAATTTGTATATATATATATATGCTTTTTTGTTAGGGTGAGTCTGTTTCATTTCTCCTTAGTCTAGGACATGTCTCTAATTATAGAGAATGAGCCTTACTCTTCTTTTCTTTTTTTAATATTTTATTTCTAGGAGAGAGAGAGAGGAGAGAGAAACAGCGTGAGCAGGGGAGGGTCAGAGAGAGAGGGAGACACAGACTCTGAAATAAGAGAATGAGCCTTACTCTTAACTCATGACCTTTCTAACATCTCATCTTAGTATGTGAGGTTGCCAAAGTGGTCCCCTTACATGGCTGGACTGAAAATGCAATGTTTCACAACATTCCATGTCTTCCATATCTTCCATATTTGTATCCATCTCTTGGCCCCGTTGCTGGCACTCTCTGATGGCTTTTTGGAGCTTCAAACAGTTCATGCATTGTTAACTCTTGACAAAATACCTAGGCTGGACTGACTACAAAGCTTTGTTCTTCCTGAGGCACCTGGGTGGCAAATTTGTTCAAGTGAACGACTTCAGCTCAGATCATGATCTCGTAGTTCCTGAATTCAAGCTTTGCATTGGGCTCTGTACTGATAGCTCAGAGCCTGGGACCTGCTTCAGATTCTGTGTCTTTCTCTCTGTCCCTCTCTTGCTCTCTTCTGTGTGTGTCTCTCAAAAATAAATAAACATTAAAAAAAAAAAAACTTTATTCTTCCCTCCACACTTCTTGGAGGTCTTGTTTTTCTCATACCCTTTGCAAATCCCAGCCTCTTCAACTCCAATTTGAGTGGCTTCCAGTCTTTCCATAATCCTAACCTTGAGTTCTACTTCCCTGTGTCACAGTAGGTAAGGTGTCCCCAGTCAGATAGCCTGGGCAGAGGTGGGCCTCAATGTATGCTCTCCCATTCTCTGAGGGATCATACTGCTATGCTGCCTGGTATGGGCAGTATGAATGACATTGTCTCATGTATGTTATAGGTTTTTGTTTATTTATTTTTGAAAGAGAGAGAGGAGAGAAAATGATGGGGGGATGAGGGACAGAGAGAGAGGGAGACACAATCTGAAGCAGATACCAGGCTCCCGCTGTCAGCACAGAGCCTGATGTGGCTCAAGCTCAAGAACCATGAGATCATGGCCTGAGCCGAAGTCAGATGCTTAACTGACAGAACCTCCCAGATGCCCCCCCCCAAGATTATAGTTTTTATGGTCGATGGACAAATACTATGCTAGTTACTTCATCAAGGTTGCATGCTGAAATTTACCCATTTCCTGTACATTTAAAGATGCTTTATTAATTTCTTCCAGTAATAACTAAACCTGCCATCTAATTATTATTGTTTTACACATGATTAAATATTTTTCCTTAAAAGCTGCAGTGGTAGTGATAACTTTGGAAAAAGTCTAAGTCATCAATTTCAATTATTATAATAATTATCATAAAATTATGATGTTCTTACAGAATACCAAGCATGGTACATAGCACTATATGTGGATTCTCATTAATTTTTATAGAACTCTTTAAGCTAGATACTCTATTCATTCCAACTGTGAGAGAAAGGAAACACAGTAATCAACTCACTCAATATGGCCTCATCATTAGCTAGCACATCCTGAAATCAGGAAAGAAACTCAGGGAGTTTGACCCCAGATCCCAGCCTCTTGACTGTTCTATCATGTGAAGAATACATAAATAACAAAATGAGAAATGACACATCAGTGATCAGTGCTCAATAAACAATTTTTCAGGGGGAAAGCTTTAAAAGTCACAAAATGGAAGCATCGCTAATTAATATCTGTAAGTAAATCAAAAGGAGGAAAAAAAAACATACATTTTGCAAACATGTCAGAGTAAAGAAGGTACCATGGGAAAAAAAGGCTTGATAATTAATGTGTAGAAGAGTGAAGTTCCTGACTATAAATAACTCAAAGTTCAAACTAATTTCTTATTCTGTCATTAAAGGAAGAGGGCAGGAACCAGAAATCCCTAAAAGTGGATGCAGGCAGAGAACTTGTTTGAGAATCCCTGCTTGCAGAAGATTTGTAAACCAGCATGAATTTGTGACGCACTTACTTAAGTGATTAAGGGAATTAACTATCACTTCTAGGGATTAAACTAGTTTAGATAAGTAGCTGGTTTCTGGCAGGGCTACAGGGCGAAAAGGAGCCATGAATCATGGAAGGGGAAGGCAACCGGCTCTGGGCCCAGCCTGGCAAGTGGTGAGAGCATTGACCTTGGGCAGGTCATTTCTCCACTTGAGACCCTGTCTGCCTGCAGGAACCTTGAATACATAATCTTTGAAGTATTTATTCCATCTACCTTCTATCCATGCTTTATCAATGAAATAAGCAAAAAAATCTTCAACATTTTTAATCCAAAATAAAGCTACCAAATGAAAAATGCTTAATCAAATCTTATTGTATGGCAATAGATTTCACTGCAAATAAATAATTAATGATAACCATTCTTGGAATTTAAAACAATCTCACGGATCATCTACAGCAAGTTAATAACGAGTCTGTTTCACTATCAGTGTCCATTCAAATGTGCTTTTACTAGCCCTCTGTCCATGGAAATTCTCGTAAATGGTTAGCAAAGTGACCATGGGAAATTCACCAGAATAGGAAATAGGGAAAATCCTGACCATGTAGACATCAGTGTGTGCTGCTAAAGTAAAAGCTGTGTGATGAGAAGTGACAGAAAAAATAAACATCAGTCTATTGGCCAGAAGCTTCTTTTGTTTCTTAGAAGCTGTGTGAAGTTAGATATTATTGTAATTTGTCGAGCTGCAATTTCTGAGTCTTTGAAATAGATTAATAGTGTCAAATCTACATAGAAATTAGAAGATTGCTGATGATGAATACAAAAGATGGAGTGGTTATCATTCATCGTCTTTCTTTGGTTTATATAGAAACAAAACTGCTATTTTATCAATTGTATTTTTTGAACAGCCTTATTGGGAATGTCTCTGACGTAAAAATAGTATATATTGAAGGTACACAGGTTGATGTTTTGATATATGTGTACATTGTGAAAAAATCACCACAATCAAGCTAATAAATGTTCCCTCACCTGCACAAGTGCCATATTGGTGTGTGTGTGTGTGTGTGTGTGTGTGTAGACTTGAAGGTCTATCCTCTTTGAAAATCTCAAGTATGGAAGACATGGTTGTTAACTATCATCACCATGCTATACAGTGAATCTCAAGAACTCATTCATCTTGCATAACCAACACTTTATATCCTTTGACCAATATTTCCTTATTTCCCTCTCCCCCATCCCTGGCAACTACCCTTCTACTCCCTGCTTCTATGAGTTTGACTGTTTTAGATTCCAGGTATAAGTGAGGTCTTTCTCTTTCTGGCTTATTTCACTTACCTAAATGCTCTCTACTTTCATCCATGTTGTTGCAAATGGCAGACTTAACTTTTTTTGTTTTATAAGGCTGATTTGTATATGACACATTTTCTTTATTCATTCATCTATTGACAGACACTTGGATTGTGTCCACAAGTTGGCTATTGTGTGTACACCATTGGTGAGAATGTAAATTGGTGCCATCATTATGAAAAACAATATGGAGGTTCCTCAAAAAATTAAAAATAGAACCACCATATTCAAGCAATTCCACTTCTGGGTAATTATTCAAAGGAAATGAAATTTGGATATCAAGTATGGTTTATTTTAAGTTTCTACTCATTCTTTAATTTATAAGAGAAATGATATCTCGAGACATGAAAGGTATCAATATACTTAACACAATTCTGGTAATTAAGTAACATATAATTTTATTATAGTAAAATAACAAATTATACTAAAAGTGTATAATTATATTATAAAATAGCAGAATGTAAACAAAAAGCAGATTATTTAAACAAGAACTTATAAAAGTGTGAAGCTCAGTAAACATATTTAATACAGTTTACTAATTTTCTTGAAAACATATGTAAATTCATTTAGATCAAAACAGTTTAAAATTTGACTGAGTGATTTGTCACATTGTAACCATTAGAATGATTTTGTCATTGTTTTTTTTCAATGGCTCTTAATTTCAGATTTATAATGAAGGAAATATTCTACCTCTTCTCAACATTTATCCTTTGAATTCTTTATTTAAAGAAAGCTCATATTGCTTACTCTCTAACATCTGTGCTAGATGTTAGAACGATAAAAATCAGTAAAATATGGGTCTTTCTTTGAAGGTACTTATTATGACAAAGTGCAGTCATAATAGAGATAAAAACATCCTGAGGTTGGAGGTAATTTTGTCTGAGGTATGAAAAGTGATATCCCAGAAGAAATCACATTTTAAATGGACTTTGAAATAGAGAAGTGCTTTGATAGATGGGAAAAATGAGAGAAGCAGAGCTGCAGATAGGTGAAAAGTGTGGTTTCGTTTGGAAATCCAGAGCGTGAAATAACTAGAGAGTAAAGTGCATAGAAACATTAGTGGAGATAATGTAGAAGTTGTTGATTGGTGCTAGATCATGGGGCCTCTGAATGCAATATTAAGGACTTTAAAATTTCTTAATGTTCATCCATTTTTGAGAGACAGAGAATGAGCTGGGGAGGAGCAGAGAGAGGAGACACAGAATCTAAAGCAGGCTCCAGGCTCGAACCCACAAACTATGAGATCATGACCTGAGCCGAGGTCAGACACTTAACTGACTGAGCCACCCAGACACCCCAATATTAAGGAGTTTATATGAAATACAAAGAGCATTTCAGGGCCCCTGGCGTTTTCTACGGTGTTGAGAGATGTCAACAGAATTAAACTTCAGAAAAATCGCATCAGATTTGGAAGGGAAAGGTTTGAAGCAGATCAGGAAGGATGTGGATGCGAGCTGAAAAGATACTAGGGTCGCGGTAGATGTAGTTTTTCATTAAAATGCAGTGCAATAGAGGAGGTGGAGTTTGATGGTGTCTGGATTCTTCGCAGTGTTCCTGCCGCACTGTCCAGACGCCGGCCATATTGGGCCATGACCAGGCCAGTCGTGGTGCTTTAGTCACGGGTGTCTCCATGTTCCTCCTTTGGGTCAGTCACTGTGTCTCCCTGTGGTCCTGCTCTCTGGTCTCACTTTGCTCCTGGTTCCTGAGACCTTTCCACTTCCACCTTTCTCCTTTGGGTGGAGCCACCCAGACTCTCTTCCACCTCTCCAACCCAGCTTCTTCCTCAGTCACAGATGCCCTAATGACTTGAATGTAAAACTGGGAACCAATCAAGGTAGTCGCGTGATTTCCAGAGGCTGTTTTTGT
Source organism: Proteles cristata cristata (assembly GCA_017311185.1). Taxonomy (NCBI): domain Eukaryota; kingdom Metazoa; phylum Chordata; class Mammalia; order Carnivora; family Hyaenidae; genus Proteles; species Proteles cristata. Next base: position 983,066 of record JAESUZ010001932.1, on the reverse strand, counting down.
TTTCCGATGTCTTTTTCTATATCCTCGTTGCAAAAGTCTTTCCTGATGGCTGTCTACATAGACAACTTCCTCAATGCCAAATTTTTGTTCAAACATTACCTTCTTGAAAAGGTAATGGACCTGTTTAAATTTCAACAGACCAGCTCACACTTAGCTCTGAATCTGCCATAGCATGCTCTATTTTTAAAATATAAATCCTGCTTTAAGTATTCATTGCCTTCTAATATACCACATTAGTTTTTATATTGAACTTTTGTCTGTTTCTCCTATAGTCTCAACAGAACATAAGCAACATAGAGAGTAAAATCTTTATTTTCATTATGTGTCTGGGACATAGTAGGTATTCAGTAAATGTTGTTGAATGAAAGTAAGACAGTTAGCATATGGCATTCCGTTAGTGAAAAATACCTTAAAGTTATAATTAAAAAATGATATGGCAGTGGGCACCTGGGTGGCTTAGTCAGTTAAGTGTCCGACTTTTGCTTAAGTCATGATCTCGCGGTTCGTGGGTTCGGGCCCCGCGTCGGGCTCTGTGCTGACTGCCAGCTTAGAGCCTGGAGCCTGTTTCAGTCTGTGACTCCCTCTCTCTCTGACCCTCCCCTGCGCACGCTGTCTCTCTCTCTCTCTCCTAGAAATAAATAAAACATTAAAACATTTTTAAAAAATGATATGGCAGGAAACTGAGAGAAGTTGATGAGAATAGATTATTGGTTGAGTGTGAGTTGGGAAGAGCATTGAATGGAGAAAGAAACTGACATCAATCATAGCTTCAGTGCACAAGGCTCACTTTATACCTAAAAAGTTAACCATCATTCCTATAACAAGAGCTCAGAACTATCTCTCCTCAGCAGGTATTTCTAATAGACTGGATTGAATTGGGAACATTTCTATGATATGAGTAGTAAATTACTGCTTGGTACACGTGGCAGGCAGACTAACAGCCCCCCAAAGATGTCCACGCCCTTATCTTTGGAAACTAAATATATTGTGTTTCGTGGCAAAGGCAATTAAGGATTCAGATAGAATTAAAACCACTGATTGCCTGACCTTCATGTAGGGAGGTCATCCTGAATTATCCACATGTAATCACAAATTCCTTAAAAGTAGAAGTGGAGGCAGAGGATTTTTCACATAGAGATATGACATGAGATTAATTCAGTCTGCTGTTGCTGGCTAAAAATGGAGGGATAGAGCCATGTTCCAAGGAATGTGAATGGCCTCTAGGAGCCGGAATAAACAAATAGATATTCTCCCCTAGAACCCAATACAGAATGCCACCCCACCAAGACCTTCACCCCATGAGAACTGTGTCAGACTTCTGATATACAGAACTTCAAAATAATAAATGTGTGTTGTTTTAAGCCACCAGATGTGAGGTAAATTGTTATGGCATCAATAGGAACCTAACACATCACCTTCCACGAGTGAAGCATTCAGGTAATCACCACCCATTCCATGAGCTTGTAAATTCCATGGCTGTTACTTCTTGAAATGTACTCATGTGATTCTACATGTGTATAATTATAATTTCAGAAAACCACTGAATGCTCTGAATGTTTGGAAAATCATTCCAAATCCTTGGTAACAATCTTTCTGGCATGTCTACTGTTAAACAGAAAACTATAGACTGAAAATAAATTACAGAGCATATTTCCAATCTCAGATTTTTGCCGTATTCTTACTCTTCTTTCTCTTCAGCTATTTTTACTACTAGAAACATCTGTGAGAAGAGCCAGATGTGGAAATAGTACGGAATGCAGTTTGCTAAAAGGTGCTCTGAAAGAAAATGACCATATCAATAATTTTTACTTAAGAAAAAGTGAAAGTAACATTTGAAACTGCACAGGCTGCATTATAAAAATACTCTTCAAAGTGTATTTTACCTCAAAATAGTTGCTCATTAGAGAAAAAGTGTTGCTATATTTTGGAAAGAGTATTGGATTGAAAGTCAGGCTGTTTTGTTTCTATTATTAGTTCTGTATTTTTAGACTATATGTTAAATTCATTTTCTGTATGTGAAGTTGCAAAACTTTAATGTGTAAAGTGTGATGTTTAAATGTGAGGGCAAACTCTTAAAAGTAATGGGAAAAAAACATTAATTGAATAGTCAAGAGACAGGATTTCATTTGTAAGAAGAAGAGCACAAGTTTTAGAATTACAATGAGCTAGGCTTGAATTCTCACTCTGCCATTTCCTCTTGAGGCTTAATCAAGTTATTTACTCTCTTGGCTCATCTCGCTCCTTATTTGTAATAAGAACAACATCCCAGTTTTAAGGGTTGTTTTGAGGACTTAATGTAATAATGCTATCGGTTTCCTCATGCAGTCTCTTGCTTTTAATAAAAAATAGTGATAACTGAGATAGATTCAAGCAAGTTTCTTTGTATCTGGGGATCTTCTCTGAGACTTACCTCTGTCTTCATTTATGAGAACTGATTCTTGCTTCTTCTGTGAGAATTAAATGAGACAACATGTGGATTTGCCTAATACAGATTAGGTATTCAAAAATTACTTACTAAAAAATACAGAGTCCAAAGTCCATACGTTCTTTTTCTTATGAGTGCTTGGCACAGACTAAGAAATATGAGCATCTTAACCATATGCCCTGATTTTACACCATGCATTTTCATGTTTTGAAGAAAGTGTAAGTGTAACATTGACCTTCAGGATGGAGAATATGGGCACATATACCCCGGGGAAAGGGGAAATGCAGATTGTGGGAGCCTTTCAGGTTTGAAGCAGCTACCACTACAGAGTTGTAGCAACAAGGGGAAAAAAGACTCTGGTGTAAATTGTAAAGTAATGAAAAGGAAATCCAAACTTAAGAAAGAGACTAAGAGAAGAAAAGCAAGGATGTTTACTCTTTATGGCGTCATCAACCTCTTTGGGGATTTAATAAAACATGTTGACCTTCCTTTACCAAAATCAAATGAACATTTGCAAAGAATTGCAGAGCATGTAAGAGTGACCTGAAGTCCATCCATGGATTCTAGGTTAAGATCACCCACTGTGAATATATATATATATATTTTAATCTGGAAAGTACTTGATGAACACGAAATCAGAATCCAATAAATGTTCAATGACATTCAGATTGGAAACAGGTGCAATATAAAATAGAATACTCTTATTACCCTAAGGCAAATGCAGATAGTTTTCTTTTTGAGTTCAGAAGCAAAGGGTAAATATTTACACCAAGATGAATTGAGTTACTTGGTTCATTCATCCCACAGTGATCGGTAGCCCATCTGCTACTTCAGGTTCTAGGAAAGTTAATGTGGTAGCAAATTCCTAGATAAATTGGATGGGAAGGAAGCCAGAGGTGGGAAGTGTAGATCCAAAGTCATCACAGTACAGTAAAGAAGGAATTGAAAGGGTCAGTTGACTTGAAGATGAAGAACATGCAAAAGAAGAAAAGCCCAATAGGCAGTTGAGCACATGGAATTAGGAGAAATTGCTTTATTTACACAGAAGTTAATTTGATATCATTTTTATTGGATTTGTTTAGAGCTATAAACACTATCTCTTTATAGTAGCAAGCCATTTTGTTGTACAAGCCAGATCTTTGGAACAAATCCAAAAAACTACTCTTCCTCTTACACTCAGTATGATCCACCTATTAGTTTAAGGACAAGATGCAGCCTATTGATACTAAAAATTGACCTCCAATTTATCATCTTAACCTGCAGTGGAATGTCTGGTATGGAAGCATTACTATTGGATATAACATCAAACAGGATTTCAAGTGCACAAACCTTCCCAAGGTTATTGAATTTCAAATATAAACTGGTAACAGAGAAATCATTGAAGTGTGAAAGGACAGAGGTGATATACCTGCACTTATTTTGGGAAACTGGTTATTATTGTGTAGGTATCCTGAGCCAACTATATTAACATATTACTATTTGAGGGTAAAAGAACTTGGATTTCCCTTTTTTTCTTTCCTATTATTTGACTTTATTTTTATTTATTTATTTATTTATTTTTAAATGTTTATTTTTGAGAGAGAGAGAGAGAGAGTGAGAGAGGAGCTGAGAGAGAGGGAGGCAGAGGATGTGAGGCAGGCTCCACGCTGACAGCAGCATGCCCAGTGCTGAGCGTGAATTCATGAACTGTGACGTCATGACCTGAGGCAAAGTCCTCAAACCCACTGAGCCACCCAGGCACCCCCCGATTATTTTCTACAATTTATATGATGAAATGCATACATTAAAGTATATATAGTATCCATATAGAATTAAAGAATTAAGACAAAGTGATGACAAGAAACTATTATTCAGCCTAAGAAAGGTGTTCCTGAATCCTCACTTTCCCTCCCATGAAGAAAGCCACTACCCAGATTATTTTGGTAATAGTTCTCCAGATCTTCTTCACATCTTAATTTTATCCATTGCTCACTACAGGTAAATGGAATCCTATCATAAGCCTTTTATCCATATGATTTTTTTCTGCAAAAGCTTCGTTTCTAGGTTATTTGTCAAAAGGCATCTTTTTTATAAGCCCTTTTATACTATGGAATCTAGCATACACGCAAACAACATGCAAAATATGTGTCTACAGTTTAATTACTAATGCTAATCAAACGAACACCTATATACACAGCAACCAAATTTAAAAATGAAAAATTCCCAATAAGTGAATATACTCCAGTGAGCTCAGAAACTATAGACCCCTTGTCAAACTCAGAAAAAAATATATACTCCTTAATATTTTCTTGATTTCCTTGGGGTTTGATCATAAATATATGCAATGTTTTTAACTTACATTTTTGACCTTCATATGAATAAAATCACTATAAATATAAAAAATAGCTGAGAATTCTCTTCCGTATTTTGCATTGTATTTGTATCTATGTTATTTTCTGACACTGTAGTTTCAGGATACAGAATTTTTAAACCTTTCTTCTTTGTTTTTTATTTTTTTTAATGTTTTGTTTATTTCTGAGAGATAGAGGGAGACAATGTGAACAGGGGAGAGTCAGAGAGAGAAGGAGATACAGAATCTGAAACAGGCTCCAGACTCTGAGCTGGCTGTCAGCACAGAGCCCGACGTGAGGCTCGAACTCACAAACTGTGAGATCATGACCTGAGCCAAAGTCAGACGCTTAACCGACTGAGCCACCCAGGCGACCCAGGAATACAGAATTTATAATTAACTTGAAATATATTTTATATTAATATATTATTTTGTATTCATAATCATACTAATTATTACACTGTATACTTTCTGTTCACTCAGCTGTGATTTATTTAACTGCATTTTGATTCATCTGACTTTGTTTATTGTCATTGTTTATGTTGTGAATGACACAGCTCTGAACTTTCTGATACATGTCTCCTGATGTACCCGTGCAAGATTTCTTTTGATTATATACCTTAGAATACATTTTCAAAGGTCATAGGTGGAAAGTAGTTAATTGGCGTAATTCCAGATTATTATATCAAAATTGTTGGTTCAAGATTGGCACCACTTTCATTTTATCAGTATTTTCATTGATCGGTATTGCTAATACTTGTTGGAGTCTTATTTATTTACTTTTTATAACTCAATCTGTTGAAGGTGAAGTGATGACTCATTTTGGTTTTCATTCCACTTATTGCCTGGGAGGTTGAAAATCTTTTTTTTTTTAATTTCCTGGATATTTCTGTTTTCTTATCTGTGAAATGCCTGTTTATGCATTTTCCCCTTTCTTTGATGGCCCATCACTTTTATTGATTGAGAGCATTTTATTACATAGTCCGGTTATTTGGTTGGATTCACATATTAAAATATAATCACTTAATTTGTGGCTTTGCATTTTCACTCTTCTTGTGGCTTTTGATAAACAAGTGATCTTTATTTTCATGTAACCAGTTTATAAGCTTTCCCTTTAGTATTTGTTTTTTTAAGAATTAAGTAAGATTTTTTTGTTACTCAAGGTCATAAGTATATGTTTTGATATTAATTTTTTCCAGATTTTGCTTTTCACATGTAAGTTCTTTGATTTACTGGAGCCTACTTTTGTAACTAGAATGAGGTGAAGACCAATTTCAATTTTCCCATATATATGACCAATCGTTTCATTCTTTTGGATTAGCATTCTGTTCCCACTGATATTAATGTGAGATGTATCAAAAACCAAACATGGATTTATTTATATGCCCTCCATTTCCTCCCACCTTCAATTATCTCTTAATTATCTCTTACTGTACAAACTCCTAGTATTTTAATGACTATATCTTTATTTTAAGTTTTGCTATCTGGTACAGAAGCCTTATAATTTTCCTTTATTAGAGTATTAGTAAATATTGACTCGGCTATTAAAGGAAAAATATTGGCTTGTAAATTTCCAGTTACACTCAAAAGAAAAAAGTCTGTTCTGAGTTTATTGGAATTGTAATTAATCTATATAATTTTTTGTTGGGGTTACCATTTTTATGTTAGTGGATGCTACTATTCATGACTTTGATATATCTCTTCATTTATTTAGGTTACCTTCATTGGCTATAAAAATATTATAACTTTTTCTCTAAGGACCTTATATATCATTATTTTTTTATTCAAGGGGATCTGATTTTTTATTGCTATTGAAAATAGCATCCTTTTTAAATAACACATTTTGTGTCTATTGCTGGTAAATAGAAATGCACTTACATTTTCTCCATAATATCATATATCTGAAAACAATTAGCCAACTCTTTCATTTATTTCATAATTGCAGATTTCCTTGGGGTGTTGTTTGGAAAAAAGTATTTTGGAGGAATAATGGCAGATCACGTTTTCTTTTCAATTTTAATAACTTAATTTTTCTCTTTTGGTGTTTGTTAATACTATAAACTACACCATATATTCTCAACACTAAGATATGTTATTATATTTGAACTTCAGTTTCTTGGCATTGCAGCATGTATTCTATGTGACTATGTTGTTGTTGTTGTTTTTTTTTAATGTTTTATTTATTTCCAGGAGAGAGAGAGAGATAGCGTGAGCAGGGGAGGGTCAGAGAGAGAGGGAGTCACAGACTGAAACAGGCTCCAGGCTTCGAGCTGGCAGTCAGCACAGAGCCTGACGCGGGGCTCGAACCCACGAACCGCGAGATCATGACCTAAGCGAAAGTCAGACGCTTAACCGACTAAGCCATCCAGGCGCCCCAGTGACTATGTTGTTCTTAAGAGTAAGTAAACATAAAACATAACCATTCAAGTTCATGGCATACAATAAATGTGTAAAAATGGTTTTTGTCCCTGTCTTCACATATGCACAAAGAATGATCCATATTTATGTTTTAAGTTTAATAATTTCCCCAGATTATTCTTGATTAAAATGATTCTTTAATTGTAAATTATACACCTGGTAAGGATGGTGGTAGAGAGAAGGTGGAAAGCACACGCGCGCGTGCACACACACACACTCATGTATACAGTGGTGAGGAAGACAGAATATCTTGAAATTGCTTTGTCTTTCTCTGTATCCAGTTAGAAACCTTATAAAGACAAGATAAAGGAAAAATGGCCTTGAATTATTTTGTCTTAAAATAAGTACTCATAATTGTTCCAAATCTCTGCCTAATATTCGTGTCCGGGGGGTGTTACTTAAAATGTATCTCCAACTAGTTAAAAAATGACAAGGACTGTCACAGGAAAGTGAAAAACTATGGAAACCAAACCTCATTTCCATTGACACATTCATTATAAACAGGGCCTTTGAGGAAAATCACTCCTCTATTTTTTTCTGGGTGAATCATGAGTAAAAATAGAATAAATTCTGTCCATGGGATTATAAACTGAATTCGGTCAGGTAAATTCCTATGATTCTCTTTGAAGTCAGCTCTAATTACACTCTTTCAGGGGTCCTCAGTGAATGTTCTGTTTTATGACGGTTTTGACTTTCATTAATTTGAACATTAAAGGAAAGAATTTTCAGAAACCATCTGAGCAAAATGTTTTTACAGTCCCAGAAGTGCTATTGATTCTAATAATTAAAATCTGAACCTAAAATGAGAAACTTATTTGGAAACTGAAAATATGTTGGTATTCCAAATCACAGCATTTATAATCCAATGTTTCTTGCTTATAGCAAAGTCAAGGTACTGAAACAATTTCGATAACCTTAGGAAAATTATGGAGTTCTGCATGTAAAACTTTACACTTGCTGAAGTATTTATTCTATTTTTTTAATATAAGCCTATTCTAATGCCACATTGTTTCTGTAGGCAAATAAAGTTGGGTTAGATTTTTTAAAACTTCCAAAAGTGTGACCTAAGGATCCAGAGGTGGGCAGACCTCAAGGGCTAGAGAAAAGACCAGGAGCACAGTGTAGACAGGAAGCCAGGGTCCTGTCTATTTTGTGATGAGTAATTGTATATTTTAATAGAAGCCACTCTGTTGCTCTTTATCTGTTCTTCTTTTCCACCTAGCATTGAACTAGGATCATCTATGGCAAAGTGTTCCTTTAAAATGCTATGTCAGTATAATTGCCACAAGGAAACACTGAACCAATCAGGTGAGGCTCAACCACATCAAACCCAATACCCAGGCACCGATAAGAGAGGACCCATCCCAGGCACCTAAATGATGAGAAAAACAAGGGGAGACCAGCTCTTTTTTTAACTTCTATATGCCTCTTTCAATTTTTGTTCACTTGGCTTACCTCATTCTAGAAGACCATCTTGAAGTGATCTCTTACCTCTGGAAGATGCCTTTAGCTAAAGAAAGTTTGAGATGGTGTTTCTCAATGAATACTTAAAATTTTTTGGAACAGACTATTTATTAGGTGGGCTCCACAGGAAATTCTAGCTGGTTTGTCTGTAAAATAGCACTGATGATTGCAATAATTATATCTAGTTAGTGGTGTTCTAACACATAAGATGATGCATAGAAAGTGCTCAATAAACATTAACTGCTATTACAAGTATCATAACAATTATTGTTTCCCAAAGTGCTTATTACAAATCAAAATTCCTAGCCCCATCTCACAGTCTGATGGGATAAAGTTGAGCCGTGTAATTTAACAAGCTCTCTGGTGTTTCAGATTCATCCTCACTGGATTATTACTAGCCAAAAGGAAAGATAAAGGAGATAAAACAACCTAATTTTAATTTGTTTTTGGCCAAAGGAACAAAATAGGCCCTTGCAGTTTCTTTCTGGTCCAGTTCAGCTTACCAGAACATAATGTCCAACATATTTAAAATTATAGTCTTAGGATTGCTTGGTTTTACACACTGTGCAGGTATCTTCTGGAATGTAGCAGTGTAGATGTAGTAAGAAATAGCTGTGTGGGGCCTCCCATGTGTAGAATCCTTAATCCTTAGCAATGATTCTTTCTCCATCACAACACGACTTTCTGTTTTATATAAAAAGGGAAATAGATCATTGACCTTCATTCATCCTGAATTCCACTTCCAACTCCAAATATGCACTGGGATATTTTTGACCTAAGTGTATCCAGTTTTAAAGAGTAATTTCTCTCTCAGGGGTCACAGTATGAGAAAAAAAAAAACAGGTTAATATGTAGAATATACCTCACTCCTCCCTCTATTTCTCATTAAAAGAATATCACACATTACAAATCATTTCCATTCCTTATATTAGTGAGTTATTTTCCTTTTGGTATTGGGTTATTTATTAGGTTGAAATTGATATCCTAAAACCAGCACTGTAAGATGGGTGGAGCAACATTCTACTATCAAGCAGGCTGGTTAGAAAAGTAGCCCTCTCTTTGGGAGATAGCGTTTAGCCATCTTTTGAACCACTCTTAAAATTTTTCACATGTTTTTATTCATTTCTGAGAGACAGTGTGAGCAGGGAAGGGTCAGAGAGAGAGGGAGATACAGAATCTGATCCAGGCTCTGAGCTGGCTGTCAGCACAGAGCCAGATGCGGGGCTCGAACTCACGAACCGTGAGATCATGACCTGAGCTGAAGTCAGATGCTCAACCAACTGAGCCACCCAGATGCCCCTGAACCACTGTTTTGAAATGGGAAAAAGTACAGTGAGAATGATATCTGATCACCTTCTATTGACACTTTTAATTATTACCTTAAGTTACCAAAGGGTAAGGCAACTTACCTAAATGAGGTAGAGATAGAGAAATAGGCTGGGGAATTCACTTTTATTCCCCATATTTAGAATAAAAATATCTCGAGTTTTCTACACAAAGTAGGAAAACCATTGCTCAGACAGTGAATAACAGGTATTAGCAGTAGGGGTTATCTGTTGTAGAGAGGTGAGCCCGCTGCCGGTCCATAGATCAGTTTGGGTACAATCGACATTTTTAAAGTATCGAATATTTCAATCTATGAAAATTACATAAACTTGCACGTATTTGTTTAAGTTTCCATTAATTCCTGTGATATTTTATAGTATTGGAGAAAGTATGAGATATGGGATTCATAAAAAGCAGGAAGGTTCTTCAAGTCTTCTCTTAGATTGATTCCTAGGTATTTGAGGTTTTAAAATACTATTTAATATGGTATTAGTTATCATTTTTTGGTTTTTATTTCTGGCATATAGGAACACAAATGCTTTTGCTCTATTGTCTTTGTATCCCACAATCATGATATATTCACATATTAAGTCTCATTATTTGTTTGTAGATTTCTTTATATTGTCTAGGTATTTATCTGAAAAACAAACTTAATTTTTTTTCTTTCCAATCTTGCCTCATTTGTGAACCCCAGGGGAAAACAATGCTTTTAATACCTCATGACTAAATGTGATTTACTTTTTATTTTTATTTTTTTATTATTATTTTTTTTACAAATAGTTTATTGTCAAATTAGTTTCCACATAACACCCAGTGCTCGTCCCCACATGTGATTTACTTTTTAAAACAGTTAACCATCATAAGATGAAATCAGTTTCATTTCATTGTCGATGCAAAGAAACATTATTATCAGAATTATGTATTAGTAACTTCCTTTTCTTCATCTATTGAGATCACCACATGACTTTTCTTTTTATCTACTGTATAATCACATTGTTGAATTGCATTAATTTAGTTTGTTAAATGTTAACCACCTGTATATCTGGAATAAACTATACTTTGCCTTGATATATTCTATTAATAAATTGTTGGATATGAGTGTTATATTGTTGAGGATTTTGACATCTGTACTTATGAGAAAAAATAGTCTGGATTCTTTTTTCTTGTAATGCCTTTGTCAGATTTTGACATCAAGTCTCATGACTTAGGAAATGTTACTTCTATTTTGTTCTTTGAAATATTTTGTTTAAGAGTCATATTATTACTTCATTTAAATGTTTCTAAAACTACATGAGCCTAGCTATTGGATCTGAGGCTTGTTTGGAAAATTTCTAGTATGGACTAGAATTTTTAAAATCAACCAATGGGATTTTTATTTCTTGTCCTGTCAATTTCGATAAATCTCATAGATTGCAACACTCACAGTGTTGTAAAATATTAATTCTTTGAAAATTGATACATAGATGAAGTGCAATACTAAGATCTAGCATGATTTGCATGTGCAGAAATTGACAAACTGATTCTGAAATATACTTGGACTCGCTAAGTGTCAATGGTAGTCAAGTTAGTCCAAAAATAAAAGCAAATCTGGAAGGTTAACATTTCCAAATTTCAAGACCTTTTACTTCAAAACCTTTAAAAGTAGAAGTAAAAGAAATGTAATGTTGGTACAGGATAGACCAACTGGACACTGAAACAGAAGAATTTGAACATTACTCATAAACCCTCAGAAACACTCCCCGAAGATGTGAGGAAGACAACATGGCAGTATATCACACTGGGGTCAAATTCTCTCCTCCAGAGGCGTTTAGGCCTATGAGAACAGGGTTCATCTTGGACTAAAGAAGCCATTAAGCAGACATTTGTCAAAATAATAAAAGTTGGCAGGCATGGAGACCAGTAACCCGTGTTGGAAAACCAGCTTAGTTATTGCAGTGGTTAATTTTATGTGTTGACTGGGCTAAGAGAACCCAGATAGCTGGTAAAACATTAATTCTGGGTGCATCTGTGAGGGTTTTTCTAGAAGAGATTAGTATTTGAATCAGTAGACTGAGTAAAGATGGCCAGCCCCTCGCCAGTACAGGTAAGCGTTATCCAGTTCTTTGAGGGCCTGAATAGAACAGAAAGACAAAGGGAAGGTGAATTCTCATTCTCCCTACTTGAATTGAATATTCATCTTCTTCTGATCTAAGACACCAGAGCTTCTGTTACTGGACCTACACACTCCAGGACTATTCCCTCCCTCACCACAGCACATTCTTTCTTGGACCTTCAGACCTGGAATGAATTATACCCCTGGTTTTCTTCTTCTCCACCTTGCAGACAACGGATAGTGGGACTTCTTCTCCTCCATACCCATGGAAGGCAGCTCAAATAATAAATTTCCTTTGACCTATCTATATATATTTAATTGCTTCTATCTCTCTGGAAAACCCTGACTAATTGAATCATGTTCTAGTTATATAAGATTTGGAGCAAATCACTTTACTTTTTTAGATCTCAATTTCTTCACCATAATATGGAAATAATAATGGAACCTATATTCTATCATTTCTGAGAGGATAAAACAACAGCAACAAAATTATATTCAGGATTTGGTATAATGAACAGGCCATACTAAATGTTTAATGAAAGTTGCTTATTACTATAATTACTTAAAACATGATCAGCTCTCTAAGCAATACAGATCTTTTGGTATAGGATAAATTCTAGATCATGACTTCCTCCACAATCACCATGTTCACTTTTGTTTATGCCCTAGTACAATTCTTTCAATGACAATGGTTATATGATACCCTTAAAAGAGTGTGTACTTTGTCGTCTAAGTTGACTGGACCATTCACTACAGAGGTAACATTGACATCAATAACATATTTCAGTACAATATGTGCTGTTGATATTCAAGATGATGAGCAATTTTCTATTATATATAACCTGGTTGCACTATTTTTTTCTGAAAAATTTTATTTAGATATATGTTTGGACTAACATATTTAGTGACTTGCACACTGGTGAAAAATAAAATGTTTGTATTATGTGTAGAGTGTCTTATATAACAAAGTCATCAAATACCCATGATTTTGGGTGTATCCAAATAGAGGTGTGATGGCCTTTACTTTTGCTAATTCATATCTTACTATCTCAATTTCAGTGGGAAAAAAAGGTTTCACAGAGGTTTGTACTGAAGCTAGAGAAAAGGATGATGGAGATGAGAGGGTTATCTAAAGATTTAGACTAAGAAATTGGCGTTCTTGATTCAGTCTTTACCACTATAACATTATTAATTATGATAGTTTTGGAAAGTCTCTTTTTATAGGTGTATCTTGCAAAGTAACCTAATTTAACCATTGGTTATTAATATACTTGATTTCTATCATTGTTTGGATTTTCACATATTATTTGATCTTGTAAAACAATATATAAAAATGTTGTATGTTTGAGTAACACTTTTATTGGTAGTGTGAGACTGATGAAGAAGTCCTAGAGTAGCAATAAGAAATCTCAGAAGCCTCCATTGAGACTCATCTCTCTCCAATCCATTTTCCATGTAACTCCCAGTGTGCTCTTCTTAAAATGCAAATGGTTGTATCACTTCCTAACTAAAACTATGTAATAGCAGGGGCAACTGGGTGACTCAGTTGGCTATGTGTCCGGCTCAAGTCATGATCTCACAGTTTGTGGGATTGAGCCCCATATCAGGCTCTGCACTGACGGCACAGAGCCTACTTGGGATTCTCTCTCTCTGTCCCTCCCCTCCTTGCATGCATGCATTCTCTCTCTCAAAATAAGTAAGTAAATATTAAAAAAAAAAATAACTGCAATGGCTGTCTTTTACAACCATGATAAATTTCAATACCCTCAATAGAATATTCTACGGTTGTCAAGTTCTGGCCTTTACTTATGCCTTCAGCTTCACACATCACCATCACCTAATGGGTTCATGCCGTGATTGGCTCACCTCTGCTGTAGGTCCAATACAAAGCCTGATATTCACAGGCACATGAGAAACACGTGTGAAGTTCAAGCAGGTCAGTATTAACGGCAGCATACTGCTGGAATTTCCATCTCCTCTATAAAAGCAGCCAAAGCAACCAAAGAAACTAAAATACATGGAAAGTGTATATAATATAGCCAAGGACCAAATATTTTCATAAACTCTAAAATATGAGAATGAGTTACCTAATAACAATCACCAACAAAGCATGGATCATGTTATCAACTGGGCAGAAGAAAATGGAAGGAAAACTATGAAATGTGGGAACACAGAATCTAATCATTCACACAGTCTCCCTCTGAAATGGGCCGATGTACTGTATGGGAAGGCACATGAGCCAAGACTCGATGAAAGAGGAGTTTTGATGACTTTATTTGGCTTGTGATTATATAGAAAAGGCTAACAATAAAGAATATTTGAATCTAAATATTAAAAACATGCACCAATATTTTCAAATGAGGTTACTTGATTATTATTAATTTAATAATAATTGTTATTTACTGATTATTCGTTTATTATTATTCATAAAAAATTAGAGGGACATCCAGCCCCTCAAAAAAATAAAAAAGCTATAAGGGAATAAAAATTAGATTGATATCAGAATTTCCAATAACAAAATCTAGTAACCTGCTTAAAATATTAATAACCCGAATAGAAAAAGTTTTGAAAGTAAGAATAAAATGCTCAGCAGCCTGATAGAAAAGTGTGCAAGGCATAGGAACAGACGGTTCACATTTCAAAAAGGAAAAAAAACAAAACAAATGGTCCTAAGCCACGTGAAAAGACCTTACAAGCAGTGAAAGTTAAAACTATGTGAAATAGACTTTCTTGACATTATTTTTTTTTGTAAAAACTTGAGTTTGTCAGCATATTCTGTTGGCAAAGCTGTGGGGAAACAGATTTCTCTCATATATTGCTCATAGCAATGCCAAAGGATAAAGTGCTACGGAAGAGAATTTGGCAATATCTAACAATATTAGACATACATTTTTTCTTTGAGCCAGCAATTTTACCATCAAAGACCTATCACAAGGGTACATTACCAAAATATGAAAAGTTGTATATACAAATCTATGTGTTGGAGCAATATTTGCAATAGCAAGGAATATGGTAAGTTACACAGTGGCATACTATGCAGATATGAATAAGGGATCTTTGGATAAACTCTTGTGATAAAAGGAAGGTAGAGAAAAGTGTATATGATTCGCTGCTGTTTTTCTACAAATATGATCACTCTTCAATAAAATAGTACCAATAAGCTACTGCCTTAAGATGTGAAGTTAGAAACCCACATTAAAATGCATGCCAAAGATATCTGAATCGATCAGTTCACAAGTTCTACAAATGAAAACTAAGACAAAAACTCATTGGTCACCTCAGCAAGAAGCTAGAGAACCTAGTCTATATTTTGAAAATCAAATATCTCACTTGTTTTTCCTTGTCAGACTATCCCTCAGGATAACCAAAGTGTTGATTATTTTTCAGAAGTGTTATAGATAATATGTGAAGGAACAGTGGTAAAATTTAATGTTTCACAGCCCCTACTTAAATAATAGATCAAGATAGTAGTCCTCAGTAGCTGTTAAAGTCATAGAAAATGACATGGTTAGGCAATGTGTGCATTCTGACGGGAATACAATAAACCAGCTACGGTCAGGCCATGAAACCTAATCTGAATCTAATCAAGTTTTGGATCTAACTGCCAATTTAGCAGAAATACATGGGGTAGAAGAACATAAAATAAATCATCATAGGGGCTCCTGGGTTAAGCATCCGACTCTTGATTTTAGCTCAGGTCATGATCTCACAGTTTGTGAGATTGAGTCCCGCATTGGACTCTGAACTTAAAGCACAGAGTTTGCTTGGGATTCTCTCTTTCCCTTTTCCTCTCCTCCTCCCCTGCTCATGCTCGCTCTCTCTCAGAATAAATAAGTAAACTTAAAAAATATCATCATAGATTCAATCAGCAAAATTCCCATTGTGGTACTATCCAAGGAAGAATGAACTTTCATATTAAACACAAGCATTGCAAAAAAATTTAAAAAAAAACAGTTAAAGGAGGGAAACCTATAAAGTTTAAAAAAACACATAAAAGGCATGTGGAATATTTGCAACACATGAACTTTATTTCATCTTCATTAAAACAAAAGAAATAGTAAAAATATGAGAGTGATAGAAGATATTTGAACCCTGGCTGGATAGTCTATGATATTAAGGAAATGTTATTATATTTTTAGATGTCATGTGGTATTTTAATCATGCTATAGAATAGCCATATTTTTTAGAGATGTGTAGTGAAATATTATAGATAAAATGAGGTGATACCAGGGGTTTGTTTCAAATCAGTCTAGTCGTGGCACAGTTGAGTGGTATCATTAAAATAAGACAGGCCATGACAATGATTCTGGAAGCTAGGTGAGGGGTACAAGTTTATCAGATTCCCTCTGCTTTTGAATATCTCAGAATTTGTCTTACAGAAACTCAGGAAAAAGAGAGCAAGAAAGAAAATAATGTGTGGAATTAAATTGAACTCATGTCCTACGTCATCTATTTATTACTGCCATCCATAAATATTTCTTGCTCAGGGAATGCTCACTCTAGATTAGAACATGACTCATACTAATAGCCGCTCAGACATTCAGGTGGGAGAAGTTTCCACAGTCCTACAGCTCCACCATCAAGAACACCTGGCCTTTTTTCTTGCAATAGGTGCAAAAATAAACAAACAAACAAAAACACATGAGAATCGTACAGGGCCTTTCACTGTCTGAGCCAGGGAGTAGCAATATCCTTTCTGCTCACATGACATTAGCCAAAACTAGTTACATAGCCCAACCTTCTGCAAGGATTTCAGAGATATAGCATTTTTTTAATGTTTTATTTATTTCTGAGAGAGACAGCATGAACAGGGGAGGGTCAGAGAGAGAGGGAGACAGAGAATCCAAAGCAGGCTCCAGGCTCTGAGCTGCCTGTCAGCACAGAGCCTGACATGGGGCTCGAACCCACAAACCGCGAGATCATGACCTGAGCTGAAGTTGGCGCTCAACCGACTGAGCCACCCAGGCGCCCCAGAGATACAGCATTTCACACAACAAGAAAGCAGATTGATGGGAGTGGATGTTGGTAGCACCAACATTTACCACGGCATTTCAAATGGATCTTTAAAAGTAATCTATTGTGAAGCATTTTAGAATACATTGTCTCATACAGTTCTCCGAGCAGTCTTGAGAGACTCACATAGGCTGATACTCTTATTTAAACCTGAAGAAATGTTCAAAATCTCTGAAGCAAAACATATATTCAGGGCTCCGGTCTTAGGACATTTCTTCCCATCTTCTGTGTTTATGTAAGGATTAAATAGGCTTGTATATTGGGAATCACTTCGTATGCTGCAAAACATTAAATGAGTTAGTTAATGTCTCTCTTAAGGAAAGAGACTCATTCATGTTGCTCTGTGCCATACGTGGGGATAGCTTGGTATGCTTTGGAAGCAAGGTGCCGAAAGGTGTGGTGAAACCCAGTTACTATGGGCTGGCCAACTTGCCAGGGACCCTCCCTTGCCAGAAAGAGAGAAGAATGTGCCTTCCTTTCCAACGATCAGCATTTTGCCTGGTCCTTTTCCGCAACGTTAACAGGTGAGTCTATAACTTGAAGTCTCAATCCGCTGGAATAATTAGTTCAAAATAGTTCTCTGTGGTGCTGGTGGAATAAATAGCCCTAAACCAAGGTACGGTGTTTCCAGAGAGGAGAGTCCCACAGCCATTTTCCGGGCCCATATAACAGATGGCAGCCGTCCATGCTGCCCCATAGAACTGGCTAACGCCAAGGCTTTCTGGTCCTTTGCAGAAACAGGAAGGAAAGCCAGAATTTGTACTGTGTTTTTAGGAAGGTTTTCCAAAGAAGACCCCCACAAATGAGAAAAGAAAAACAAAGCCATACAAAAAAGCTCACAATGGGCACAGCATATTTACTGTTGTCTGTGCAAGTTCCAGACACAGTATGAAGCCACTAAGTGAGGTATAAGAAAACTCCAGCTTCATTGAAGGACTCCCCACTCTACTACACGCCAAGAACTTCCAAGTTTACAGAACCTTGCTGACAGTTTGCCCTCTGGCCAAGAGTATGTGACATTCTTACCTATATTTATTTTTATTTCAAGTTCTTATTTAAATTCAAGTTAGTTAACATATACAGTAAAATTGGTTTCAGGTGTAGAATGTAGTGATTCATCACTTACATAGAACACCCAGTTCTCAACACAAGTGCCCTCCTAATGCCCCTCGCCCATTTAGCCCATCCCCCCACTCTCCTCCCCTCCAGCAACCCTCAGTTTGTTCTCTATAGGTAAGAGTCTCTTATGGTTTCCCTCCCTCTCTGTTTTTATCTTTATTTTTCTTTCTCTGCCCCTATGCTCATCTGCTTTATTTCATAAATTCTGCATATCAGGGAAATCATATGCTATTGGTCTTTCTTTGATTTATTTCACTTAGCATAATACACTCTAATTCCATCCATGTTGTTGCAAATGGCAAGATTTCATCATCTGTGATGGTAGAGTGGTATTCCATTGTGTGTATAAACCACATCTTCTTTATCCATTCATCAGTCAATAGACATTTGGGCTTTTTCCATAATTTGGCTATTGTGGACAGTGCTGCTATAAACAAAAGGGTGCATGTATCTCTTTGAATTAGCATTTTTGTGTTCTAAATACCTAGTAATATGGGTAAATGCCTAGTAGTGTAATTGCTGAGACATAGGGCAGTTCTATTTTTAATTTTTTGAGGACCCTCCACACTCTTTTCCAGAGTACCTGTACTAGTTTGCATTCTCAACAGTGTTTCTTACCTATATTTAGAGATTTTGTTCAGCATATAAGGACCAATGATTTTTATCAGCCTATTAAATCTTTCTTCCATTCCTTTAGATGTGAGAAAAGACTTCTCTCCATAGTGCCTAAATATCCCCCAATATGCTGTGTCTAGTTATTCTTGTTCTTTAGAAGAATAATCACTTTGATTGTACTTCACTTTGACATACTTGTCCGTGTTTCTTCACATAAGTTTCCAGAGGAGGAGAGTGAGATTTGTTTTTCTCTCTATTTAAACTGTGTGCCACATTGATGATTTATAGTATAGACCAACAAATTTGTACTGAATAGATAATCCTAAGAACAATGGACAGGAAATGAATGTAAGAAAAAAAAGAAGTCCTTAAATATAAAAGATGAAATCTCAACTATAGCTTGAAGAAACTTGAAACCTCTCTCTTAAGAAAATGAAAATGTGCATGCCTATCTTGCCCAATCAATGTTCATGCTAAGTGTATTCTGAGAACTCTAAAGGCTTCCTTCCGCTAATATTCACTTATATTGAAAAGAGAAAAACACATTCTCCCTCATCCTTCACACTATAGTGCAAATGCCCAGTGGTTTTGGACTGTCTTTGTTGTGCCATTTATTGGCTGGAGGAAACTGCAGAAAATGACCCCATTCCATAGTTAGGACACAACAAGCCTGTCTGAAGAATGAGGTATGACTCTTTGGTGAGGTAAGCAATGTACTGAGCAAGAAATCATGCTTCTCTTTATAGTTTCTCTCTTTGCTCAATATGTATCTTCAACTTCTAACCTCCTAATGAAATCTTCATAGTCACATATGGGTTTTTTCCCATGTAATATTTTAGGTTGCCTAGAACTTGAGTTGTGACCTCACATTTCTTCAGTCTCTAAAGAAACAAAAAGAAAGACTTTAGTATTATTGCTGGTTAATTAGTATTTGTTTGTAAATTGATAATATGCAACAAATAAGTTCCTAAGAGTTAGGAACAGAGGTTGACTTTGAATGTGAGGCATTAATACTAAATATTTTATATATACAATTTTGATCTTTCCCATTGATCTAATCCATATGAAAATTGCTCTCATTTTAACTTTTAATAATTGGAGAAATTTGTAGTACAGAATTTTATTTCTTTACTATCCATTTATTTTTATATTTTAATACTATTATAATCAGAATATGAATCAAAACTTGTTAAGATTTTATTTGTGTGTGTGACTTCCTCTTAGTTGATAGCTGCTATTTTATTACCTTGGATGCTCTTTTCATTGGAGGCTCACGTCTTATGTGGAAGCGACTAATTTTGCCTTTGACCCATTCAGCTGGAGAGATAGGCCACATGGCTCAGACTTTACTGATCAGGGAACTATAACTTCATGGCCACAGCGAATGACTGATAGAAGGGGCATAATAAACTCCAATCAGAATAACCGGGATTTTTCTCTTACATGTATTAGAAAAGATTCTTTCTTCACTGAGGTCAATAATATTGGCAGGACAGAAGATGGATGACACTGGCCATCTTGCTCATCATATAGAGAGCCTATATACAAGTAAGGTAGGCCGAGGTCAATGCCATCCTCTGAATCCCTCATTATAGCTGTGATAGAGTGAGCAGCACCTCTAGACTCCCTGTTCACATGACCAAATACATTTCCTTTTATTCATTAGCTCACTTGAAACAGGCTGCCATCAACTACAATTGAAAGAATCCAAATAAACTATCTCTGGAATTTTGTTTTCTGATACATGTTTTCTTTCAAGTACTCACATCTATACTCTTGGGTAGCATAACCAATGGTTTTTGGAATTTTGTCATAGTTTAATTTCCATCATTTTCTTCTTGACATATCTTTCAATGAATGGTATCTTAGAGCAGATGAAATATTGTTGAATGGAACCAATTTTCTGTAAACATGCCACGTACACTGGAAAAGAAAATACAGTTGACCTTTAAACAGCATGAGTTTGAAGTACACTATATGCAGATTGTTTTTTTCAAGAAATGCAGTACTGGACTATAAATGATATCTCCTCTTCCTTAGGATTTCCTTAACTTTTTATTTTCTCTAGCTTACTTTATTGTAAGAATACAATATGTAATATATGGCCACACACGAAATATGTGTTTATCAACTCATTATGCTATTGGTAAGGCTTCCAGTCAACAGTAGGCTATTAAGTAGATAAGTTTGGGGGGAGCCAAAATTATACATGGATTTTTCACTGTATGGGTTGTCCATGCCCTTGACACCTGCATTCCTCATGGGTCAGATGTATCTTCTCTAAAGCTGAATTACCCAATATGTAGTCATTAATCACTTGTTCTTTGACCACAGATGTGGCTAACTTGAGTTGTGATGTGTTCCAAGTATCAAGTTTTAAGTATTAAGTTAAAAAATATCAAGTTGAAAACAGACTTACCCTATAGCAGAAGTTGCCTACATGGTCTCCTGTCTATGCTCGCCAAATTCTTGAGTCAGTTCTCAAGAAAACAACTAAAGTCTTTTCAATCTTATTATAACATTTCCCTGCATAAAATAACCCTCTAATAAATTGTCCATAAAATGAAAAGCAAGGGATGTGCTCTGACCTAGAAGCTGCTGATGGTCTGCGACCAGTCCATCTGTTAGACTCCATCATGTCCTGCTACTCTCTCCTGCTCACAGCCTCATGCCAACCACACCATTCCCTGTCTGCCCACATCTTCTGGTCTTTGGTCTGGTCCCTCCATCCTCCTATCCTGGTCTCTGCTCAAGTGTCACTTGCTTAGAGAAGCCATTCTGGACCAACCTACATGAAAATAGAATATGCCTCATCATTTCTTTCCTTCTCTCAGTTTTAAGGTTTTTTGGAACACTCACTACAACTTGGTATAATAGTATATGTGTGTTTATTTGATTTTTAAAAATGTGTCTTCTCCCATTAAAATGCAAGTTTTTTGGACATAGGAAAATCCATCCATCTTAATTAGCCACGATAGCCCCAGAACAAAGAAAAGTGTTTACCACTTAGAAATTTAATAAACATGGGCTTAATTAATGAATCAACCAGAAGTAGAATTATTGACTGGCAATTCACACACATAATTATCTTTGCTACATTTGAGGAAATCATCTTCAAAGGTGGTTACCTAAAATTATTTTCTAAATAATACAACATTAGTTGGTGATTTTCCTCATTCTGTGGCCATTTATTTTCAGCAGAGTTTTTCTTTTCTTTTTATTTAATGTTTATTTATTTATTTGGAGAGAGAGAGAGCATGCACATGAGTTGGGGTGGGACAGAGAGAGAGGGAGGGAGAGAATCCCAATCAGGCTCTGCACTGTCAACACAGAGACCCACATGGGGCTCAATCTCACGACCATGAGATCATGACCTGAACTGAGATCAAAGTTGGATGCTTAACCAACTAAGCCACCCAGGTACCCCTCAGCAGACTTTTTCATTGATGCAAAACAAATGGCATGATTTCTTTATATGAATTCTTTATGATAGAAAAAGTTCTTCCTCATTATTTTCCTTCTAACAATTTTTGATTCATCTTGAGAACTTATACATCCATATATATTTTAGGTTCAAGAGACACAGGCTGTGAAAACAAATATTTGAATAGAATCCTATTTAAACAATAGTTTCATTTGACAAGAATTGACACCATTAAACCAGGAACCCAGTGAAATTTTATTATTATTTGTTATTATTATTATTATTATTATTATTATTAATATTTAGTCTCTGACACCAAAATCTATAAACAACATTTGGTAAACTCAAGAAAGACGTTGTAGAGAGAAAAAATTTTAAAGCTGACTTGGACCTTCATTCGCCCGTCCATTACGCTATGTTCATGAACATATTTCTCCTCATCTAGATTGTGGCTAAAAGGAAACGACATTTCTATATGTCCTTCAGCAGCTGTGAAGGGATGACCAGGGATAAGTGTTCTGTATCTTTCCAATTATCTCAAGCACTGAATATATATTGTGTAAGTAAGCAGTTAATTACTGCCAAAGCCATCCAGGCCACATCTTTACTTTCTTCCATCTATTAACAGTCTATTCTTGATAACACAGAGAGGTTTACTGAACTTATCTGTTTGAAGCCTTCACTGCAGGCTTAATTTGTGTATGGAGAATATGTCTATAAATTCATGAGATAGAGCAATGTTTTCCCATCCCCTGACCTTCCCGTGGTGCTAACATGAGAAAATGCATATTCAGCTCTTCCCAAACTGGACAGTGATCTGCAGGAAAAGAGGGAGGGAATGATCGTCCATTCAAGTTGAAGATTTTTTTTTTTTAAAGTCATACCTGCAAAGCACGGAACAGTGAAGTAGGGAATATATAAAGCATCTGATTCTAAGAAATTAAATTTTCATTGTAGATGTTGTGAAGAGATAAAATTTCTCCCCTGAAAATATATGCCTGTCATTTCAGTAACAATATGAAAATGATATTAAAACAACTCTAGAGCATTACGTTATTTCTATGGAGGGAGGGAAAATATCATATTTTGTTCTTTGTAATAAATTGGTTCCTTTAATTTTCTTTTGTGCCAGGAGTGACAGATGATTACAAATTTGATCACCCAAACACTAGGCTGATTTTAAATTATAACAGTGCAAGGAACTAGGAATCCTTTCCTTTCCCCCCAAGGCAATTTTGAAACACAAATCATTAAAAGGAGTTCACTAATTTTATAGAGAAATGCCAACATTTTTCATGTTACGTTCCACTAATCTATGTGTTTTTAAAACTTTAATAAATACTTAAAACTCTATCCCATTATAAAATAACAAACAGAACAAGGATATGAATGAAATGGAGTTTGCTCTAAGAGCAAGAAGCCAGTGAATGAATAAAATTGGAAATAAAATTGGAAAAAGAAGTATTACCCAAAGGAATGATATTTATTATTCTGCCTCAGGCTATTGATACTCATGGCTTTAGATTTACTTTCTTGACATGGGTGTAGAGTAAATGTAATGGAAAAAAACATTTTGAAGATTGAAGGAAAATATTGTAGGTTATGAATTTAGAAGATTTCTACTTTTCCTCAATTACTTACTGTGATCACTCTCTCAATATATATGTGATATATATATATATATATATATATATGTGTGTGTATCTTTATTTGTGTGCGTATATGTATACATATGTGTGTGTGTGTTTATGTTCATGTATATGTTTGTTTGTAATGGAGAAATTTTATTCTCAGGAACACAGAAGGCCTTGTTTAAATAGAGAGAAATCCTCAAAACCACCAATGGGCAATAGAGGGAGGAAAATGCAAAAGCCAGTCACTTCATTGGCCTATCAAAACTCTGACCCAGGCCGTATGGGGAGCTTTTGGTGTGCTGATTGGTTGAAGACAAACACCCAGCACCTTCCTATAACAATCAGTTATACCATTGGCTACCATAACTTCAACTCTCTACTCACAACTGACATCTGCCTTCAGATTCTCCCAAATTAGTTGTAACTTCTGTATGTTCTCATTTCACCCTTCCTCCTAAAACTATGGTAAACAACTTCTTAGACCTCAAACTCAACTGAAATTATTTTTATCTTTTTTTTAAAAGATTTTATTGTTAAGTGATCTCTACATCCAACAGGGGACTCAAACTTACAACCTTGAGATCCAAAATTGCATGCTCTACTGACCGAGCCAGCCAGGTGCCCCTCAACTGAGATTGTTTTCATAAAAACCACTGTTAACTATTTCATAAATCATGTAGAATCTTTTCCAGTCCTTTTCAAGTCTATCTAGTGTGTCTGTCACTACTAGCCTCCCCTTCTTTGAAATTTTGCATAGTGCCAGTGTCCAAATCTACTTTTCTCTTACTTCTTTGACCCTCACAAACCTCTTTTTCTCTGCTCCTTCCTGTATCAGGTCTCTGCCTTTTGTGCATTACCGCTGCCATAAATCAGTTATAGCCAATCACATTTTTCACCAGCCATCTATCCACTATGACTCCAAATGGTACTTTTAGCCTTATTTTCTTCATTGGTGTCCCCTGTATTAGACTTATAAATCCAATTAAGGCTGCAAATAATCACCTAGCTATTTCACACAGGCCCAAGTTCCACGTATGTAGGATATCAGGTATCATGTTTACAATAAGATTATAGTAGGTAACCTACTTTATTTCCCAGAAATGATCCCCTTTAAGGGAGAAACTGGATCTTAGGCAATCTGCTTTAATTCCTCCTCACTGGGGCACCTGGGTGGTTCAGTTGGTTATGTGTCCATCTCTTGATTTTTGGCTGAGAGCATGATATCTCATGGTTCATGAGTTTGAGCCTCCATTGTGCTGTGTGCTGATGGTGCAGAGCCTGCTTGGGATTCTCTCTCTCTCTCTCTCTCTCTCTCTCTCTCTCTCTCTCTCTCTCTCTTTCTCTCTCTCTCTCTCCTCTCTCTGTCCCTACCCTGCTGTCTCTTTCTCTCTTCAAGATAAAGTTAATTTTTTTAATTTAATTCCTCTTCACTGATGAGCAACTCTGATTTTTTCTTTCAAATGTTTTTTTCTCCATCTTATTATGACACAAAGGTCTCTATAGATATAGAAAGATATCGATACAGATATACAGATATCTATATATACATATAGATACAGATATAGATATAGATACATTACAAATGGGGTATTTTTCTTTTGAATAGGAGAAAAGTGTGAGAGGAACGTTCCTTCTAGATGTAGCGGAGGTGAAAAGAAAGGACACAGAGAGAGCTGCCTGCCAACTCTTGCAAGGGTTCCATAGCAGTTGGTCCTAAACCCTAATCCTAGGATTCTGGAACTCCAGACTGTCTGTTTTCTGTGTATTTGTTTATTTTATGTGATGACTTGACTGAGCTAAGGAATGCCCAGATAGCTGGTATAACATTAGCTTTGGGTCTGTCTGTGAGGCTGTTTCTGAATGGAATACAGCAGATGACACTACTCTCCAACATGGTGGGCACCGTCCCATCCTCTGGGGTGCCCCACAGAACAAGTGGGTGGAGCAAGGGTGCATTCACTCTCTGTTTGAGCTGAGACATTTATCATCTTCCTCCTGTGGATATCGGTGCTCCTGGTTCTTAGAATTTCAGATCCAGACTGAGTTTCACCACCAGCTTTCCTGATGGTCTAGTTTGAGATTGTGAGACTTGATGGCTTCCATAACTATGTGAGGCAATTCCTCTTAATCTCTCTCTCTCTATTTCTCTCTTTCTCCCTCCCAATATATCCTACTGGTTTTCTAAGGAGCCCTGACTAATACATCTTGCTTCCACACTGTGATCCACACATCATCTGAGGACAGAAACACTATTTTTTC
This sequence comes from Proteles cristata cristata, assembly GCA_017311185.1. Classification (NCBI taxonomy): domain Eukaryota; kingdom Metazoa; phylum Chordata; class Mammalia; order Carnivora; family Hyaenidae; genus Proteles; species Proteles cristata. Next base: position 956,948 of record JAESUZ010001932.1, on the reverse strand, counting down.
CCAGGAGCAAGGAAAACTGAAGGGCATAATTCTGTACATCATATCCATACTATATATCAACCTTATATCAGTCGGTCTTTCTATATTCCTTACGTCAACACTCCAAAGGAGATAGCATTATCTCATTTTTTAAAATATTTTTTTATTATTTATCTCTAGGAGAGAGAGAGAGAGAGACAGCGTGAGCAGGGGAGGGTCAGAGAGAGAGGGAGTCACAGACTGAAATAGGGTCCAGGCTCTGAGCTGCGAGATCATGACCTAAGCAAAAGTCGGACGCTTAACTGACAGCCACCCAGGCGCCCTCAGCATTATCTCATTTTATAATAAATTGAGTCTCAAGAGATTTTATACTTCTTTCCCCCAAATTATAGCAAAATTACAATTGAACACACATGTGCCTTCTATGAGGCTGCTTCTCTGCTCTTCCACAGTGCCCGTTAGCAGAGTTGAAATGATTCTCTAAGGTCAAGTTCTGCTATACTCCTTATTTTCATCTCTCGCCACTTTGTGCTTTTGTTTAACATCCTTGGCACACCTACCTTTACACACTATGCTCTTTCATGTCATCTTTCTTTAACTCATAATCCTTCCTCACCTTAAATAAATTTTCTACTCTTTTTCCTTCTGTCTAACTCCTATTCAACTGCCTTCCTTCCCTCTGCCTCTTCCCTTCTTTCCTTACCTCCTTCTTCCTTTCCTTTCTCCCTCCTTCTGTTCTCTCCTTTCATCTCTTCCTTCCTTCCTTCTTCCTTCCTTCCTTCCTTCCTTCCTTCCTTCCTTCCTCTGTCCTTCCCTCCTTCCATTATTCCTTTTGTTTTCCATTTTGTTTAAATATATATATATCTATAATATATATAATATATATGTAATATATATAATATATATGTAATATATATAATATATATGTAATATATATAATATATATGTAATATATATAATATATATGTAATATATATAATATATATGTAATATATATAATATATATATTAGTGTATATGTAATATATCAGATAAGTGGTAGGGACTTATACAACGAAGAACAAGACACAATCTTTATCTTGGGAGAAGCTCTGTTTAGTGGGGTAGATGGACTTCACACAGGTAATTTCAATAAGGTGTGATAAAGGCTCTAGTGAGGTCATTGTGAAGCACTTTACCTAGACTATTTCTTTATCCAGGAATCTCCCTTAGACTCCACCGGTGTAGGTATGATAACCCTTCTCGAAGCTTCTGTAATACTTTCTATGTATCTCATTGCAATAACTATATTCTTCAGTTTACATTATCTGTTTATTGGTGTGTCTTCTCCATCTGGCCACTAGTTTTCAAGGCAGGGATCATGACCTTTTGGTATATGTGTAGCCATTTTCGGGAAAAGTTCATGACAAATAACATTAGAGAAATAAAGTTATAGAGAATTTATATTTCTTACAACACTCAGAAATCTTGGTTTTGCTCCATAAATCGTATTTCATTAGGTATGTCATCTTTATTCATATGAGATACTTTGTAACAGTAATCTGTGCTCTGTGAGGATTAGACTGAGTTCACCGTTTTTGACATTCTGGTTCTTGCCACACCTCATGTATCTCAGTAAGGCTGTGCTGCTCTGACTTAGGACCCGGGGCTCTAGGCTTGTCGCATCACTTCCACAGTGGAAGTGGGTTGGGAGAGGGCAGTTTGGGGAATTAGACGTGTTTCATTCTCTAGAGGAAAGGTCAGCCAAAGATCATACGAGAAAACGACAGAGGTGGTGTCAGAACGCAGGGTAGCCCAGGCAGATTAAAGTAATTCCCATGTACTCCATTAGCACATCATTAAAACTGAGCTAATAGCACACAATTTAAGTAAATAGTTGTTTTGCAGAGCACTTCAAGACATATTTTCTTTTTTCTTTTTTTTTTTTAAATATTTTTTTATTTATTTCTAGGAGAGAGAGAGAGAGCATGAGCAGGGAAGGGTCAGAGAGAGAGGGAGTCACAGACTGAAACAGGCTCCAGGCTCTGGGCTGGCAGTCAGCACAGAGCCCTATGCGGGGCTCGAACCCACGAACCGCGAGATCATGACCTAAATGAAAGTCGGACGCTTAACCGACTAAGCCACCCAGCCGCCCCTCAAGACATATTTTCTAGTCTCCATCATTCTTCTACCAGGAACCACTCCAAATAAATACAAAACTGCTGTTTGCTGAGTGTGTGAAGGCAGGTTTCCACACAATCCCTCTTCCTGCCAAAGTGTTACTCATGCTGTAGAGATTCTAGAGAGAATGGAAGCTCAAGGAGAGCATGTTAAGAAGTAAAAAACATTCCCAAAGTCATCCGAGTGACTATAGGTTGTGGGTTGTCATCTTTTGTGGGGGACTGAGTTGGCATGGGAGACCAGTTATATTCAGCCTAGGATGGCATGCTGACTCCTCTAAGATATGAGTAATTCATAGTAATTCATCCTTATAAATTAAGGATGGCATAATTATAATGTTAAATTATCTATCTGGCTCTTCATTTTTACCAAGGATCTTATTTCTCTTTGTAATTAATGATGGTCCAATATTAATCATAGGCATTCTGTCTCCCCAGCCTAGGCAAGAAACACTGGGGAAAGGATAATGTTTCTATGAGACTATTGACATTTTTTAATGCTTTCAGATTTGCTAACAGAAGAATACACTGATTCATACCTCCCATGATGGCTTATCCTCTGGCCTTTTATTCCTCAGGATTTTGTCTGGTAATTTTAATTTGCTAACACATCAAAAAGCTACCATCCAGACTCAAATAGCAATGGGTCTGTCAGAACCATATTTTCTGTGTGATGTTTAAATATGAGACCCTTAGCCTTATTCTAGAAATATATTTAAAACATGCAAGTATATGAATTTGGGTTCTTCATTTGCTGTGTAAATCTGTGAGAAGACTTGGTTGTTTATGTATTTCATCATCTTCTGTGTAAAATACCATATAAAGGGGAAAAAATCTTTCAAAGTTTATTCTAAGATATACTGAAAATAATAGTATCAGTAACAACAAAACCTCTACCCTTGAGAAGCTTCTCCATTTCAGTCATGCTACTAAAGCTTTGTAACGGACAGTAGACCCTCTCTGTGCTAAAGGCATCAAGAATGTTCACATATTTCCTTAATCATCATGAATATTTTGAAACATCATGTTAGCAAATATATTTCCTCCTTTTCCTCAGCCCTATTTTCTCCTTTCAACTTGTGTGTTGTTTTTGTAAGCTTCTTTAATGTCTTATCTGAAAACTGATGTGGTAACGTAAATGTTAGTCAATTTGTTTGTATTACCTGGTTTTCTGTTTTATTGCATTTCATGTAATTAGATCAGAGAGTAGTGAAAAAATGCAGCATTTGAGGTAAGGAGATTAACCTATAACTCTCAATTATGAATGTGAAAGTAAACATTCTAATGAAATACTAGAAAGCCTGCAGAAATTGATAGATTTTTACAGGAATTGAAGTTATGGGGAACTAGAGATTTGTCTTGGGAATGTTAAGAATCACTTAATATCAGAATATGTGTTATGATATTATACCATACCAGTTAGTCCATTGGGAAATATCATCACATGCTATCAGTTTGTGTTGAAATGATATTTTACTGATTTTTTCCAAATGGCAATGCTTGCTTTTGCTTCCACCCCTATTTTGCTTTCAGCTCAAAAGAGCAATTTCCAGGGGTGCCTGGCTGGCTCAGTCGGTTGAGCGTCCGACTTTGGCTCAGGTCATGATCTCACGGTTCGAGCCCCGCATTGGGCTCTGTGCTGACAGCTCAGAGCCTGGAGCCTGTTTCAGATTCTGTGCCTCCCTGTCTCTCTGACCCTCCCCTGCTCATGCTCTCTCTCTCAGAAATAAGTAAAACATTTAAAAAAGAGCAATTTCCTGAGTTTTGATTGGACTGACACAAATTTATTAAATCTTTTTTCCTCGTCCAAAAATATCCATTGGATATGATCTCTAACCTAAATCCCACTTTAGACACCAGGAGAAGGAGAATTAAATGCTATATGAATGATCCCTATATTGTTCTATTGGAGCCTAAATTATGTAACAAAAGGACTCTTCTAGGTTAACTAGCCAGTTGGTTCTGGACACCTGGCTCTCCCACCTGAGCTGAGTTAGATCCCCAAAGTTCACCTGCAGAAAAGGTTAATATAGATTCCTGATCCCCAGCAGAGCTACTGAATCAAAATTCTCAGATGTGGAGTGGAGAAATCTGTATTTTTTCAAGGTAACTTGGATACAGTGTCTGGGACCATTGGCCAGTCATACTTTGCATCCAATACATCAAATGGTTCAACCTCTGATGCCTAAAGAGGATAAGAAGTAGAGAGTCTGAGGCATAAGAACCAAGAACTTGAGTGGCTCAGTTGGTTGAGCAGTAGACTCTTGATTTCAGCTCAGGTCATGATCCTAGGGTCACGGGATCAAGCCCTGTGCTGGGCTCTGTGCTGAGCATAGAACCTGCTTGAGATTCTCTTTCTCCCTTTCTCTTTCCCTCTGTCCCTCTCCCCCACTCGTGCTCGCTCTCTCTCTCTCTCTCTCTCTCTAAAATAAAAAATAAATTAAATTAAACTTGAAGCCTAGAAAATAACCTCACTAGCACTCCAAATTCAGTTTTTTCTTGAGAATTGCCTCATTATGTACTCTTCCAAATAGTTCCTTCAGAGTCAGAGAAAAAGAAAAACAAAAGTAGGACTGAAAGATATTTGACTATGTATATCAACTTATTAAACTGAACGTCCCCAAAGCTCATGGGAATCTTATAAGATACACAGAACAAAAAGATTGCAGTTGTATCCACCTCGACACTGATCGTATCCCAACTGGAACTGAGCAGAAAGCTGGACTAGATAAACCTATAGTTTGTTCAGAATTGCAGCCAAGATTGTCACGGTATTGAACACGGCATTGTTGCCTTAGGAGTAATAAAGATGTTGAAATGAGGGGTTTTTTGGTCCAAAAAGGTGAAAACATACCTGGGCTTGGAATTGGATCCTTGCTCTCACACTTACGAGATGCAATAGACACAGAGCTTCTCCCTCAAGCCCCCCTTCAGGCTGATGACACATCTCTGGTTACCAGATGTCTCTGCGCCATGCTCTCCATCCCCTGATTCTACCTCCTCAAGGCGTGTCTTCTCCAGCAGGTGGCCCATGGCCAGTGGCAAGCCGATGTGGGTTTACATATATGTCTAGCACTTTTGTCTCATTTTGGGACAGCAGGAAAGGGCCACCCCAGTTCCAGTTCTCCCCACAGGAAGAGATGAAGCCTCACTTGAAATCCTTGTAGGTCTACTTTTTTCCTTCTGCCCAGTCCTGCTTTCCTTCTTCCTCACAGTATACCTCCTGAGAAGACTCCCCAGGGAAGCAGCCACACACAGCTCTCGGTGTCAGAGGGTCCTTCCAAGGAGGCTAATATAAGACAGTAGATGTGTACGATTTAACAAGGCACCATCTCAGTGCTCTGGTTTCCTCATCCATAAAGCGGGGAATAAGATAGCTTTTGGAGGATGAAATGAGAGAGACCACACACACATACATAGTACATAGTTAGAAATGACTCAGTGTCTATATGTTTAATTATTTTTTTAATGCTTTAACATATACTAAGACAATCATAAATTGGACAGTCCCTTGATCTCTAACTCTACATTGCATAGAACATTATTAGATCCATGATCTCATTAAAAAGCACTGATTTTCTGCTGGGAAGATAGCCACCTTTCCCAGTTAGGAGCTTATGGAAAGCTTCCTGCTTATCTTCTCTAGCTGGAAAAGAACATTGTTATTTCATGACATCGTTTCTATGCTTAATTGAGGCTTTACTTATCATTCATATTTTTTCTCAAAGTTGATATGTGCTACATGAATGGAAAATAATTAGAAATCTGTTTCCCAGTTAGCTACATTTTCTCCTTTGGGGGAGGTAAGAAACCAGGTTCCATCCGTAGGTAGGCAAAGAGGTTACTCCCTTTTTCAGTGTTAAGATGCAGGATGTGTAAGTGACCAAAAGCAACAGTGTGGAAGGAAGTGGGAGAACAAAAAGGAAGTACAAAAATCAGAGGGTAAAGAAGAAGCAGAAGGAAACAGGACTGCGACACCTGGGTGGCTCAGTCGGTTAGTGTCTGACTCTTGGTTTCAGCTCAGGTCCTGATCTCACCATTTGGGAGTTTGATCCCCATGTCAGGCTCTAGGCTGACAGTGCGGAGCCTGCTTGGGATTCTCTCTCTCCCTCTTTCTCTGCCCCTCTCCTGCTCGTGCTCTCTCTCTCAAAATTAATAAACTTTTTTTTTTAATGTTTTATTTATTTCTAGGAGAGAGAGAGAGACAGCATGAGCAGGGGAGGGTCAGAGAGAGAGAGGGAGTCACAGACTGAAACAGGCTCCAGGCTCTGAGCCGGCAGTCAGCACAGAGCCCAACACAGGGCTCGAACCCACGAACCGCGAGATCATGACCTAAGCGAAAGTCGGAAGCTTAACCGACTAAGCCACCCAGGCGCCCCAAAATTAATAAACTTTTAAAAAATTAAATTAGGGGCGCCTGGGCAGCTCAGTTGGTTAAGTGTCCAACTTCAGCTCAGGTCATGATCTCACAGTTTGTGAGTTCGAGTCCCATGTTGGGCTCTGTGCTGACAACTCAGAGCCTGGAACCTGTTTCTGATTCTGTGTCTCCCTCTCTCTCTCTGCCCCTCCTCTGCTCACTCTCTTGTCTCTGTCTCTCAAAAATAAATAGACCTTGGGGCACCTGGGTGGCTTAGTCGGTTAAGCGTCCGACTTTCGCTTGGGTCATGATCTCGCGGTTCGTGGGTTCGAGCCCCGCATCGGGCTCTGTGCTGACTGCCAGCTCAGAGCCTGGAGCCTGTTTCAGAGTCTGTGTCTCCCTCTCTCTCTGACCCTCCCCTGCTCACGCTCTCTCTCTCTCTCTCTCTCTCTCTCCTAGAAATTAAAAAAAAAAATAAAAAAAATAAAAAATTGAGTTAAAATAAAATGTTTTTTAAAAAAAGAAGAAAATAGGGCCAATCAGCTTTAAACTGGACTATAAATCACAAGTTTATTGCTTGAAGTGAGTTTTTGCAAAGGGTTGAAATGTAAAAAATAAGATTAGCCATCTGAAAACATAGGGAGTATATTTTATGAGCTGGGTGCCCATCAACAACTAATTGAACAAGACATTACAGAAAACAGTGCGTGAATCTCTCTGTATTCCCAATCATGGTCTGTTGCTTTCTGCTTGAAGGAATTAACTCGTCCAAGGCCTCGTAGCTAATAAAAGTCAGAGCTCGTATTGAAATCTAGGTCTTTTATTCCGAAATTCTGCATGGTGCCTCACAAATCTATATGCACTCTATCAAATGTTCCTCCCTGTGGAACACATTAGCAGGTACAGTATTTTTATAGAGCATGTAAATAAAAACAATGAATATGAAAGCAGCTAGTCCCCAGAACACAGACACTCAGCTGGATACTTGTTAAGTCTAAATGCATAGTTGCTTCCGGTATGGCATCAATGTTGTTCATGGACTCTTAGGCAATGATTGAAAAGATTAAGAGACCGGCAATTCTGTGATGTATGATCTGCAAATACAGAATTGCGAGTTCAATTGTAATATAGATCACTCCATTAGCTGTGGCTTTGTGATTGCCTTGCTCCATCTATATGTTCCTGAAAGTCCAGGGTAGTCTGTTTCTGTACCAACCCTGTCTCCCCTGGGCCCTACTGCAGATAGTACCCACTTCCCCAGAGCTTGACATTTCAGAATCCAATGTGCCTGAGCTTGTGACCTTGTTCAGAAGCACGTTTTGTAACTGGATTGCTCCATGTTTTTGCGCTTCAAATCTTCATTTCTGAGACCAAAGTCACAACATCTCTCTCTGCAAGTGTCATATGATATACGCTAAATAAAAGAAATATGAAATAAGATTCATAGTAACATTGCAATGGTCCTAACTTTCCTCTTCTCTCCCATCTGATAGGATATATATGTACACAAATGTGTGTATAAATATTTCTGTATACATATAGTATATGTATTGTAAGGACACAAGTCTAAACCAAACTGACTCCATGACAGGCTTTAAGTTTCCCCTCTAAACTAGAAGGCCTGAGTTCCAGCTTCCCCGAAACTATCAGGCAGTTACACATTGCCCAAGGCAGGAGAAACCACCCTTGCAACACCCAGTCAGGGAAGGCCAGCGACCACCCTCCACGTTACTGAGGGAGAGGCCTATAGATAGAAACTATAGATAGGACCCTGTTACCTAATGTTAAGGTTAACCCATTAGTTGCCCAACAAGACCCTAGGCTCGCTCTGTGATTGGTTGAATTTAAAGGTACTTTAAATGTTGTAATTGGATCCGCCAAAAGTAACGAATACTCTAGACAATGTGTATGGTCAAACCCGCTGTCAATGATGTTGAATTATTATGATTGGATCACTGTTCCCATGTCACAACTTCTGTAACTCCCCTGTCACAAACCCCATAAAAATCCTACTCTGCCTTTGTTTGGGACTCACAGCCCGGATCCACTGTGCTGGCAAAGTCTGTGAGCCTGAGCTCGAGCCCATAATAAAGCCCTTTGCCTTTGCATGCGTGACTCGGTCTCCCCGGTGGTCTCTGGTCGTTGAGGATACTGTGATCTGGGTATAACAGTATGTATACACGCTTAGTAAACATTAGTTTCCATCCCATTGTAAGTAAAAAATTAAAAGATCAAACCATAATCTTGTATTTAAATACATATATTCAATAAACATATTAACCCTCTGATTTTAAGGGCAATTGGTCACTGTTTACCAAAAGTTGATTTTATTCTTTTGGCTGCAGGAAATATTATGTCTCCTATTGAAGTAGAACAATTTTACTTATCTAAATGGCACTATCATACCAATTTTTTTCTTGATTGTGCTAAAGCCCAATGTGGATTTATTATTCTCAGAGCAACTTGTATACTCACCTTTAACTGAAGGGAAATCTGTGGCTCTTGACTGACCATTCCTACTCCCGAAAAGTACACTCTGAAAAGCCACCTAAAACATTCACACTCAACACTGAGATTTTCCAGCATCTATTTCTTTTTTTTCACAGCTCAGCAAAAGGTTTGTGAGGACCATCCCCCCCCTTTCTACTTTTCTCCTAAAATATTACAATGAACTCTTATTTTACCGAATTTATTCTCCTATGGATATATTTCCCCTCTCCCTCCCACCCCATCACTAGATAAAAAAGGAAACACTTTTAGATACAAACACAAGTGAGAGAATTCTCTGCTTTCTCGAAAACTGCCAGCCATGGTATTGTAAACACATCTTGCATTGGCTTTTTCTAATTTTCCCTCAGAGTTCTTTCATTTTCTCTTTGTGTTTGAAGGAACTCTATGCTCTTTTCAGCCAGAGAAGAATGAAGACCAAACCCGGTTTTTCAAATACAGACATTTACATTTCAATGTTCTTTAGAGGAAGAAAGAAAAGCAGCGGTGAGGAAAGGCAACACAGGGCCTGCGTGTCCCCCAGATGCCTGCACTTTGTGTTTCTTTTAGAGCTTTAGAATGAGTAAACCCTGTCCTGGGCCCGGAATGGAAATCGAAGTGCTGAAAACCAGGACACAAACTGGTATTTGGTGCAGAACTGTTGGCCTTTAATACCTCAGAGCGCTACCCCTTCACCAACCATTAATAGAGAGTCCGTGGCAACAAATCTGTCCAACTTCTGGAAGAGCCTCCGGTGTCATTGGTTGGTGATGTAGCCAAGGAAGCAAACATGAAGCCAGGTGAGAGGCAGATACCATTCTCCACTCTCACAGATCTCTCGCTGCAAAGCTAACGGATAATCAGGAGGCATCCAGAATGCTTGAGTCCATCACGGAAATCACAGAAACATGGTCATGGAATCATGTTTCTATGTGCAGCTGTATCTACAAACCAGAGCAAAGAAAGAATAGCAGTACTGTTTCCAAATGCGTTTTTAAGGGGCGCCTGGGTGGCTCAGTCAGTTTAGCATCTGACTCTTGATTTCAGTTCAGGTCATGATCTCAATGCTTTGTGAGTTCGAGCCCCACATATGACTGCGCTAGCAGTGAGGAGCCTGCTTGGGATTCTCTCTCTCACTCTCTTTCTCTGCCCCTCCTGGACTTGTGCTGTCTCTGTAAATCTAAATAAATACACTTTTAAAAAGGTGTATTTAATATATACAACATTTAATTTTTGCTTAAACTTTATCCAAACTGTACAAGCCCACACTTTAAAGAGAAAGGGGGAAATAAAGGAATAGTTCCATATGCGCTTGTTAACACACCCAGCAGTGCATCACGCTACGTGCAGACCAGGTTCCCACTCTGTAGAGGCAACCTGTTTTGACTTGCAGTTGATTCCTTGGCAGGTTTTTCTTTGCATCTCTCAATAGCAGGATGACATTGCTCCTTGCTGGTTTTTAGTCTGAGGCATTATCTACAGCCTTGGCAAGACAATACTACGCTGCATAAAGTGTATACCTCCTGTCCCCCTCCCAAATTTTGCAGATACAATCATGTTGTAATTTAAAATTTTTTCAATTGTGTATTTATTTTTGAGAGAGAGAGAGAGAGTGCAAATGGGGTGGGGGGAAGGGGACAGGGAGAGAGGGAGACACAGAATAGGAAGCAGGCTCCAGGCTCTGAGCTGTCAGCACAGAGCCCGATGGGGCCTCAAACTCACAAACCGAGAGATCGTGACCTGAGCTGAAGTTGGACGTTTAACCGACTGCGCCACCCAGGTGCCCCAATCATATTGTGATTTGTGATGAATCAATAATCAGTCCCCCAAGTTATTAGAGCCAGGTAAATGCTGTTCGTTGCTGAGACATACCTTTCCTATGAAATAGTTTGTTATATTTTGAATGTTATTTCAGAGATAATTTTCTCATTTATTTCCCTTGCTTTTTTTTTTAATTTAAAATTTTTTACATTTATTTATTTTTGACAGAGTGAGACAGAGCTCGAGCAGAAGAGGGGCAGAGAGAGAAGGAGACACAGAATCTGAAGCAGGCTCCAGGCTCAGAGCAAACGTTCACACAGAGCCTGATGCGGGGCTCAAACCCAGGAACCATGAGATCATGACCTGAGCTGAAGTTGGACACCCAACCAACTGAACCATCCAGGCACCCCAATTATTTCCCTTGCTTCTTTTGTTAGTTTAGTATCTACTTCAGCCCCAACATTTCCTTGCATATATACAATTTTCTCTACCTAAGTCCAAAAACATTAGGTGTCCTATTACATGGCCTCCTCAGAAATGTTTCCCCAGGGCCTGTGAACAACTTCAGTGTGGTCTGACCGTAATCCTGGGCTCTGCATTCACCATTTCCCTCATCTCTTCATCCCTAATTTGTTTGGCTCCCTCTTTCCTGGATCCATAGCTTTCTCTTCTTGGTTTGATTTCTCCATTAGGTATAGCATAGTGTCCGGGAGTTTCTTTAGAAAAAGTACAGAGCAAGTCATTTTGTGATACTCTAAACATGTAAACATTTGTGTATTCTACTGTCACATTTAAGTAACAGTTGGAATGTAGATATTTAGGTTGGAGAGGCATCATTATTTAGGTTGGAGAGGTTTTCAGTGTTGCATTTCTGGTTCTTACTTTGTAGGAGGCAGGTTTTTCCCCACTCTCTGGAAATTATAAGGCCATCCCATTACTCCTAATGTTCTACAATTTCACAATTTTATTCCAAAGTATGGTCCTAAATTCTTATTTTGAGCTAAGTAGCATCTATCCATTTCTAAAGTGAAACAGCACTATTTTCCTTTTACGAAATGACCTGGTAACATTTGATATTTTCTCCCTCTCTTTCTAAAGGCTTGTCTTTCTGAGTGTGCCTGGGTGGCTCAGTCCGTTAAGCGTCTGACTTCGGCTCAGGTCATGATCTCCTGGTTTGCGAGCTTGAGCTCGAGCCCCACGTCAGGCTCTCTGTTGTCACCACAGACCCAGCTCCAGATCCTCTGTTTCCCAATCCCTCTGCCTCTCCCCAACTTGCTCTCACTCTCTCTCTCTCTCTCTCTCTCTCTCTCCCCCAAGATTACAAAATAAAACCTAAATAAAGGCTTCTCTTTCTAGCTCTCAGAAAATTCACATATTAAAACTCCTGTATTGATTCTTTTGCTTCCTTATCTTCTTTTTCTATTTCCATTGCTTTACTTTCTGTTGGAGATTTACATAACTTTACCTTCATGATATTATGAAATACCTCAAAAAACAAAACAAATATCAGTTCCCTCCATCAGATATTTGTGGTCTTCTATAACAGACAGACTTCTCCAGTGTTAGGTGATCCCTGTATGTCTGCTTGTATTTACAAAGAGGACATGAAAAACCTGACTTAAGGAAGTATTCCACAGCAATGAAAAGGAATGAACTACTGAAATACATGGCAACATAGATTAATCTTACAAATATGCTGTAGAACCAAGAAGTTAGGCTGAGTTTATATTATATGATTTCATTTATATACACACACACATATATATATATACACCCACATATAAATATATGCATATGTATACATATACATATATATGCATATTTTTTCACTTAAAAATTGTCTATTTATTTTTGAGAGACATAGAGCATGCAAGAGCAGGGACTGGGTGCAGAGAGAGGGAGAGAGAGAATCCCAAGCTGAAGTCCAACACTCAACTGACTGAACTACCCTCATTTATGTATTTTTTAAATTTTTTAAAAATTATTTTTATTACTTTTTAATGTTTCATTTATTTCTGAGAGAGAGAGAGAGACAGCATGAGCAGGGGAGGTCAGAGAGAGAGGGAGACACAGAATCTGAAGCAGGCTCCAGGCTCTGAGCTAGCTGTCAGCACAGAGCCCGATGTGGGGCTTGAACCCATGAACTGCGAGATCATGACCTGAGCCGAAGTCGGACGCTTAACCGACTGAACCACCCAGGCACCCCCATTTATGTATGTTTTTATTGGGCAAGCTTGATCTTTGTTGTTAGATTATCTTGGAGGAATTGGTGGTTTGGGCAGCATATAAGGATTGCTCAGGGGTCCTGGGAATATGCTATTTCCTGAGCTGGATATAACATATATAAATGTGTTTTCTTTTTTGATAATTCATCATACTTAACCATTTTCCATTTTGTTTATATATTATGCTTGAAAAAATATTTTAAAATCCTTATTAGAATAGTCCTTACATAAACAATTTTTTAATGTACTATAAGCTCTTTGTGGGAGAATGTAAATCACTGATTCAAAAACACAGGTCTTGGGTCATCTTGATCTTGACTCAGGTCATTATCTCACAGCTCCTGAGATCAAGCCCTGCATTGGGCTCTGTGCTGACAGGCAGAGTCTTCTTGGGATTCTCTCTCTCTCTCTCTGCCCCTCCCCACTTGTGTGCACATTCTCTCTCTCTCAAAATAAATAAATCCAAAAAAAAAAAAAGTGAAAACAGAAGTCTTTGTTGTAGGATCATCTACCTAAGCTTACCCTATGGAAAAAAATCCTAATACTAGTATCTTTCATTCTTTCCTCTTGGGCTGATTTTCTAGGACAGACTGTGGTGCATGTCCTCCCTGAAAGGCAGAGTTTTACCGCATTCAGGGAGCTGAGTTCCTGCCTCAAATGTGAAAGGACTATTTTTGATATACGTGGACCTTTTTAAAAATTAATAACATGTTTAGTAAGATATAATTCGGGGCATCTGGGTGGTTCAGTCTGTTGAGCCTCGGACTTCAGCTCAGGTCATGGTCTCTCGGTTTGTGGGTCTGAGCCCTGCGTTGGGCTCACCGCTGTCAGCATGCCAGCGCAGAGCCCGCTTCAGATCCTCTGCTTCCCCTCTCTCTGCCCCTTCCCCGCTTGTGCTCTCCCCAAAATAAATGAATATTTTAAAAAGATATAATTCACATAATATTTTTTAAAGTGTACAATCCAGTAGTCCCATACCATTCAACTCAATCCTTACAACCTTGTAGGGCTAGTATTAATATCAACCCTATTCTATAGAGGCTGACACTGAGGCCAGGAAGGGTTAAATGATTTCCCAAATACCTCGAATGAGAGTATAAATATAAAGTAATAAACAGCATGCATTCAACAAGATAGACACTCAATAAAAATGAATTATCTTGTCCTTTTATTATGTAATTAAGGGACAGTTTGGAGATCAGCATAATATACCATTCATTATTTAACATCGACTCAGTCACTGTTCAGCTCCAGGTGTGTGTGAAATCCTAGGTGGCGGTACTGCCTCAACAATGCTTGCAGGTGCCTGAGAAACAGACGTGTAAACAGGCACAGATGTGACAAATGGTTAGATAACAGTTATCAAGTGATGACCTTATCTGTATCCAGCATAAAGTGTAAGTTAAAGAAAGCAAATCGGAACCTAAATTATTATTTAAACCCTGTATTCTCTTAAGCAGCATGTAGACATATGAAAAGAGCAAAATATTGATTGCTCCTGAAGCTTCCTTGCTCAGCAGAGAGACACAGCATATGACCACACACAGTAAAATGAATAATATCTGGTTTCTATGGGAAATAAGAGCCCAGCGAAGAGCAAATCACCTCCAGCTGGGACTAGTCTGCGATGACTGAAATTAACGCTTGAAGGAGGGCCAGAACGTAGAAGCTTAGAGAGGCAAAGTGGACACTTAAGATAAGAATGTGTTTAATTTCACTCGCTGATCCATGTCACACTTATTTATTAGGCATATAAAATATTCCAGGCATCAGGAAATCACAAGAGGTACAAAGATGAATAAGATATAATTTCTACATGAGAAGAGCTCACCATCCAACAAGAGAGAGATAATGACATAGACTGAGACCAGAGTAATGATTCTCTGGGAATGAATCCACGCATGTGGGGGGTTGTAGGGGGCCCTTGATGAGAACTTGGCCCTCCAGGAGGGTCTTGCTCAGAGCAATGCAGAATAGTGGATTCGCTGTATTACTGCTCACGGAGCTAATGCTAATGGCTCTTTAGAGGAGCCGCAACAGCCCAAATCAGCAGGGACAAGCGCCAGTATAAAATAAGCGAACTGGAAGCGCAGGCAAAATGCAGGAGTGGGCTGAATGGGAGTCAGAGGAAGTCTGCTGGCCACAGAGTGACAAAGCACTGAGGGATTCAGGCAGGAGCTGGTGGCGTCCCCTGAACTGCTATTAACTGATAGGTTGTGGGGCCTGGACAGCAAGCCTGCCTGCAAGTAGAGTCAGCACGGACGTTTTGCTGGTGGTATGAGCGGTATTCTCTGATCAAATAAAGAGAAGAGTCAATGTTGTCGGTCAAGGGGATGGGAAAGACTTCAAAGAGGAGGTGATGTGTATATTGGCCTTTGAAAGTCAGATAGGTTTCTGCGGGTGGGGAACAGGGCCAAGAAAGGTCAGTTTTTGCAGGGCGCACAGCATGCTCAAAGGCTCAGGGGCGAACGAGGGCACGGCTACCTGGGGTGTTCAGGGAACATGGGTCTTCTGGCCTTCTCGGCATATCACATGAGTGAGAAGAAACAGGGGGTCATGCTGCTTACAGAGCATTTCAGAGAACTCCAATTAGATGTGAAGGGGGAGAAGCTTTATTGCAGAAATGGTGTAAGTTTTTTCTTAGTTTTCCATTTATATCTATTTTTCTCTTTAGGTCCAAAGAGGATTAAGCTTTATACATTTTACAAATTGAATGGACTCCATTTGTTTTTCAAAAAGGAGGCCTCACCAGTGGTGTGATGGTTAATTCCCTGGAGAGCCCTACTACAAATGCCAAGAACCTCTTTTCTGACCCACTATCCAGCCATTCTTTATCCGGCCATCAGACTATGCTTTTAAGGACCCCAGCATTTCACAAGGCACAGCCTGAGATGAATCTATGGAGCAAGAAACGTATAAGGAAGTGTTTGGGAAGTGTAAATTGTTCTCGCAGCTCTCCTTGGTGGGGGTGGGGGTGGGGGTAATTACTGCCCTGATTTCTTCACACACATGTGTCCACACACATCACAGCACACATGAAATTGCACAGGAATGTGAGTCTCTCTGATCTCAGTCCAGATCCTGTTCTGTCACTTGTGTAATCAGAGGCAATGACTTCATTTCAGAAGCCTCAACGTATTCTTCTGTAAAATGGGAGCGATAAGGGACTTGCCCACAGGTCCAGGTAAGATGAGGGATCCCAACACTTGTCATGTGAAAAGCACTGTAAATACCAGTGTCTTCCCTGAGTCCCTGTCAATGCGAGATTGTCCTTTGTTCTCTCTGTGTGTCTGTGCCACCCCCGCAAAGAGAAATGCACAGTAATTGGAAGAAAATCCTCTTTGTAAACCTCTGAGTTTCATTTGTCTTCTGAACATGCACCAGTTTTAGTCATTCCGTGCCTTATAAGTCATTGGAAACACTAAAAATAAACTTTCATTATCCACGACCAGGTGTTTAAGACACGATACAGCCATCATCCAACAAATAGGTGACTGCACTCCTAACCTATTTTGCTTACATTTTTAGTGTGTATGAAGTCATTCATAGGATGAAATCTCAAGAAGAAGAAAACTAAGGGACCCTGCAAATCCATTCTTACAGTGCCCGGCCTGTGGTTACACACACACACACACACACACACACACACACACACACACACTCACTCATAAACATTAACAACCACCCACAAATATGTTTTATGAACTTTCATGAAAAGCCTTCAGGGGCTTTTACAAAGTCGCCTAGTTAATCTCTAAATTAATCTTTGTGCAAACAAAATTCCTGTAAGCTGTTTACCGGGTGACCTCAGAAACAAGCCAGTGTACACACTTCTTACAATCCCTTATGGGCTCGAGGTGTTAAAGATCCCTTTTTCCTGCCCCGACCAACCCACTGCTTTCTTCCCACTGCACTCCCTGTGTCCCGGTGTGCATGCGTACGCCTGCAATGGTATTTCCTTCCTCCCTTTCAATTAAACTCTTCAGACTATAAAAATACTCTCCATCTCTTAGGTTTCAGGCTCATGGTCTATTCGAATTGGAAAGAGAGACATGTGACCTGAACCTATCTGCATAAGATGATAGAGGGAACATATCAACTTTTTCATGCTCTTGTTATAGGTTGAATTGTGCACCCCCCTCCAAAAATGATATGTGGAGGTCCTAACCCCGGGGACTCAGGGATGTGACGTCATTTGGAAATAGTGTCTTTGTAGGTGTAATTAAGTTAAAATGAGCTCACACTGGAGTAAGATATGCTCTTAATCCATTGTAAATGGTGTCCTTATTAAAGGAAGACTCCATATGAGGAGAGGTGTACTGCGAGAGGACACTGTGTGAGGACACGGGCATGCAGGGGGAGCCTTGTGACAGTGGGGGAGGGGGAGGGGGAGGGAGAGACCACAGGTATCCAGTGGCTCCAAGACAAGAAATGCCAAGGGCTGCTGGACACAAGCAGAGACTAACAGGGGAGAGAACATGGCCCGGCTCACACTTTGATTTCGGACTTAACAGCCTCCGGAATTGTGGGAGAATAAATGTCTGCTGTTTGAGTCACCTAGTTTGTAGTACTTTGTTAAGGAAGCCCTATGAAGTGAATGCAGCCCCACAATAGAAAACAAGGGGGCCACAACTTGAATACACTGCTGATTTTTGAGGCTGATAAAGCATGAAGTGATAGCAGCAGCAGAATGTCCTTTTCAGAGGGATTTAATAACAGTCCTGATAGGACAGGAGATTGCAGGTGCCTAGACACAGTATCAGAAAATGGGAGGGACGATTGGAATCATGATAGCTTCCACCAAACATCCCTATGCCAGCTTTTCCTTAACGCCACCAACGTGCACTGCATTGGATTCCATGAAAGGGAAATAGAAAGCATCTTAATTGCTATGCACGTGATTTGGCACTCCTTTGGAAGGGCAGAAATTGCAAAAACTTCAAAGCTGAGCATATACTACGTATAAACCATTCCGGAAGCCAATAAGGCAGCAAGGTTGCACGTAGGTGATGGACCCAAACTCCTCGACTTTGGGCAAGTTGCTTAAATCTTCTAAACTGCACTTGCCTCATCGATTATATGTGCTGCTGTGTTGAGAATAGCTTCTATAATTTTATAGTGAATGTGGTGATGCAGTGTTCAGAGTGGCTGGTTCAAGTCCACATCCATAGCACTCCCAGTATATTATGTGCTAAGGGAACCAGGGGTGGAGGAGGAAAGAGGCATAGGATGGGGAGGGAGGTGGCTGTCCAGGTGAAGGGACGAAGAAGTGGCCCATGAAGAGCTTTGTTCAAATTACAAACGAGAGCATTTTAAATGTGTTTATAATCCCATCCCTTTTCCTTTCTCTGCAGAGGCAAGTGTATTACTTTTTAGAGGTGGATTTCTTTCAGCATTCAGCATTAAGCTCCTGGTTTTAAAAAGTAATTGGTTCAGTCCCTCACACTTTCTAGAACTGCACTCTCAGAGCCCACTAAAAGTCATCACCACTATCATTGATAGAACTTTAAACTTTAAAATGTGATTTTACACATGGTAACCTATTTGATTATTAAACAGCCAGCAAGGGGTGGGCACGGAAATGCATATTATGACATTACAGATGAAGACACCAAGACTTGGATACAGTGGGAGTTACCTGAGGTCACAACCTGAGGTCTACTTTAGTACAGGGTCCCCCACCCTCACCCAGAGCCTCTGAATCCACCTGCGAAGGTGTCCTCTCTTCCATTTTGCCCTGCTTAATGGCCATGGGTTATTCAAAATTGAGTGAAAGCATTTCTTCTGGGAAGACTTAACACAGAGATGTTTTGTGGTTCCTTTGAGATGGCTTACCTTCCCTCCATCATGGTTGGTACTACACTTGAATAAAGCTTTTCTGTCCTTGTCATATTAGCCCCCCCCTTGACCATGATCTCTTTGAGCAGAAGGAATATATATAAGAGAAAGGAGTGGGGATAGTCTCTGCACAAGGCAGAAGGTGGTGTGGAATTACACACAAAGCACTGAGCTAGCAAAAGCCTTTTGTTTACTTCTTCTTCTTCCATTCCTTAGGTTAGCCATCATGTCTGAATACTTTCTACATGCATCTAATGTCTTTGATACAGCTCTCCTCTCTTTCTGCTCATGGCCTTGCTTAGGGAAGTTGGTGAAAGATGTTACTCTTGCTGGAAGCATGTTTTTTCACCAAACCTTGGTCAGAGAGCAACAGATCAGATTCATTTTGTTGGTGATGTTAAAAATAATCCAAGTTCTATCACATCTGTCGTTACTTTAACCTTACCGCAACTTGTGCCCTGGGGGTGAAGTCCAGCCAAACCACAAGGGCTAATCCAGAGAGATGATTAGTGGGAATGACCATTTAGACTCAACCAAGAATGGTTTCTTATTCTTGTTTCTTATTTTTCTATTGAACCAGCAAACAAATGAAACAAAAGGTACTCTTGAGACTAAGGATACTTGGAAGTTTGAGCTATGATCAGTATTTCAATCAGTCTTCCAGTTCTTCTGATCTCAAAGGCATAGCCCCAAGTTGACCTGTTTTCAGCAGTCTTCATGATAAGGTTGGAGGATCTTAGAAATGCTGCCTTGAGCTGGAGAAAGGGCTCCTTGTCAATCTTCTGGGGTTCACTCATTCACTCTAGCTATGAATTAACTAAAAAGTAAAAATAAAATAGTTTACTCAGATTTCATATTTTACATGCTCTTTGTTACTCCCTACTTGCATCTACTTAATATTTTCCTCTAACTGGCTGAATCTTAGACACCATGTCATGCATCCTCTTTTAATGTGTTTTCAACAAGAGCTGACCAAAAGTGTTATAAAAACAAAGGTTTCTTCCTGTGCCCCCCACTCCCCGTTGGTTGCCTTGACATACACTCTGTAGATCTTCTATTCTCTTCCCATTGATGCTATTTTAGACACACCTTGCACCTCCAGTTACTTTTCAGCAATAAGTCTCACTTTGGAAATTAAGACACTGCAGATTCAGAAAAATCCAAAAAGTATGAAGAAGCCAAAAACTAGAGAGCTTATCTGAACAGCTGATACACATATGACAAAATAATTAAAGCAAGTCTCTAGTATCCAAGGGTGTGCAAATCAAAGTAACAATACCGTGGCTCTTCACATGTAAAAAGCTGGGAAACATTTTAAAGTTCTGTGATACCCCATGGAGTCAGGCGTGCAGCAAAGAGATCCCCTCCTATATCTTGAGGGAAATGTGAATTGTTACAAAGTCTTTAGAAACAGTCTGGCAGCATCCATGGAAACCTAAAATTAAACATTTCCTTTGACCCTGAAATCTCACTCCTGCGAATCTGATCCAAAATGAAAAGACAAATATGCGAGTATACATGATAGAATTGTTATTAAAACATTGGTTTAGAAAGAAACATTAGAAAACCAGTGAAGGTCTATCAACCAGGGATTGTTAGGATAAACCATGCTGCCTGCAGTCTCCACAGCAGTACTGAATAGCATGTCAGCCTTAAACAAAATACAAGAAAGTGTATATAATAGGGCCCCACTACAAAAAAACAAACAAAAACCAATGATCTTATGAACTTCAGTGTATGGTCAAATATGGAGATCTATTTATGCGTATGAATTATATATAATTATATATTTTATGTTATTATAAATAAATATTTTATATTCTGTATATTGGTTTATTCATGAATTATGAATTAATTTATTCATGGAAGTATGAATTAATTAATGAATTAAATAAATTAATAAAAATTTTAAATTAATTAATTAAAGCTAATCAAATAAATTATTTATTTAATTAAATAATTAAAATTAAATAAATAAATAAATAAATTAAATTATGAATTAATTTATTCATGAATTATGAATTATCTGGTTTGTGGTGAAAGGTAAGTTTGGTGTTGGGAAGACAGAAAATGGAGGGAGAGGTTCAAGCAAAGTAAAAACTAAAACATAAAATGATAATAATAGCAGTGTGTCTACTAAGATCACACTAGTGCCTGTGTGCAATTATACGTGACTATGTGCACAATTAAGTTAGAGACAAATACAGATATGTGTAGATAACTAGATCTGGTAAATTTGACCATTTCCAAAATTTGGGGACATAAAGAAAGAAAAATCAGTAAAGCAAGTACTACTTTCTGTTTTTTAACAATCCACTTTATAGGAATTATTTTCTGTGTAAAAGTATTATATGTTCCAGAAGGGGCCACAATCAAGAGGCAATGTTGACAAGCTCATATCTTCCCTAATAGCTCTAAGATTTTCTGGTCCAGTCTAGTGCCCAGAGATCTGCCTTTTTTTTTTTTTGTCTAGTCCCTGAAGCTTAATGGCTTTGTGCAGAATTACCATTTGCTCAAACTACCTGAAGTGCTTCATGCTGTATTAAAGAGAGGTCTCAAAAATTCTGAGCTCTAAAAGAATGTTTACCCATCAAAAGGATACATAAATGTATCAGAAATTCTAAGATTTCAAAGGTTAGCTGTGGAATTACTAAGCCTTTGCCTTGCATCTGGAAAAGGAATTTATGCTCTATTGCTTAGATGTCTAACCTGAATAAAGATTCCAGGAATTGTGATTATCATTTAATAAATTAGTGTGTATCACAGAAGAACTATTCTATAATTACCTTATTTCTTTTTTAATTTTTTTTTAATTTTTGAGAGAGAGAGAGAGTGTGTGAGCAGGGGAGAGGCAGAGAGAGAAGGAGACACAGAATCCAAAGCAGGCTCCAGGCGCCAAGCCATCAGCACAGAGACTGATGCGAGGCTCAAACCCATAAACTACAAGATCATGATCAGAACCAAAGTTGGACTCTTAACCACCTGAGCCACCTAGGGCACCTCTATTTCTTAAACAATAAAAGTACCTGCACTGTAGAATATCTCTAACAGAGACTAATGCCCATCTGTCACTGTTATTCCTTATACAAGGATACTTTTTGTATATCACTAATATTTCATTCCTTAATGGGACAAGAAAACTTTTTCAGTATCTTGTATCATCACTAATACATTTGATTTAGTGTCTTAGAGAAACGCCTTTGCGCTTGTCTTTATTTTGTCTTTCAAAAACGGAAGAAATTCTGGGAAATAAGACATACTTCCTCCAGAACACCCAGAAACCATAAACATGATGACATGTCTGACAATCATCCAGTTTCAGTGCTCAGGGTTCTTACAGTTCAGGGTTAACCCTGGATGTATATACGCATCTATATCAGTCATGTGACACCACAGAACTGCCTCAGCCCCAGGGTGGGAGACCCTTCCCCAAGTATTTCTTAACGAATTGCTATTTTACACTCATTGAATTTTTACCCTTGGAGACGAGAGAGGAAATAATTTATGAGAGAGAGGAAGCGGGACTCGTTCAATTAATATCAGAAGGAAACAAAGGAAAAAAGAACATTTCTTGAAACTTTTTCCACAATAAAGGAGCAGATATACGTATGCCAATTGACAAATTAATTGTCACTCTCTGTTTTCTGCAAATGTGGCATGATTCACCTGAGAAGGAAGGAAATCCCGCCATTTGCTACAACATGGATGAGCCTTGAGTGCACTATGCTTAATTAAGTAAAATAAATCAGACAGGAAAAGACAATTACTGTATGCTCTCACACATATGCGAGATCTAATCATATGATAAAGTTGAACTCCTAGAAGCAGAGAGTAGAATTGGTCGTTGCCAAGGGCTGGGAGAAGCAAGGGGAACTGGAGACGTGCTGGCCAATAGGTACAAACTTCCAATGAGAAGATGAATGAGTTCTGAAGGTCTAATGCACAGAGGTGTGATTATAGTCAGTAATACTGCGTTATATACTCTGAAGTTGCAAAGAGTATATCTTAAATCTTCTTGCCAAACAGAAAAAGAGAAAGAAGTGATAATTATGGAACTTGATGGATGTGTTAGTTAACCCTAAGTAGACAATCATATTGCAATATATAAGTGTATCAAATCAACAGTTGTGCATCTTAAACGTATGTAATATTAAATGCCAAGTATATCTCAATACAGCTTGAGGGCAGGGGAGTGGTAAAGCAAAAGTGCTAAGCAAAAAAAAAAAAAAAAAAAAGAAGATGGGGCAGCAATAGTACTGGCCACCATTTATTGGCTTCTTATCAAATATCAACCCCAGTACTGTTTAAGGTTATATTATTTTCCCTCTCACACCTCATAGCAATGCTGTGCCACATACCACCATTTTCAGAAGATGAAACTCATTTTGCCTGGAGAAAATGAAATTCCCAAATGAAGCCACGTAACTCCTGGTTTTAGAGTAATGGAGCTGGGAGAAATTGGGTTTTGCTCCAGAAAGTAATTGGGTTCCCCTCCTTAGTACAACATGAGTCCCTAGTGCCACACATTGTTCCGGGTCACCCCTTAAAATCTTTCCGTTTTCAAGAACAACCGAGGAAAGCAGAGAATGTTCCTTCCCAAGTCAAACTGCAAAGTCAACTACAAAGAATAGGTCAGGCCTAATGGAACACCTCCTTATGTGTGCCAGTGTCTGGGAAGCACATTGTATTGTTTATTCACACCCAACTTTGTATTCCAGAATCAAAACTGTATTCCACCTAGATCTGTTAGAGACCATGGTTTGCGTGGGTTATACCTTGGGTTTCTCTGCAAGAATGTAAACTCAGCATGGACAGGAACTTCTGAGCACATCCTAAAGTTCACTAAATACGTGGAGGATGAATGAGTAAATAAATGAACGCCTACCTTGAGTGGAGAGCCCTTGTCCGGTTTGCATCTGTATCTCACTTCCTATGTCCTTGACTCACATTCTCGCTGCTGGTGTGGCACATGGGAAAATAAGGCAGACACAGTGGTCACATGAGAAATGGCCTAAAATTGCTATACTCAGGAGGAATGCATTCAAGTATCATGATGAGGATGCTCTGGTCATAGTGCTGGGCAGAAGAAAGAGGAATAGATATATTTTCATCTCATCACAATCTGGAAGTTACTTTTCCCTCGAAAGGGCAAATTCAGCATGACATTATTCCCAGTGCAGTGTATTGCAGGATATATAGCCCATTCAACAGGAAGCAATACTTTAATCATGATTTTGTTGATGTTATTCTTTACCTAAGAAGAACTGACTGGGTAGCAGCATAAATGGTGACTAGAATTTCTTTCTAGTGTATTCTATTTCCTGGGCATCAAAGACTTCACAATGCTTTATATTCATCATTTTCTATAAGCCTCATGGCAGCCTTCTGATACGGGTAATTTATGGAATGCTTTTCCAATAGAGATATCTAGAGGATGAACATTCTCCACAAATCAAATGTTTATGAGACTTAATTTCTTTTACTTTTACTGTTACTTTTTTAGCACTATGGCGACCTGCAGGGAAGCAATATGTGTGGATTTCCCAACAATGTCAAGTAGCAGGTGACTCCACACGGTAGGGGAGTTCACCACAGCCAGCTCTCCAGACCTGCCACAGCCCGCTATGTGTGAGGGTCACCGACTGAGTAAGTCTCTGTGGGATGAGGATTGCATTCTCTTTTGGGTATCTATAGTAAGAAGAACAAAACTGTGCTTTTTATCAGCCAAGGCATTATTATTTTACTGTAGCTTTGTTTCAGTTTATGTTTGTGTGTTTTTTCTCTGATGGCCTATGAGCCATCTTGGTTTCTTCTATAGGTAGGAACCATTACTAATAACTCCATTTTGCAGATAAGAAAATAGAAATACAAAGAAGAGGTTCAATATCTTACTCAAAGTTACATAATTAGTAAATTAAGGCTAATTTACTAATTTCCAGGATGTGGAACACCTATAGATTCACTGGAGAGATTAAAGACAAATATTTTTTTAATGTTTATTTATTTATTTATTTTGAGAGAGAGTTGGGGAGGGGCAGAGGAAAAAAGAGAGAGAATCCCAACCAGGCTCTGCACTTTCACTGCAGAGATCAACATGGTGCTCAGTCCCACAAACTATGAGATCATGACCTGAGCCAAAATCAGGAGTCAGACACTTAACCAACTGAGCCACCCAGGTGCCCCAAAGACAAATGTTATTTTATCTGGCCAAAGCAGAATACAAACTTTTATTTTAAGGAAATCTGACCAAATCTTTTCAACTCTCCCCTCTGAGAACAGGTTGTGTGTAACTGTCAGGGTTGTATCAAATCTGTGTTGTGTGGTGTATAAGCATTTGAGTATATCTTCATGGTGTAAAACAAAAACACAGCATAGCTACTATACCTCATTGAGTGTCCTTTGAAAATTTACATTTTTCCCAGAACTTCAGAGCGTGATCTTATTTGGAAATAGTCATTGCAGATGTAATTTGTTAAGATGAAATCATACTGGAGTATAGTGAGTCCTTAATCCAATGTGATATATGTCCTGAAAAAGAAGAGGAAAAGAGAGATACATGGCAGAATACCACATCCAAACCGGCAGAGATTGTAAATAAAAAAAATAAATTTAAGGGCACCTGAGTGACTCAGTTGGTTAAACGTCCAACTCTTGGTTTGATCTCACTGTTCATGAGTTCAAGCCCTGCATCGGTGTGTTACACTGTCAGTGTGGAGCCTGCCTGGCATTCTCTCTCTCTCTCTCTCTCTCTCTCTGCCTCTCCCCTGCTTGTACTTTCTCTCTCTCTCAAAAAACAAAACAAAACAAAACAGAACAAAAACAAGGCATAGATTTGAGCTGTGTGTCTACAAGCCAAAGTATGTCAAGGATTGGCAGCGACCCCCAGAAGCTAGGCGAGAAGTATAGAACAGATTCTCTCTAAGAGCCTCCAGTAGGAGTCAAGCCTGCTGACATCCTAATTTCAGACTTTCAGCCTTCTACATTTTTCTTTTTTAGGCCACTCAATTTTTGTTACTCTGTTATGGCAACCCTAGGAAACCGATGTGAAATTTTTATCCACACGAATACCTGCACATGATATAAAGAAAGGGGCTATCAAGCCCACAAAAAGTGTGGATAGATAGAGGCCAATCTGTGTGAAAGAAGCTACCTAATACAAGATTACAATTATATGACCTACTAGAAAAGACACAACTCTGGAAATGAACACGTTTAGCCTAATATAGATATGTGAATATACACAAGTTAGTATACATACATGCATTTTCTTGCTCTGTCCATTGAGAAGGCCTAAAAACAATATTCTTTCAGTAGTGATGAACACATCTAGGGCCCAGATCTTGGTTTCTAATTCCATTCTCCAATAAGAGGAACCAGGGCTCCTTGGAGAAATGACTGATTCTATGACTAGGTAAGGAAAGGGACATTTGGGTGGCCCAGTTGGTTAAGCACTTAAGACTTATTTCTGCTCAGGTCATGGTCTCATGGTTCATGGGATGAAGTGCCACATTAGCCACTGTGCTGACAGCTTGGAGCCTGCTTGGGCTCTCTCTGTCCCTCCCCTGCTTGCTCTCTCTCTCTCTCTCTCTCTCTCTCTCTCAAAATAAATAAGCATTAAAAAAAAAAAAAGACTAGTGAAGGGAATATACAAGATGAGCCTAGAGCATTTTGTAGTGCCAAAAAGTAAGAAAGTGTATGCATGTGCACGCACGTGCATGTACACAGACACACACATGCACACACACACAGACACACAGACACACACACACACACATCTGGCAATGATGGGAATATGTCAAGGGAAAACAGGAACCAACTTAAAGAGTTCCCAAAAGCCAAAGTGGAAGTACTTAATAACAAAATAAATCAACTAGTGTTGGATTATGAACCAAAATGTAAAATAAATATCTGTGAGTCCATTCTAATATAAATAGGCAATAAAGAAACAAGTAAATGTGGAGACGGGATGAATCTCATATGCAGAAGAATTCTAAATTTAGCAGCTCCTAAGTTGTTAATCAATATATGATACTATGGTTAGATTGCCAAGTGATTATTTTTTATAGAACTTTAGTTCACATAGTGGCTTCTTTTTTTAAAAAATGCCTATTTAGGGGCGCCTGGGTGGCTTAGTCGGTTAAGCGTCCGACTTTCGCTTAGGTCATGATCTCGCGGTTCGTGGGTTCGAGCCCCGCGTCGGGCTCTGTGCTGACTGCCAGCTCAGAGCCTGGAGCCTGTTTCAGTCTGTGACTCCCTCTCTCTCTGACCCTCCCCTGCTCACGCTGTCTCTCTCTCTCTTCTAGAAATAAATTTAAAAAAAAATCATTTAAAAAAAAAAAGCCTATTTATTTTAAGAGAGAGCCAGCACAAGGGAGCAGTAGGGGGGGGCGGGGACAGAGAATCCCAAGCAGTCTCCACACTGCCAGCACAAAGCCTGATGTGGAGCTCAAACTCACAAGCTGTGAGATCATGACCTGAGCTGAAATCAGGAGTTAGACACTTAACCAACTGAACCACCCAGCCCCCCTCCCCCACAGTACCTTCTTAAGTAACGTTGTTTGTTTTAAGGTTATTAAGATATTTTCTGATTAACTTTATACCAGCTCTGTACGTGCACTTAATACATATTTGGTGAAAAAAATTACTGACTGACTGACTGACTGACTGACTGACTGAATGAATGAATGAATGAAGCTCTCCCTAAAGTACACATAATATAAATTATGGTACTGAATTTATAAACAAGAAATGATATTTCTGCTCTGGAGGAAAGAAAATTCAAACAAACTTCCTAAGCAGTAGAAATAAAGGTGATTGGAAAAATAGAGATTTTGAAAACTATGTATTTTATAATAAACAGACCTTGCAAAAATCCATAACACCATTGAGTTTAAGTTTCTCCTTCCATGAAAGGAGAAAGTAATTGTTACCCTGTAAAACTCATAGAGCTACTGACAAAAACTGAGGACTGGTGGATGTGCGGGGGAGGAGGGGTGGGCATGGAGGAGGACACTTGTGGGGATGAGCACTGGGTGTTATGTGGAAACTAATTTGACAATAAACTATTTGTAAAAAAAAAAAAAATCAAATATAAACAGGTCTAGTGTGTTAAAACTCAGAGAAAGAGAAACAGGAGAAGATACAGACAAAATTATTTAAAATTGCCAAAAATATAAAAAATTAAAATCATACACGAAAACTAAAAAAAAAAAAAAAAACTCATAGAGCTACTGGGAAGATCAAATGTACTTGTGGATGTGATTTATAAAGTGAATATACTGTGGAAAGTAATTACTATTTGAGAGTGTTGAAATGGAGGAAAATGCTTGAATGTTAACAAGGGCAGTACAGAGATTAAACAGGCCAAGAAATATGTTAAAATCTATATTAAATAAATATCACACAAATGAACACACACACACATACACTTGTGAAATCCATTGGGTCCATAGTAGCTTCTCATGGGATTCTCACTGGTGGTGTGGAAGCTGGCAGAGTTGTTGGGCTTGAGATGTCGTGCCTGACACCCCTACCAAAGTAAGTCACTCTGTCAGGTCACAGGAAGAACATCAAGGGCTCTATTTTTCCAGAGGCTCAGAATACCCCAACAGAATTGTGGATAAGTGACACTGTTGGATCTTCTCTCCACTTTCCATCTCACTGGTATTTTCCTTCAAGGAGAAGAAAAACACTCCCCACTATAGAGGCAGATCATGAGAAAAGGTAAAGCATTTTTAACATGGACTGGTGTTGACAAGGTAGGGTTGGGAGGGCATAGGATTTGGGAAAGGAGCGGAGTGCGCAAAAAAGATGGGTATGTCCTGGGCGTGGCAAAACAGGGAACCCTTGAGTAATGGTGGACATCTTTTTTCTTATAACTCAGGCTTACCATACTTTACGGTTTAGTAGTTTTTGTGAGCTACTTTATCTTTACAAACATTCTAGGGTGCAAAAAATACTGCTCTTCAGGATGTATTCTGTCAAGGGGAATATCTTCAGTTTTGATGGAAAAGCAATAGTAAACACAATAATCATAACAATAAAATATAGTGTTACCATTTATGAAATGTTACTCAGTTCCAGAACACTATACAAGGTACTTGACTTATTCAATGCCACTCTTTGTGACAGGGTCGGAAGTATCCAAATCACTGTTTGAAGATAAAGAAATTAAGATTTACAAAGACTACGTAAAGCATGCCCAAGGTCACAGAATTAGTGATAGAATCAAGCATTCTTCCTTTATACCACACTGCCTCAAACACATTTTGAGAAGGTTGGTCAGCCATTTATTTTATGCAAACCAACCTTATGTGCTAAACTTTTGCATGGTCACACAGAGAGAATAAATGCAACCCTGTTTCATTTGATCACAGACATAGGGTTGCTGAGGATAGGATGCCTTCTAGCAACATGCTTCATCCTCCAGAACACACACTGCTGGTAGGAAGCATTTTGTTTTTAGCTTTTGTCAACAGCTGACTTAGATCATGTTGCACAGTCTACTCTACTGCTCGCTGCAGAGAGGAATCACTAAATTTTATCTTCATTGACTAAACCACCGTGGCATATCTTCAACTATCTCTCTCTGGGAAGTCCTGTGACATTTTGCGTCCATTGTGTTTCTTCTGTGCACATGAAGAATTCCATCCAAGTAATTGGTTGTTTAACATAACCTTTCACTATCTTCATTTGTTAACAAACGTATGTGTGCTTGAGTCAATTTGTTGCATAATTATGTGCTAAGTATCTCTTGCTGTGTGCACACAGTGCTCCCTCATGACCAGTGGATTCCTGTCTCTCCTTGGCAAACAGCACTTTGGTCTGACATTACTGGGTTTGCTTTCTAAATCTCATCTAACTTAATATATGAAAAATACGAAAAATGATTTTTCACAAACATGGCTGGAGAAAGAAATATGCACTGCTCTGCATGACCCAGACATAAGTACATATGAACGGAATAAAAGAAGACACACATGTGTGGTGTGTAGACTATTTTGGAAAATGCTACTAAATTTTTTAGAGGGAGACAAACATGAGGTAAATATAAAACCCACCCAAGTATCCACACCCCTGGCTTCTTTATGTTTCTCAGGAACATCCACACAAGTGGACTTGAGAGGCCACATAAAATGTTGCCGCTGACTCACTCATGCCATCTTGGAAACGGCTGCTGGGTGGTCTTTTTTCATCTGCTCCTCATGGACAGCGTTTGGGATGCCAGCAGCAGGGGCCTGACCGGCAGGAGAAGTCACCCGGAATTAGGCCGATGGCACTTGAAGAACTGCACCCACTGCAAATTCAGGCTCAGTGGGCAAGTTCTCGTCCAGCAAAGGCCTCTTCAGGGTTCCAGAAGTGGCGATACAAAAGGATCCACTCAACTCACAAGAGTTAGAACCAGATAGGTGGTTACCATAGGGATGATGGCTGCGTGATTGCAGTGACTTGTTCCAGGTTAAAAAGAGGATGATTGTGGGTCCAGGAAGGACATTTTATGTGATAATAGGAAAGACCAAGGGAGTGATGACGACAGCCATGAGAATCTTACAGAAAGTAACGTCAGAGCTCCCGGTGGTTGCCGTAACCACCTGATCTGATACCCATTTCAAGAAACCTGTTCTTAGAGGCCATTCCCTGTCATAGAAAAACTAGTATGTGCAGTGTTACAGTTCTGAGAAAGGACCTGGCGCTATGGAAATATTAGGTGTGGGGCAAGAAGACCAGCCAAGCTGAAACAAGTTGGCGGCAGGACCCTAAAAAGAACGAGACATTCCGGTGAGGATCTGTGGACGAACAGAGTAGAAGAGACTCAAGTTAGGTCGTTCGCATTGCTCTGTGAGAAGCACTGGACTGGGGCAGATGCACTTGCAACCCCTAAGAGATTCTCCAGATGCAGACGTATGCAATAATTGCCCACATATATTAGAAAGGAGAAATAGATTGCTCACATACATTTGTGTCCTTGTCCCCAGAAAAGTGTCCAGGACAGGACCCAGCATAAAATAGATCATGACACTGAAGAGGCAGGATCCATCCGAGAAAGGCATTTTGATCACTAGACCTGGAAGAGAGTAAAGCATATAAGGTAAGAGCACCAAGAAAGCCAAAGGGGTGGAATCTACACGTATGCATGTGACCGACATCTGCAGATGAAAAAATAGAAGCCAGGGGATGTATAGTTGGCAGGTTTGGTGTGCCAGGGCTGATATCGGAAGGGTTTCAGTGGGAGGAAGGGGGTTTTGGAAAGAATGGGAGAGACAGAGGGAGTGACTTCCAGGCTTGGGGGGGGGGGTCATGCCGATGAGGGGCCGGCATGTGGGAAAGCAGGATGCCTACCAATGCAAGTCATGCACAGAGGAGCAGAGAAGTATCCTGGGTTTCAGTGTGAAGCTGCTCCTAGTTTCTTTATTATTAAAAGTGTACAGGGGCACCAAGGTGGCTCAGTTGGTTGAGCCTCGGACTCTTGGTTTCAGCTTAGGTCATGATCTCAAGGTTCAGTTTGTGAGACTAAGCCCCAGGCTGGGCTCTGCACCGACAGCACAGAGCCTGCTTAGGATTCTCTCTCTCCCTCTCTCTCTCTGCCCCTCCCCAACTCATGTATGAGCGCTCTCTCTCTCTCTCTCTCTCTCTCAAAATAAATAAATAGACATTTAAAAAAAGAATATACATTCTAACTACATCCTAACTGTGTCAGAATGACCTGGAGAATATTCCTCATTGGAGAAATGGCTATTTCTCAGTATGTATGACAGTACTGAGATCTTAATTACACTAATAGCCTTAAATTATAACTTTGTGTACCGCACAAGCAGTTCCTTGGCATGCTCTGAATGACTTATTTTTCTGTAACATTCACTGTCAGGAATCTAAGTTTGTAATTCAGAAGCTGTAGCAGGTAGTGCAATAGGATTTGTGGAACAGTATGGTGGATATTAAGAAAAAAAGAATTCTACTGTGTCACCCACATACAAGTTTTTGTTCCTGATTTCTTGCTGAGGGCTTCTAAATCCTGGAAACATGTACTATAAAAATGACAGTTGACACTTGCTATTATTTCATTAAATGTATATATTCTATTATTGTAAGTGACAATAGAGGGTTGTGACAAACATCAACCAGTGATTGAAGTACACACACACACCCCCACACACACACACCAATGGACTATTGTTTTTGCAGGTGTTGGGACAAAGTAATTGAATTCAGGTCTTTAATTCAAGTGCTGACTGTGGCTACTAATTTGAACTTGCCTGTCTTGGTCTTGGAGCCGCACAGGGCAAGCCCATTTCCCACATTCTCCGCTGGAATTCATCTTGACACCTAACTCATCAAGTGATGCTGGAGACTACTTTTCCTGGGCCCTCACTCCACTGAATACACATGGGATTGCCATGAGGGTAAAAAAAAAAAAAAAGGTGACTGTAAAAAGACAATATTACTTTTCAACCTGTTTACACATGTGCAGAGGATAATGCAGAAATGGAAAAGAACATGTGGAATTCAGGATCATGGACTTTCCTATATGCTCTTCGGGAGACTGGAGATGTGGGTGGGACAGTGACTGCCTCAGATCCTATAAAACATCCAAGTATGTGACTGAACAAAGTAGCCTATTCATACAATGATCACTCTTCAAACTAGACAACACTTTAAAAAGCCCTCTCTGACTATTGCAGACTTCCTTGGCCTCCTTAAAACTGTGGTTTTTCTTTCTTTCTTTTTTTTTTAATGTTTTATTTATTTCTTGGAGAGAGAGAGAGAGACAGCATGAGCTGGGGAGGGTCAGAGAGAGACGGAGTCACAGACTCTGAAACAGGCTCCAGGCTCTGAGCTGGCAGTCAGCACAGAGCCCGACGCGGGGCTTGAATCCACGAACCGCGAGATCATGACCTAAGCGAAAGTCGGACGCTTAATTGACTAAGCCACCCAGGCGCCCTAGTGGTTTTTCTTTTTTGATATTTATTTAGAGAGAGAGAAAGAGCAGTAGGAAAGGAGGAGCAGAGAGAGAGGGAAACACAGAATCTGAAGCAGGGTCCAGTCTCTGAGCTGTCAATACAGAGCCTGACATGGGGCTCAAACTCATTCGTGAACCAGGAGATCATGACCTGAGCTGAAGTTGGATGCTTAACTGACTGATCCACCCAGGTGCCCCTCCTTGGCCTCTTTAAGTTGCTCTCATTATCCGACCCCCAGTGAAATTCTCACAGCATTTTGTCTGATTGCTATACAGCCTAACATTTCATTAAGGAGCTTAAGCTATCAGCATCACTTTATTTTTTCCCAACTCTCTCCCGTGGACTCCTCAGTAGCATAAAGATTATGTCTTTCCTTTTTGTTGTTGTGCAATATGCTAACTCAGAACAGGTATTAATGTGGTATCATTTGAACAAACAATAGTTTTTGACCTATTAGACCATCTATCATTTCAGATTCCTTCCTCAATCTGATGTTGACTGAAATCTATAGAATAAGGATGCAAATTTCCTTCTCTCTGAATTTCTCTGTTGCTAAGCCACCCAGGTGCCCCCAAACCATATTTTCTATAAGAATGTTTTGCTGTTAATGTACCATAGATTCCTGGGAAGAACTAAGCTATTAATTTGGTATATTTGGGTTTCTCACCAGCTGGAAGAATTAGTTTCTGTTACATTTAGAGTATATTTAATAGCTCATTGATCCTTAGCTGAATTTTAAACTGGAATTGTTTTAAAATTCTGAGTCACAAAGAAGACTGGGGAAAAAATGGAAAGTCTGAATTCCCATACATTATTTATTTCTGGCTTCCCTTAAATATTATTATTTCAAATCTGAATGGATTCAGAATGAGAGCACTAAGATTAAGGTATAAGGGGATGTGAGCTCTATCCTGGATACAACAGATATAGACCAGAATGTAGGATATAAAATAGATCTCATAGATATACTCTGAAACTTTGACAAGTCAATCCTCTGGTGCTCAGTGTGAATCTATGTGTGATAAGGAGCAAGGAAGATTTGTCCATATGCTTTCCTTCTTTCTCCTAAATTTCCCTTCTCTTCTTATAAATTTTTCCCTTTCTTCTTCCTGTAACAATAATGTTAATGATAACTCATAAAATACAACAAAACACAACTTCATCTCTCATCATTACTTTAACTCAAGTTACCTGGGAATAATTTCTCCCCATTCCAACACAAAAATTTGAGTAGATCTCATACAAGTTTTTCAGGTTCATTCTTACATAATGATACAATCCTACAATTATTTCTCAGACAAGAAAACCACAATTTTTTAATATTTCCAACCAGTATTTGGATAAAACGAATGCTTGACTAGAATATTCATTCCAGAATAAGATGTCACCCCATCTCTTGTGGCTCATGGTTCCCTGCAGCCTCCCTTTGCAGAGAGTGACCTGTTCTCTCCTCTCCAGCCCCCTGCTTGTCCCTTAGAGTCACTACAGTGAAGAGTTTTTTGGAAAAAAATTGTGAATCATCCTCATGCTTCTTAGTTGATCTACCTCTTCTTCATTTCTGTCTTTGGTTACTTTGTTGGCCTCTACTGAGATGAAAAGGGTGATTAAGCAGACTGATCAGTCAACTGATTCAGTTACACTTTCTATCTTTGGCTTCGTTCCTGCCTGACTTGATTCTGTAGCATTTGATGTCACCCTGTCCCACAGAGCCCTATCATTCCGAAGTTAAAACTCTGCTCTATCAGTTCTCCTCATATTTACTTTCTCAGAACTATAAAGAAGATGATAAACCCTCTTTCAAAGATTGGCTGTGGTAATCATGCCTGCTGATTCCTACATAGCTCAATTAGGAAATCCATCTCAGCTTAGCAAACTCCAAGGGGTGAGGTAACTCATTCACTACCCAAGGTGATAGGGTCTAATCTCACGTAATCTTCATTTTTGGCAAGTTGTAGGCAAGGCAATGAGCCGTCCGACAAAGAATCCCATGTACCCTTCACACAGAGGGGTGTTTGGAGGGGCAGTCCTCCCTCCATAGACCGGAGATTGCCTAGCCCAGTAATAGTAAGTAAGGGTGGTGTTGAATAAGCTTTAACCATGGAAGACTCTGTCTCTCTGGAAGCTTCCCTTCTTTTGAATTAGACAACTAATAATGCCCTAAAGTAATTAATGACAACCAATTAACTGGATTATATCACTTGGTACAGACCTTTTTAATGGAAGGGGAATTTCTCAGGACTGTATTGACTGACAGTCAGAAGGCTTCCCAGACACCAAACCTCTTTTCCCCAGGTCCTGGTCTCCATGACACCATTGTTCCCTACTCTCCTCACTCCTGTATCCCAGCTCTCTCCTGTAATATGCAGAATTCGGGCCTCTTTCTGACTTCCTACCAGAAAGGGGCCACATTTTTCTGTCTTCTCACATGGATCTGAGCAGCAGTAAGTACTTTTTCTTTGAAGATTAAAAGTATTTTCTCTCAGAAGAAAATCTATTCTCATTCACATGTAGTTTAGTTTAATAATGGTGGTTAATCAACTTTAAACCCCAGTGCTTGAAATTAAAAAGAAAATAGGAAGAGGAAGTACATTCATTTCAGTAAAACGTAGAAAATGAAGATAAAATCATGTTTTTCCAATGACTTAAATCATCTTTATCAGGCTCACTACAGGAGGATTTAATTTGAAAAGATAACATGCATTGACTGAGTAGTGGGTCTTTGGGTATTTGACAAAGGAATGAGGTCACCAAGGAAGCTTATCTTTCCCAGAGGTTAATTCTCAAGTGGAGATATTTGTAGACTGAAGCTCAGTGTTTGTGTCATTATAATTGGTTTTATTTCCTTTTCAAAAGACACTGTTTTATGCAAGTAAAAATATGAGTTAAAATTATAAAATAGAGGCATAACTTCTTTACAAAGTCATTGAAATTTTGGTAAATATTAGTATAGTTACAACCTACTATAAAAGAGCTTTCCTTTTTTTTTTTAAATTCCATCCTTTCCTCTAAATGAATTTAACTGTTTAAATTAGTGGGAAAATAGGCATAATTTTTATTTTCTTCTTGGCATATTTTGATCATTTTTCAAATTGTGCAGGGAAGAAACACACCTTGCTTTTTTTGAAAGAAAAATGTAAACTGTTCTTTAAGTGGTTACAACTGTGAGTGTGTGTGTGTGTGTGTGTGTGTGTGTGTGTATACCTGTGAATATGCAAGAACACAGGGCAGAGAAGGTTTGGTGATTCCTTTCCTACTAACAAAGAGCCCTCAAATGTAGTATCCCAAAATATTCGTTTCCCCCTGAGAAATAATAAGAGGGTTAAAATAGTGGTAATAATCTTCACAAGCAAGAACATTTTATGATTCTAATTATGTTTCTTATCTGGCCTTATATTTTCCTCAGTTAAAAAATGGTGACTCTTGGGGTGCCTGGGTGGCTCAGTCAGTTGAGTGTCCAACTTCAGGTCAGGTCATGATCTCACAGTTTGTGAGTTCGAGCCCCACATCGGGCTCTGTGTTGACAGCTCAGAGCCTGGAGCCTGCTTCAGATTCTGTGTCTCCCTCTCTCTCTGCCCCTCCCCTGCTCATTCTCTGCCTCTCTCTCTCAAAAATAAATAAAACATTTTAAAAAATTTAATGAGATTATTGGGTAAAGCAGACCAGGTTTCCACCAGGCTTTAACTATGCTTTCGTGAAACATTAATGATCTGCCACCATCTATCTCTAAGTTTACCCCAGAAACTTCTGTTTATTGTTTGTTTGTTGGCCTGATTCCCATTTGTACTGGTGTGTGGTACTAGGTGGGAGGCAGAAAATTATCAGCACATAAGTACAGGTCTGCCCTATGCTCTTGAAACCTATAGCCAGTTGTCTTATATTCATCACATGTAGTAAAGGGTCACACAAGAAATAAGAAATGGTCATTAACAGACGAACTGTGAACACAATTCTATGGTTTGCCAAATTAATGAAAATTTATGCTTGTCGCTTAGATCATGTATTTGTATATTGTGAAAAAATGTAAATTCAATGTTTCTAAGAAGTTTTAATTTAAGGAAATCTATTACTTAATTGGGTTCTGTATTTTAGTTCTCATTTTATGCCCCATGAAGCTAATTACATTAATTGTTTATGATGCCAAGGAGAAAATATTGAAATGTCTACTTCCAGTTTGAATTTTTAGACTAGATGATTTCAAATGCCCCGTGTAGATGCCCTGTCTGCTAGAGTTTGGAGTTCATGTCTTCTCCTATTCACATATCACAGCAGGCTGATAATGCCATCAAATTTAGAAAATGGGTATCCAGGAGGTGAAACAACAAGCAGTATCTATTTAATATTAAACCTTGGACAGAGGAAAAGCATTATATTGGATGAGCTGTGAACATCCAGTAAATATGTATTGGAATGGAACTGTCCTGAAAAGTCACACGCATAAATGCTGGATGCGTCCAATGGTGATGCTGGGGTAGGTTTCACACAAGAGGCTGGGGAAGCAAGGGGGGCATAATGCCCAGGGGTTCAGAGAGCCTTGGCTTTGCCTTCTGCCAGCGAGATTCTCTGGATCAAGTTACTGTGCATCTCCAAGCCATTACATTCTGGTCTCCACGGGAATGTTGACAGTACCCGCTCTGTAAGATTACTAGGAGGATTAGGTGAGAGAGCATACATAAAGTGTCCACTCAGAGTCAACACTCAAAATATGTTAGTTTTGTGTCCTTATTGTCAGCTCATGTCCACACCTGTTTATGCCCACTTGGAAGGGGTCTGAATTTTCCATCTTCTTCCATCCTTTCCTCACTAAACAAGCATATTAAAGTTCTCTACACAGGCAGAATATTCGGAGGAGATTTGGAAAAGGTGATGTCACATGAGATCAGTCTCCCCAGTGGGCTGCCCCCCACCCTGCCCCCACCCTCCCACGTCCTGCATTGTCGTTCATCCTTCATCCCTACAAAGCCCCCTTGGAACGTTGCACTCTGGGTTATGGGGAAGAAAAGCAATCCATGGAAGCATCAAGGCCAATTTCACTTTTGTTCAACTCTCACAAGCCTCTCTGTGCAAACAAGAATCCCGCAGGACATCTCATTACTCACTGGGATAATTGTTTCAAATATCAAAAGCCACATAATAAAAATAAGAATATCCTTATTTTTAGAAAGTGCATGCTGGCTGTGCTGCCGAGGACAGGCTGAGATGGGGAAAGTGTGGAGATGGGTTAGCAGGCTTCTGGAACATTCTACGGGAGACCTGATGAAGTCCTGAACCAAGGTGGAAGATGCCAGAGAAATTGGAACAAATTCTTATCAAATGTATGGACCTGAACTTTTATAAGGAAGAGATCAACCTTCAGTCATAATCCGAAGAATTAACTAAAACTGTTGGCCTCTATGTGTGGCATGTGCTAGAAAGAATCATTAAATCATGCTGCCATAACAGGAAAAAAGGTTGCCATGGGTTATGAACAGAATTGCACAGAGATTTTAGAGGGGTGGACTTTTGTTTGTTAGTAATCTCCTCATATGACTCAGCCTGGCAAGGGCCAAAGGCCTCTGCTCTGGGAATCAGATGCTCTGCCTTTTCAATACAACACAAAATTGTTGCTATATGCATACCTAAGAAATGTTGTTCTGGCCTCCAAAAACAGTAGTCAACATTTAGTGAGCATCTGCTGTGTACCAATGCTACATATATTTATGACAAATGTACCAGCTGTAATTAGTTTCTGGATAAGAAAATTGAGACTCCAAAGGCTGAATGACATACTCTGATGACACAGTCAGTAAGTAGCCAAACTGGAATGTGAGACCAGGCTGTGTCTAATTACAGAGATGCTTCTTCAAACACACAGGTTCTTTCTCTGTAAATAAGTATGTACGTGTGTATATACAATATATAAAATGCTTGTACACTATATACATATATATACATATATATACACATACATATACATATATACACACTATATATAATATATTCAACATATATAAACACAATATATATAATATGTATATGCACAATATATAAAAACATGAATGTACATGTGCAATACCAAACACCTACTAAATTACACAATAGAGGTAGATGTATTGATTTGCAATGATGTTGCCAATAACTAACTAAAAAATAATATGGTGACACAAAACCCTGTACACAGATGTCTGTAATAGCTTTGTCTTAGCAGCTCAAGCCCAGAGATGACCCAGCTGTGGACAAACAAAGGGAATTACCATATGGTGGAATACTACTCAGCAGTAAAAAGGGAACGAGTACTTGATACATGCAACAGCTTTTATGAGTCCCTAGGGAATCGTGCTGAGTAATAAAAGTCACCTTGAAAGAGTCAAATACTGTGTGCTCCCATTTATATAACATTCTTGGGATGACAAAATTATAGAAATGGAAATTTAAATTAGTGGTTGTCAGGAGTTAGGGACTGTTGGGCACTGCAGAAGTGAGGTCAATGTGGTTATAAAAGTGTAACACAAGAGGTCCTGGTGATGAGGAGACATGAATCTATGTATGTAGTGAAATGATATAGAATTAAACACATGCACGCACATACCTACACACAGGAGCAGAAGTAAAACTGGGGAAATTGGGGTAAGACCTGTGGACTGTATCAATAGCCATATCCTGGCTATGATATTACGCTATAATTTTGCAAGATGTTACCATTATAGGAAACTGTGTAAAGGGTACACAGAACCTCCCAGTATTATTTCTTATAGTTGCATGGGACCATACAATTATTTCAAAATAAAAAGTTTAATGTAAAAGAGGTAACACATTTGTTGGGTGGTAAATGTTAATGATGATTTGAAATAATAGTAGGAAGGATTTTAAAATATACACACAATAAAAATGGCTCCTTTTGAAATATATTTAAAAAATTATTGTTTGTGGGACACCTGGGTGACTCAGTCAAGGGGGTAACCAACTCTTGCTTTTGGCTCAGGTCAAGATTCCAGGGTCATGGGATCAAACCCTGTGTCAGGCTCAACCCTGGGACTGCTTAAGTTTCTCTCTCTCTATCTCTCTGTCTCCCTCTGCCCTTCTTCTCTGCTCACTCTGTCTCTAAAATAAAATATAAAAACTTAAAAGATATTATCTTTGCATTATCTAAGTAATATAGAGTACTTCAGAAAAACTTTAGAATGACAAAAAGAAATCACCTACCATTAGTCTGCCCCATAACAACTTAGTATTTTGGTAAACATTCTCTCAGACAATATTCTATACATCTGTGGCACACGTTTTTGTTTTCCTTTACAAAAATATTATTCAGTTTTCTTATCAAGTTTCTCAATTAATAATTATTGGCAGCATCGCTGCAACTCAATACATTTGTGTAATTTCAGGAGTAGTGTGACATTTCTCTGGGATAAGTGCCCACGGATTCAATTGTGAGGTCAGATGGTAATTGCCTGTTTAGTTTTACAAGAAGCTGCCAAAAGGTTTCCCAGATTGACTAGGCCGTTTTACATTCCCACCAGCACAGCATGAGGATTCAGTTTCCCCATGTCCTTGCCGGCCTTTGCAATTGTCACATGATGTTCAGCCATTACGATAGGTATGTTGTGATAGATCATTGTGGTTTTCAGAACAATTTTAAGATAAACAAATTAGGATGCTCCATGCAGGAGAGGATAGGAAACACATCCTTTCATACAGTGCTTTTAGTCAAGTTCATTCCATTGGATCTAATAAATCCACTTCTGGGAATCTCCCCTACAAAAAATTTCCCTTATTCTCATTTCAAATTCACCAAGTCACCTTCTGATTCTTTAACATTCCAGAATAATTTGCCATTAGTTGGGGTAACTCAGGTCATGGGGATGTCAGCCTCCCAGTGTTCTGGACAGTTCTCTTTTTAGTGCGAATGGAGAAAATGAAGAAATTAACATCCTGGCCCATAAGTGCCTTTGGGTCAGTCCATGTGAAGCAGTCATAGGGACTGATCTGAGCTGGGCATGCTGACCAGTCAGGTCTCCATGAACCCACAAGCATGAAGGCCAGACCCAGGGCCTTAGGAAGTTTTCCAGAATAATAATGGTCAGCAGAGAGTCAGCAATGAGTCCCACCCTAGGGCATCCTTGAATCCTCAACAGTGTGCTGGTATTCAGTTGACAACTTCTGCTAGAATCATGAATGTTTCCAGGTGAATCCTTGATATCCATAGATGTGACCATGGTATTTACTTCCAAACACAAACAAAAAACAAAAACTTTAAGTGACGTAAGAGTTTGGATTCTTGTTTTAATGGAAATTTTTCTTCCTGATACCATCTCATATTTAGTTCTGGAAAAATGTTTATGATCTTGTTAGGTATAAAATTAATGAGCTGAGCGCAGAGATTATCAGCAGGGTTAAAGTTATTTCTCCCTGAGAAAGAAGCCAGAAGCCTCTCTCATTTATTTTGAGATTATAATATTGAGTAAGACCTTCAAAATTCTCTCATCCTCCTCTGCCTCTCTCTCTCTCTGTCTCTCTCTCTGTCTCTCTCTCTCTTACACACACACACACACACATACACACAAATGGAGGTAGATGAAATGCTAGAGTATTTCTAGTGGAATTAAAAATTCATGTACAAACTCATGAACACTTTCTTACCTTGAGCAGCAAATATATTCAACCCAGACTTGCCAAAATTAGATTTAAGATTATCACTGTGTATTCATGAATGAAAAAAGAATCATTACTAGGGGCAAACATTGTCTCATTAATTTTTTTCTCTGTGTTATCAGTAAAATCAGTTACTGATGCATGAAAATTACTCAGTAGTTATTTCCAAAATATTTAAAGTAAGATCCATGGGACAATATGCTCCTTATGATGAGTGTCTGTCTTATTGCTTTTATACTTCTTTTATTTAAAATATAATACTTAATTCTAACATTTTGGGTGTGCCAAACAGTTTTTTTACTTAAGAAAGTCTTTACATGGATTAATCCTTTTAATCCATATAATCTTATTTTAGCTGCTAAAATCAGTTTGTCTGCGGAGGAATAATAACATTTTACATAACTTATCTAAAGTCTTATGACTGGAAAGGGTGGAGCCCATCAGAATCCACATCCAGCCAAGTCTCCACTAATAACCCCTGGGTTCTACTGCTTCCTTGTGCATAGTAACTTCTGGATATTGGACACTTGTTAAATAATCATGTGCTCAGCGATTACTGGTAAATATAAGCAACTGGTATTTCTCCAACTTCTTTTTTTAATTTTTTTTAATGTTTATTTATTTTGGAGAGAGAGAGAGAGAGAAAGAGAGAACGCAAGTGGGGAAGGGGCAGAGAGAGAGGGAGACACAGAAACTGAAGCAGCTCCAGGCTTTGAGCTGTTAGCACAGAGCCTGATGCAGGCCTTGAAACCATGAACTGAGAGATCATGACCTGAGACAAAGTTGGGTCCCCAACAGATGGAGCCACCCAGGTGCCTCTATTTCTCCAAATTCTAAAATCTCTTTTGTCTGTCAGGGAAGTGAGCATCACAACAAATGAGGACTAGTAAGCAACACTAAAGAAAGGAAGGGTAAAGAAGGAAGTCTGTCCTGAATCCCAGGCCCAGGGCTGCCCTCTCTGGGTGTGTGAGTTATAGCTGCAGAAGCTGTCCGGCAGAGGGGTAAGTGAAGGACAGAATCCAACTTGGCTCAGCCTGTGTGGACAAGAGGAAGGGAACCCTGTGCAAGGCTTCTGTACCCAGGAGGCCCCTTTCTTACTTGGCAGGCTGCGAAGTTGATACAATCCACCTAAAGCTCCAGACACCCGTGTGCTGGCAGGAAGCTCTGTCCCACTCTCAGGCGTGCTCCAGACTCCCCAGGTGATTGTGGGCTAGCCCATTTGTTTAAAAAATCTTCCTACTTCCACCCATTTGGGTACCTAAGCACATGATTCTAGAAACTGCACTTGAACTCATAGAATGAGCTTTCGTCTTCCTTCAGATTTGTTGAAGTGTAATTGATAGATAAAAATTGTATATTTTAAAGTCTACAACTTGATGTTTTGATACGTGAATACATTGTGAAATGACCACCACAGTCAAGCTAATTGCCACGTATATGGCCTCACATAGTTACTATTTTCTGGATGCAAAGCTTGAATGCAAAGCTTGAATTCTGTCTCCTGGAGGCTTTTAGGACAGATGACAAAGAAATTCACATGCTAAATTTCTTTCAGCTCTCATTATGAAACCATTTGTAATCCCTGAGGAGAAAAAAGAAGGAAGGAAGGAAGGAAGGAAGGAAGGAAGGAAGGAAGGAAGGAAGGAAGAGTGTATGCAGTGGAGACCAAACCCACTCTATCAGGGTCTGACCTATCAAGAGAAAAAGTCGAACATTTCAGGGCATTAGTTTCACTTGTTTTTTTACAAAAGCCAATTCTCCCTTGAAGAAAACTCTCCAAGGACTGAAAAAATGGAAAGAACATAAATCTTGTCTTAAGATGTTTGATTTGTGGTTTGAGGGCTTAGCAACAATCTACCATAAAAGGATTTTATGTTGTCATTGTTTAAACTCCTTTGTATTAAATATGTCATCTTTAATGGTAAGACAAGTAAATTTGAAATTGATTTTGAATTGAAGAAAATTGGAAGGAAATTTACTGGAATCATTATATTGTCAAGAATTCTTCAGATTCTCAGTAACTCAGAGGCTAATTATTCTAATATTGTCCAGACTTTGCACTTTGCATCATCTTGTGGACCGCCTCTTTTGACCGACTCATCAGTGTCTTCTCTGAAGGATGGGCAGGGGAATGAGAAGAGCACACTAGTCTAGATTGGTGGGCACTGAGGATGAAGCCACTGGCCTCCATGAGATTCAGAGCACTCCAGGATTTCAGCTCCCTGCGATCAGCCCAGAATCCAGGTCTCTGCGAACTGAATATCTACTATAAACATTTAAGTGGGAACACCATTCATTATAAATG
Organism: Proteles cristata cristata; assembly: GCA_017311185.1. NCBI lineage: Eukaryota > Metazoa > Chordata > Mammalia > Carnivora > Hyaenidae > Proteles > Proteles cristata. The sequence continues at coordinate 913,252 of JAESUZ010001932.1, read as the reverse complement.
CATAAACATATGTTTTTACTAAACTATGTTCCATTTTCTCTCAATAAACACATACTTTGCATCATCATTAAAAATATCTGTGTTATGAAGGGGTGCCTGGGTGGCTTAGTTGGTTAAGCGTCCAACTTTTGCTTAGGTCATGATCTCGCGGTTCGTGGGTTCGAGCCCCACGTCCGGCTCTGTGCTGACTGCCAGCTCAGAGCCTGGAGCCTGTTTCAGTCTGTGACTCCCTCTCTCTCTGGCCCTCCCCTGCTCATGCTGTCTCTCTCTCTGTCTCCTAGAAATAAATAAACATTAAAAAAAATAAAAAAATAAAAATATCTGTGTTATGTTAACAAATGAAGTCTCTACTTACGCTTTTTTCGTTTGTCTCTTCTTTTAACTTGGGCTTCTAAGTCTTGTACTGGGTTAAACAGTGCCCAACGAAAATTCATGCCCATCTGGAAACTGTGAATGTGACCTTATTTGGAAATTGAATAGTTGTTGTTTTAGTCAACTTCAGGTGGTTGTGTAGGAGTAGGGTGGCCCTTGAATTCAGTGACTGGTGTATTATATACACGAGAGAGAGAGAGAGAGAGAGAGAGAGATGAAGAAACATGAAAGACATGAGAGAAGACCACATGAAGGTGGAGGCAGAGGGAAGGAAGAATTCATCCCTAGGTTCTTTGGAGACATCATAGCCCTCCTGACACCTTAATTTTGAATTTCTAGCCTCTGTGACTATGAATAAATACATTTCTCTTGGTTTCAACCACCCAGCAAGTGAGATTTTGTTCTGGAGTCCCAGGAGACTAGTATTGTTAGTATCTTGAAGGCTTTCCCCGTGGCACAAGAGTCTTTAGGAATGTGAAGGCACCATCCTTGAACCAGGAGAAGGTGCGATGCAAAGAGATAGACTGGCACAGAGAGGAGGGCTCTGCTTTCAAATTGGAAGGAAGCAGCCTAATGTGGCAGTCCCTATTCCCATCCTTCTCAGCACGCCTTTCCTGCTAACTCGACTGTGTACTAGACTGTAAGCTCTAAAAGACAGCATCAGGGGCATCTGGGTGGCTTAGTCCGTTAAGCATCCGACTTTCGCTTAGGTCATGATCTCGCGGTTCGTGGGTTCGAGCCCCGCGTCGGGCTCTGTACTGACTGCCAGCTCAGAGCCTGGAGCCGGTTTCAGAGTCTGTGATTCCCTCTCTCTGACCCTCCCCTGCTCACGCTGTCTCTCTCTCTCCTAGAAATAAATAAAACATTTAAAAAAAAATTTAAAAGACAGCATCAAGGTTTGACTTACAACTGCTTTATCCCCACTTTCCACATAGTCTCTAGCACAAGTAGTTGATCAATAAATATCTGGAGGAAGAAAGAAAGAAGGAAAGGAGGGAGGGAGGGAAACAAAGCCAAACTCTATGAAGGAAGTTGAATTGTTCTATTGAACTTGCTTCCAAAAACATTGATGATATCAGGAAAACCTAAAACTCTACTTCACCGTTCTCAGACTTACTAATGAGTGATTCAACCTTTCACTCTAAAATATAATTTACCATTTGTGGTAACGAGGTCATTAAATTTTACAGAATTTATAATGTTCAGCATCAGGAAAATGAGATAATAATAGGCATTTTAGTGTTAATAGGGATTCTAGGAATAAGCTTTTCTTCCCTACGGTTGTATAAATGAGAAAACACAAGCCCAGAGAGATGACATGGCAGGGTCCATGTGTCCTAATAACTCCTCCCCCCTCCCCCCCGCTCCATATCCCATCGTCTTAATGTGGATCTTCACCTACAAGAGTATAACTTCTAGCCCTTATGTCACCTCACGTTGCAAAATATTAAACCCAAATAAAGCAGACTTCTTAAAATGAAGATTTTTCTTTTTTCTATCACTGACAGATCATCACAATGAAAAACAACTTGTGTCAAACACTCCTCTCAAATGCTGGCGGTGCCCGAAAGCAAGACCAACTTTCGCCGTCACTCAGTGTCCTCATCAGAACAAGATAATATTTCATTCTCCTTTGCTTTCTAATTTCTGACCTAAAATGTTGCTGAGAACCAAATGCCAGGCTGACCATGGATGCTCTGCAAAATGTTCCCAAGCACTTGTTATCCTGGGTTTCCTGGGATCAGAAAACAGCCCCCTGGTGTCCCACCAGCCTCCCCTCACACATTGACTTTCTGATTCCGGCACACGCTCATGGTGGGGTCTCATCTCTCCTTCTATTTCTTCATCTTCACCCGCGAAAACCTCCCTGGTGGTGTTCAGCTAAATGTCATGTCAAGCTGATTCAGTCCTATTGTTTTTCTAATTCAGAACAAAAATAAATGTTAGCTCACCGTGCCAGACAAACAGTCTTCTGACATTAAAGAAACCTGTATCTCAGGCGAAGAGCTGGCAGGATTTTCAAATTTACAAAAGAAGTAGCTGTAGCTACTTATGTAGCAACATATATGTTGACATATGTAGCTGTAGCAACAATATATGTTGACATTTGATGTCAACGTGGGGATTGTCGAAGTTGACTCCTTGAAAGAAAAATGATAATGGGGTTCATGCTACAAATAATAACAAACCCAAACTGGATTCTTTGCATCAAAAATATCCCCAAATATTATCAGGGGTCAAATCAATTTTAAGCAGCTTGCCTTTTGGTAGACTCCAATAGGTGGCCCATCGGTTTCTTCAGTTTACTGATAAGCAGCCATAATTTAAGTAACATTGGGATTCATTTTCCAGGCATTTTATTAGCTTCTCTGAATTGATTAATGCTTCATAAAGTCTGCTTGAGGGGAAAAAAAAGGATCGTGATTACATTTTTAAAAATTTTTCAATTTCATAACTTTACTAATTTATATCGCAGTGCCATCTATTGGAGTAAATGTGCGTTTTCAACGGTAATGGAACACAAAACCCATGACTGTGTTGGCCTCAAGAGAAACACCAAATTAGTTTATTAGTAGAACTGACAATTATTCAAAAAGAATATTAAATTTCAGCACAGCATAAACATCCAGAAAGAATATGGGGACATAGGTAGTAGGAAAGAAATAATTACATGTAGGTAGGCTAAATCATTCTATCCTACTGAGATAACGCTGTATCAAAAAACCTGTAACGTTTCTTGATTTTGCCTCTTCATACTGTCTTGAAAAATGCGCAGTGTAGATAACCAAAGCAAATGAAATCTGTGATGGAGGCAGACTCCCCCGACACGTGAGAAATACTGAGATGTTTGTTCTGTGTCCTTTGCATCTTGTAGTGATGCCCATTGTGTGTGTAGTTTTCATGTACTTGTATGTCTGTCTTCATGGTTGTACTGTGGAGTTAGGAAGGCAAAGACGACACCTTCGCAGATCTATATTCCAGCACCACGTACACAGTTAGGCAAACACTAGTTTCGAGAGCGTGGGGAGAGAGGCTCATAGAAACACAGTTCTCAGACTTCTCCCTCGTATCAGAATATCATCCTTCCTGGAGCACATGAAGAAAAGTGCCCACTGGTAGAAGGAGTGATGTGTTCAAGGGAGGCAAATATCACAGATCAGATTTGGACAATGTTTAATGTCATCCTGATCTAGAAATGCTAGTTCTCATCTCAGAGCTGCAGAATGAGTATTTAAAACCTTCAATCCATGGTTTTCATCTTCTTTGCAAATATTACATTTTTTTCTACATTGTACTTACCTTAAATATTTGCATATAGTGTGCTATAGAGAGGATCTTTATTTGAAAACATAGGTCCAGAAGAGATCGTTTTTCAGATCTTTAACGTTAATTGGTAAAATCGCTCACAATAGATTTGCCTGTAAATGTCTTTGAATTCACTAATAGTCTTTTCTCCTCTTTAAAAAAAGAAACCCGTATGCCTTATCTAGTTTAAGTTTTACTTCAGTAAAAATTTATTTATTTTTTAATAAATTTAAATATTTTCTATTTAAAAAATTTTAAATAAATAAATTTATTAAAAATTTATTTAATTTTTAAAAAATTAAATTAAAAAGACAGTCATTTTTCTTAATTTACACCTAATACATTATTTCCTGCTACTGTTAAGACTTATGCCTTGGATCAGTCATCATTTAAAAACATTTCTCCTTGCAGCTGACAAAGCAGGAGTATTTTAATTGTAAGAATTTTCAAAATGCAACCAGGATGTTTTCTGGGACTACCGGATTTGTATGTTATATTGGTTAATACTCAAGCATAAAGTTTCCAGATTATTATTTTCAGATTTTCAGTGTACTATTTAATAAGGCAGTTAAAAACAGTTTATCAGATTATACCATTAAATGGTTAGTTCATTTATAGTTAATCTTTCTCCTATCTTGTCTTAAACATGATTACTTTTTCTGTCTCCAAAGCAAAATACCATGACAGTTGTCAAATGATTAGGTTTTTTGATACATGCCTCTTTTGACTAAATTAAGTTTTTCAGTGAAGATTTTGTTTCACCAAGAGATACATGTCCACGTTCATGACAATAAAGTTTTGTAATGCACCTATGTCATCTTGGCTAACTGTGTACTATTCATGACAGTAATAATTCTTTAACTCAATTCAGAGGACATTTATAATATACACATCTCAGGAAATAAAGCAAAGCTAAAAATTCCAATTAATATATGCATTTTAATTTTATGAGGAAGTGATCAGTAAGAGATTTTTAAACTTAGAAATATATTTCATACATGAGAATGGAAATTATAGAGAAAGTGGAAATAAATGAGTTCCAAGGAAAAGAGAAAATAAAAGTTTTCAAGGCTGAAGAAGAGCTTATTCACTTATTTTTAAATGAATAGTCATGGTTTTAAAATGACTGCAAAATTTAAATTCTATTAAATACAATTAAATATTGAGATGATTTTATTGTTAAGTATTAATGTTTACAATATGCCAGATATTGTATCCTTCCAATATAATGAAAAAGGCAAAGATTGACCTAAAAGACTTTCAAATGGAATATGTAACTTTTTTTTTAATAGATACATGAGTACACATTGCTCTGAATTTTAAAAGACTGCTGGGCATGCAGTAATGTCTTAAAATACTATCATTTTATTTTTGCAAAAGTGAACACTGGCAATCTGGTTTTGTGGTAGAACCAAGATTTGAATCTGTATTTGTTTATCTCTAAAGCCTTGACTTCTCCCAGGGGATGAGAAGGGGGCGTCTATAATCGCTATTCTCATACGTTAAGAGGTGGCTGTCATTCAAAAGGATAGTCAGTAGTGGGCAAGACACCTGGGTGGCTCAGTAGGTTAAGCATCTGACTTTGGCTCAGGTCATAATTTCGAGAGTTCGAGCCCCAAGTCAGGCTCTGTGTGGACAGCTCGGAGCCTGGAGCCTGCTTCAGATTGTGTCTCCCTCTCTCTCTGCCCCTCCCCCCACTTGTATTCTTTCTCTCAAAAATAAATAAAACATTAAAAATCCATAAAAAATAAAAATAAAATAAAAGATATAAAAAAGGGGGAGTAAAGTAAAAAACAAGACATGTTCCTAATCATTACCTTTTAAAGTGCCTGGCAGTTTTCTAAACCAAACGGAATTAGTCAATGTGATAAGAAATCCATTATGGTGGATCACAGTGGCCTCTTCTGGTGAAAATGAGAATATCAGAAATCTTTGTTAAAAATCACAAATAACTGTTTAATATAAAATTTGAATAAATTTTACAAAATTAATTTCTATGTATTTACAAATGATATTTCCCTATAGATACTAATTCAAAACATGACAGTATATATGGTAGATCATTCTGAGATGAATGATATGTTTAACACGTCATTAAATCATGTTATGAGGAAAGCATATTGCATTGAACAAACACAAAGAGGAGTTTGTCAGTGTTGTGATCTTAGGTAAATTTGTATCTTTCCTGGGGCTTCATTTTTTCAATATGATAAATAAGAAAGATTTTGATAACAAAAGCAAAAGATATCATACCACTATGATATTTGATGACCATGGTATACAATTAAATGCCATGTATGCTATCATAATGATCTTTATAACAATCCTATGAAATCCACAGGGCAGGGTTATACATCCTGGATTCCAAATGAGGACACTAAGGCTCACATAAATTCTATATTTTGACCTGGTATATCTCTTATACATAGTTGTGGATCCAAGTTGTCATGGATCCAAGTTGTAAACCCAGATCTTCTCATTCAAGTTGAAGGGACTCTCTGCTCCAGCACACTGCTGGTGAGGTGGTGATGGAGCCTATCAATCTCTGCATAAGGAAAACTTTGTCAGCCTGAGTTCACTATACCTCTCATCAATATGAACCTGACAGTATCATGGTAGGACTGATCAATTACTCAGTCCAGTGGTTTTCAAAATGTATCTCTCTATTAATCCCTCATATTTTCTCCACAGGCATATAGGAGTCATGAATGACAAATTTCCAATCTTTTATCCCACATCAGCATGCATTAGACCAGGTGCACTCAGGGAATAGATACAATATAATGCCTCAAATAGGGAATGTTGAACATCAAGAATTATTATCAGTACAAGGGATTAACCTTAAAGGGTAAAGATAACTTTAAATAACCTAGATTCAAGAAAAAGGTACTTTCTTTCTTGAATAAGAAAAGGGAAGAATAATACGCTTGGAAGTGGGAGGCCCTCATCAAGGTTGGGATTTAGACCTCGTTGGAGAAGGTGTAGTTAAAACTCAAAAGATGATGAAGTTCGTTTATTGTTCTGGGTCAGAACTGGTCCACTGTTGCTTGACCAAGGCTGGTGAACAAGGAACCACAGCTTGGGCTGGCATGGAAGGAGCACCCTTCCCTATTTCAGGTGTGCTGGAGGCCAAGCAATTGCAGCTGGAAAAAACAAACAGGAAAACTCCTCTAGGAGGCAGCCAGGCCCAGTGTGGGAAGTCAACAGCTGCAGTGCCTGGGGACACAGCCTGGCAAGGTATTCATATGATTGTGAATTTCAATGGGATGTCCACAAACGTGTGGCAGGAATTTAACTGAAGTAAGCATCGCTGGGTCTCCCCCAGACATGCCACTGGCTTCCGTGGAAAGCGAGTAAGAAGAAGAAGTTAGAAGTATCACAGAACCAGGAAGAGAATCCCCTTCTTCCTCCAGTGTCACTACTGAGAAATCCAAATGTCATGCTAGATGCAAAATTGAAACAAAGGGCCTAGTTCAGTTGTCACAGGACAATAAAGGATAGATTTGGAGTCAAGAGGCATAAATTCATGAGGAAGTACAGGCTTCAACCAGAGTAGTTCAATTCTCATAGTTTTTATATGTTAGGGGACAAAAGAAGCTCATTTTGACAAAAACAGAAAGAGAAGAAAGGAGGGAAGGAAGGAAGGAAGGAAGGAAGGAAGGAAGGAAGGAAGGAGGGAGGGAGGGAGGGAGGGAGGGAGGAAGGGAGGGAGGGAGGGAGGGAGAGAAAAGAAAGGAGAAAAACAAAAAAAAGAAATTCCAAAAAAACATGTTTTTAAACTACTGATGTTATTGAATGTGTTCCACTTTGTAGAATAGAAACTTGCGCTCCAGAGAAGGAAAATGGTGTGGCCTAGAACACCTTGTTTGTTAAAGGCAGATCCAGGACCAGAACCCAGATTTCCCAGTGTAGAATCCTTAAATTCCAGTTAAGACTTCCCCATATCATACAGCCTCTCTGTGTCTGAAGTGTTAGATCCAATAGATACAGTAAATATAAGACCAGCTATGGGAATTAGGTATTTGATGCTCCAGTATGGAAACCCTTGAAAACATTCACCCAGATTGCTAAGTTAAAAAAAAAAAAAAAAAAAACTAATCCCAAAGAACCACATATTGTATCATTCTGTTACTATGAAATTTTCAGATAGACAAATCTGTAAACAGAAAGCATATTAGTGGTTCTGCAGAGTGGGATGCCACAATTATAAAACAGATTCAACGATCAGAAATTGTAGAATTTCTGCAGCTTGAGAATCAGCAGAACCTGAGTAAATGACCACAGTGTAAGACCAGGGTACCAAGCTAAAGCAAGCAGCTCAGGAACCACCAATTCAGTGCAGGCTGCTCAGACGTCAGCACAGGAATCCGGGCCCCATCACCCCACCACTCTTGGTCAAGACCCAGGTGAGTTTGACTTGAGACTAAATGATGGAATTTTCTGGTGTCAGACAGTCTGGTTGTTGAGTCCATCCTGAGGGATTACGTTAGACTGTCTGCATTTGTTTTTTAACTGGTGGTCACATAGAAACAACCAGAATTTTTGATGTATAGACAATAGAAGCAAATATAGGGATTCTCAAGAATACTGAGAGCAGTTCTAAAAAAAACTGCTAATTTGACAAGACTGAGTTATTATAACTTGGGTATAAAGGGAAATATGATATTGACACACAATAACAGGGCCAGGAACATGGTGGTAACTAACATATTATCTGTAGTCTTCATGAGAATCTTTCAGAGCAAATTACGTACCTTTTACAGTTTATAAAACTGAGATTCATACAGGTTAATAGATTGTCCAAGGTGGCCAGGCTAATCAGTGGAGGTGTCTGCACTGAAATCTAGACCTAAGAAGATCGTCTGTTCTAAGGGGTCCCAGTTGCTCTATAGGATCTGTAATGTTTATGGATAATAAGGTTGTTGAAAAATTATTGTAGTCTTATGCTTGGGAAGCATTTCAGAAGTTCCTTCTTTTAAAAAAATTTTTTTTAATGTTTTATTTATTTCTGACAGAGAGAGAGACAGTGTGAGCAGAAGAGGTCAGAGAGAGAGACACAGGGTCTGAAACAGGCTCCAGGTTCTGAGCTAGCTGTCAGCACAGAGCCCGACGTGGAGCTCAAACCCACAAACCATGAGATCATGACCTGAGCTAAAGTTGGACACTTAACCGACTGAGCCACCCAGGCGCCCCCAGAAGTTCCTTCTGTTACATATATTAGCAACACCTCAATCATTCCTTAGAAGTACATGCTTCAGAATAACTATTTTATTAAACTCGCCTGTTACTGGAAAGTTCTTACGGCACTTAGATTTTCAGTTGTTTCAATGCAAAATCAATTACTTATATTCAGTCTCCCTCCCAGTGTGAGAATAAACACATGACTCTCTTGTGCCACAAATAAGGAAATTTTCTTTCCTGTTCACACCCGACCACACGTCTATGATGAAGCGAATATCAAATGTCCATCCAACAAAAATACATAAAACATGTTTAGGTAAAATGTAGTATTGATGTTATTTTTAAAAGGAAACTTTTCTTAAACCCTTTGGGAATTACAACTGAATTCCTTGCTTTTCCTCTTATTTTCTGAACATTTTCAAGCTTTCCACGTACTTCCTCTGAAGTGGAGGGTCCCTTGGAAATGTTGAGAGCTGAGCTGTGGTTTCCCTCAGCTTTGCGGCTTCTACGTTCTGAGGCAGACCAGCTGATACTTCAGAAAAGACTCTTGAGTTTAAGTAGAGTTTAATCCATTTTTTAAAAAAAATCTTTTATGGTCAGGTTTACTTAAGTTCCCATTTACATAGCAGAATTTTTATGGCCTTGGCCTAAAACAAAGTCAAACACACACCAAAGAATAATAAAGAAAAATAAAGCCAAACAAGTGAGCAGACAGTAAGCTTGTCAGAGACCCCATAAACCCTGGTTTTCTACTTTCTACTAAATAAATGTACTTCCTAGAAGAACAGGACTCATTTTAAAATTGAGAGTGTTCATTCATCCTTTTCCTCTCTATTCCCTTTGAACTTGCTGGAGCTGGTCTGCTCCTTAGCAGCTTGCCGGTGGTAACTTTGTCAGAGAATGTTTCCATTTTTGCCCGTGAAGAGTGAATGCTTCACATCAGTACTTTGAGTTCGGTATTACCAATCATCTGCCCCATTTCTCTGCTGTCAATTTTGATGTCTTCCATCATATGGCTTATGTGAAATCTCTTTAAGGAATTCTTGCTCTATGTTCAATTGGACTCATTGCCCTTCAATGTTGTCATCATAACTGGTAATGCCTTTTGTCAAGCCTCTTATTAGGACGGATTGTGGTTTTTCCCTTCACCTGTGATTTTCCCCACTAACCTATAGATTGTGCAGTGAAAGGACTGTGCCTCCTACACACGACACTCCCGATGCCTTTAATAACTACTTTAGAATCTGTAAAATTAAGTAGCAATGTGTACGTTGAAAAAGCTGTCGCACCCTTTCAGACATAGGGTGTCTTTAATGCAAACCAGTAAATGAAGTAGGCTCTTCCCATTCATTGTTCTGGGTTGAGGAAAACCATGCCCATTAGCTATGGCTCATGTAACATGTCCACATCAACAAAGGAAGCTTAGAGGAAGAAGAGCTAATTGAGAAATTCTATCTGGTGAGAAACTACCTTTCAGTCCCTATCTTAGCCTTTGGTAACCCCTCAGATCCATTCTAGGGGAACATCTATATCACCTCCTCTTCCCCAATCCCAAAGCTGCCTCTCTTCTGAGCCTTTCCCAAACTTGGTGGACTGAGCACCCACAGATAGAGATTGATGTAGATAAGCTGGAAAAAAATAATCAGATTTTAATTTAACTGACAAAAAATGAAAACAAAACAAAACAAAACTACATAAGCATTTAATGGTTGACTCACTCTTCAAAAGAATACCATTTTCATTGTAGTTTAGCATAGCTTATTTAATATTTGCTGTTCTATACCTGTGTGAGGCTCTTTTACTTGAATTCTTAGAAAAATAATTTCTTCTTTTGATGATAATCCTTCTTTTTACATAAATTCATCCCTTACATTATCCATTAAGAAAGTGTGAAATTTCACTTAATAATTCCTTATATGTCTTCTGGATCTTAGTTCTTAATTCTCTGAGGTATTTTTTTTCCTATCTGCTCAAATGTTCCCTTTGAACATATGTTCAAATGTTCTATCTGCTCAAAGAATCCCTTTCTCATTGTGTAAGTAGACTTCGAGTGCCAAATCCTTTGGTTTACACTCTACTGGCCCAACCCCATGTCTCAATCCACAGGGCTTGACTGGACAAGGCTTTAGAGATCTAACCAAACATCCTCACACACCCACTCATTGAGTGAGTGAACCCCTCTGAATTTCAGGTAATGTGTGAACCTTTCATGCCACAAATTTATAGTCCTACTGTGAGATCATTGCATGTGATGATCAAGAAAGAATTCTTGAGACACTGCAACTTGGTTTATTTAAGTAGCACAGGAATGGGACCCATGGGCAGAAAGAGCTGCACTTTTGCTTTGTGGAGCTGGTGTTTGTATGTTTAGTGGTCAAGGGGGAGGGAATATGCAGATTGTATTAGATCATAAGTGTCTTCTTCAAATTTCCACTCATAAAACTACTTTCACAAGATTACTCTGGTGTTTGTCATTAAGTCCTTTGGAGATTAACTAGTGGTGAGATGCACCAGCAGTTATGAGGCCCTTGAAGAGTGTGGCATCCAGGACATATTTGATCTTTATGAAATTTCGGCAGATTCCACTACTCTGAACATTTTTTTCTGGTTGTGTTTTTGTGGCTCTGAGCACACATCTCCAGAAGTAGAATCACTGAGTTGTAGAGTTTACTTTTATTTAGCTTTAAAAGATTAGCTGAAAGTTCTCAAAAGTGGTCACAGCCATTTCCCCTCCATTCACAAGAGGTAAGAACTCTACTTACTATACATCCTCACTAAAACTTGGTATAGCCAATTCTTTTAAAGTTAGCTGTTCTTGGGGTGCCTGCATGGCTCAGTAAGTTAAGATCTGACTTCAGCTCAGGTCACGATTTCACATCTCATGGGTTTGAGCCCTGCATCAGGCTCTGTACTGATGACTCAGAGCCTGGAGCCTGCTTCTGATGCTGTGTCCCCTCTCTCTCCACCCCTCCCCCATTCACACTCAGTCTCTCTCTTTCAAAAGTAAATAAATATTAAAAAATAATATTAAAGGTAGCTACTCTTGTGGCTATCTCATCATGGTTTCAAATTTTATTTCCTAAATGAATAATGATATTAAATACATTTTCAAATGCATATTGGCCACTTGAAAATTATCTTTAGTAAATAGCTTTTCAGAGCCCTTGCCCATTGTTATTCAAAATGATTTGTCTATCTTTTTCTTGATTATGCATAAGTTTTATGTCTAAAATATACTGATCCAATACAGTATTCCTAGAGCCATTGGATTGTCTTTTTAAGTACTATTTTAGTTGCATCCACAAGATTTGACATATTGTAATTTCATGTTGTTCACTTAGATATGTCTTGAGGAGAAAAATCCATCTGGGTTGAGGCAGGTCGTGTACCTCTCACAGATTTTGTCTTTTAAGTATCTCAGGAGTGGAGTGCCGGGGTGGCTCAGTCAGCTGAACAGCTGACTCTTGATTTCAGCTCAGGTCATGATCTCACACTCCGTAGGATCAAAGCCTCACCTCAGACTCTAAGCCCTGACAGCATAGAGCCTGCTTGGGAATCTCTCTCCCTCTCTCTGCCCTTTCTCTGCTTGCTCTCTCTCTCTCTCTCTTTGTCTCTCTCTCTGTCTCTCAAAATAGAAACTTAAAGAAAAAAAGAATATCAGGATTGAAGGAGATTTACTCTGGCTTTTTGAAGCCCTTGGATTAGCCACTACCCTTCTTCACCCTCATTCTCACTTTTTCTAGGCACAGCTTCAGAACTCAGCAAGTCTTAAGAGATAAACCCACTGTGTTTGGGGATATTCAGTTTCCAATCTGCCATGTTGGCCAAAGCCTCGTGGTGTCACCTTCCTGGGACGAGTAGCTCCACATGGGACAGAATCCTTAGTCCACAGGCAGCACAGCAAATGCCTCCAGGGAAGGGGGCAGCTGTTCTGTGAGCCTCAGCTCACAATTATTCAGAAATTCACAAATATATCTGAATTACAATAATTCAGATGTATTATAATCTGAATTACAATATATCAAGTCCACGTTGCTTCTACAGTTCTGTGAAGTCCTCAAATCATGATTTCTGGAAGTTTTCTAGCTTTTTCTTGTTGCAGTGGGAGGGATGGGCTACTGCCACCTCGAAGTCCAACTCTGGGAAGTTAGGCTCTCTGCATCTCTCCTCCCTTGCCAGTCACATCCCTGAATATTCTGTTTTTCCTCTAATGCCATTGGCCTGCTCTTTCTCTCTCTCTTTTTTTTTTTTTTTTTTTTTGGCCATTTTCATATTCACCCTAGACTTTTAAACATTGGAGTTTCTCAGAGATTTGCCCTAAATCATCCTTCCTGTGTTCTCTCCTGTCTCGCGAAGCAATTCCAGCAAGTTCCATAAGCACAAGTATGATCTGCCTCAAAATTTTGCCTATTTATTTCACTTCTGTTATTTATTCCTCAGGCAATTTTATTTCAAATACACTCACACTGAAGTCTCATTGGGACCTAAAATTTCATTATCAAATTTTTCCTCTCACGAAGCTTTTCGTCTCCCATCATCCTTCCACCAGGAAGCAGCACTAATGTCCGGAGAGCTGCCCCAGCCACAGTCCTGACCATCCCTGTCCGCGCTTCTTCCTATTTGCCCATATCTCCTGAAGCATCTACTTCCTAGTTATTTCTAAAACCCATTCCTTCCCCTCATCCTGTCTCTACCTCTCGAGTTTACCACCCAGCATCTCATCAAAGCTTAGGGTTAGCCTCCTCTCTGCTTTCCCAAGATCCATTGCAATCCGTCTACATGAATCCAGACAAGAATAACGCTCTACATAATGATATGACCATGTCACATTCTTGTTTTTAATCCTTCCAAATTTTCCTTTATTTGTATTAAATTTCAAAGAATTTAGTATGTTGAACATTTATGATATCCATTCTGATCCAGTACTATTTGGTACTATTCTCTGGGCTCTAGCACTGCTGTAATCTTTTGTTACTGTTTCTCATATAGTGTACCTTCTCGTGTTTTATTCATTATACTTGCATTTTATGAATGCTTTCTCTCCCCTTTCCCTCACTTAACCCTTCTTGGCATGACTAATCTGTATCTATCTTTTAAATTTAAGCTCAAAACCTTCTGTGTAAGCACCATCTGGAAAGTTGGTTATTCAGGTAACCAACTAAATAGAGGTAGCTAGGGTAGCTAGATAAGTAGATATGATAGGATTCTGAGCTTCCATGTTTAAGACCAAATAGCCCAGGGGCTCCTGGGGGGCTCAGTCAATTAAATATCTGACTCTTGATTTCAGCTCAGGTCATGATCTCGTGGTTTGTGGGTTTGAGCCCTGTGTCAGGCTCTGCACTAGCAGTGTGGAGTCTGCTTGGGATTCTCTTTCTCTGGTATGTGCTCGCTCACTCTCTCTCTCTCTCTCTCTCATAATAAATAAATAAACTTCAAAGAAAATATTTTTAGAAAGACCAAATAGCCCAGGATTCTAGTTATGTCAACCTACATAATGACCCTATGCTATTTAGCAAGCCAACCAAAGACAGAGGACACTCATGGACTGCTTTCCCTTCAGAATTCCATGAAAAGGACCTTGAGTCTAGCTGCACTTTCATCAAGATGCTCAGACTTGTTCTCACACCAAGGAGGGTACTCCTCTTTACACATCCTGTCTCCTTTCAGCTCTAATGGAAAATTAGTTGGAGTGTGGGCACTGGATTTCTTTAAAAGAATCCAGGAGTCCCTGTTTGGGGGTAAAACTATCTACCTGATACATTTAAATAAATTTAATTTAATTTAATTTATGGATTTTCTACCCAAATAATAATAAAATTAATGTTTGTTTTCTTTTGATCCAAGAGGACCTGATTCAGTGTCTGTAAAAGAACTTATAGGGGAAAATTTAAGAACACAGTAAGAGTACTCTTGTACCTAATTATAGTTTCATATGCTTAATAACTATTAGACTCTTTAAACTTTTTTATTACATTAGGTTCTTACAAAATTATTAAAAAGTAACATATAGACAGGACTAATGTAAGATTCTACCTCCTGCATAACATAATGCAGTAAACAAAGATTGTAAAGTCAGAAGGCAAGATTGCAAACCCTAGAATAATCTTTGTTATCAGTCATTCAAACTGGGGAAAATAATTTTAATCAAACCTCCATTTTTTCTTACATAAAATTAAGTAAGAAACATAATCCAGAAAGGGAGATATATGGAGAATATATTATAAAATGGAAAGTGGCTTGGTAATTATGCTTAGTTAATTAGTGATATTCATTATTCTAGGCCCCAAGAGTTTCCACTTGATATCACTTAACATGTACACTTAATCAATTTTCTATATATTTTAAGGTGAAGCAATTATTAAAAAATGAATTCTATTTATTCAAGCAATAAATACTATAGGACAACACTGAACAACACTGAAATCTTGGGCTCATTCACCTTTCTTTGTACTGCTAGACAGTAAAATAAACGCCAATACTAATAACAATATTACACCTAAAAAGATACAGTTTGGGGTGCTTGGGTGGCTCAGTCAGTTAAGGGTATGACTCTTGGTTTCGGCTCAGATCATGATTTCACTGTTCATGAATTCAAGGCCCACATCAGGCTCCGTGCTGATGGTGCAGAGCCGTTTAGGATTCTCTTTCTCCCTCTCTCTCTGCCCCTCCCCTGCTTGTCTCTCTCAAAGTAAACTTTAAAAAAATTTTTTTTAAAACACATTTTATTTATGTCCTACATTTTGTCTTAAAATATGTTACTTATTGCTAATATCCATCCTAAACATGTATGCAAATATTTCTTTCAAATTAGCCCAGAATTAGTCCTTCAACTCGACTCTCATTCTTTCTGCGGAAATTCACTTCACTCATCCATCATTGGGTTTTTTTCCCCCAAAAATATATATGAGCTCCAAGAGAATGTCTTCTGCATGATCATTTAGCTAGTTGTTTGAAAATGCATAGCATCTGCCATTTTCCTCTTCTTCTGAGCACAAACAGAAGAAGAAAATGGCAGACCCCATTGAGGTTGCCACCACGTTGGTGCCAAACATCTGTGCCACTGTTGATAGAATCAACAATATCACTGGCTATGCTTCTGATGCCCAGAGTGAGGGCTCTTGTGTCTGGTCAAGGGCGCTGTTCCCTAATGGTGGCAGAAACTGCAAGGATGCACTTTGTGAAAATACCTTGATGTCTTGATTTGTATTTGCCAAATTTGTAGTTGGTTTTGAGTCTACAGCCCCGGTTGTGTCCTTTGTGGTTTTACACAGTAGACACAGCTCGTAGCCCTTTCACAATTATCTTGACCTTTTACTTTCCACTTACTCTTTTAACACAACACTATTAGAATTAACTATAGTTCACCAGGGACTGAAGTGGACATTGTAAGAAACAGACAAGGACGTGCTTCTGAATTACACATTCTCTCTAATACTCAATGTGTTGTCCTTGAAATAAACATTCAACTTGGATACTCTTCTCATTAGATCTAGAAGCTTCTCTGAGCTTCCTCAAAACAGACTCTCAAGTTCTCCAACCAATCAGACCTTCAAACATGCTCTACCATGCTTGAATATATTGTAAACCAGATTAGGTTTAACTTTAGACCTCTGGTTTCTTGTTTTTGTTTTTGGTTTATTCTAGGAGAGAGAGAGAGAGACAGCGTGAGCAGGGGAGGGTCAGAGAGAGAGGGAGACACAGACTCCAAAATAGGCTCCAGGCTCTGAGCTGGCAGTCAGCACAGAGCCCGACGCGGGGCTCGAACCCACGAACCGCGAGATCATGACCTAAGCGAAAGTCGGACACTTAACCGAGTAAGCCACCCAGGCGCCCCTAGACCTATGGTTTTTTAAAATGCCTCAACTTCCCCATTTGTATCTGCCAACTTAATAGTTGTTTTTGAAACTACAGCCCTGGCTGTGTCCTTTATTATTTTACACATCAGACACCGCTCCTAGCTCCTTCATCAACACCATCATAGCATGGTGGTATAGTTGCACAGAGCAGGAAACCCTCGAACAGGATAGCACAATTAATCATGCGACATTGATCCCAAGTTGGTTATATGAGTAAGTTGTTGGGAACGCCATCTTCTTTGATGAGGTTTGATATAGGCCACATCATATACATTATTTATTGTAGAAGAGCTTATGAAGGAGCAGAACATGTAGAGATATTTTCTCAACGGCCCCTGTAGGACAACTGGAGACCTTCGTTTTCAAGACTATAATTAGCCAGCAAGAAGCCTTGTCTTGGAGAGTTGCCAAACATTATTAAAGCCTCAGAGGCAACAAAAGAAAGGTTCAATTCCAGTTAAGAAGAAAGATGAGGCTTATAATAAGAAAAAGAACAAGAACTAGGAATCAGACACTACTAAATGTTTGACTTCAATGAACAGCTATAAAGTGACCTTCATAACGATGTCACTCTCAATATACCACAGTTTGATCATTTGTAAAATAATAGTTATTTGCAGGATTGTTTTAAATACTTCAGATGATAAATATTAAACGAGGCCCATAGTGCATATACCATAGAAGATAACCAACAAGTAATTATTAAGACTTTATTGGCTTTATTATTCTCTAACTATTATTACATACGTGTTAATATATCCCTTAGGAAATCTCCATTTCCTTAAAATTACAGAATTTTGAAAAGATGTTGATAAAGAAAAGATACTAGTAATCCTTTAGGCCAGTGACCTGAGGGGAGTTTCACTTATGCCATCCAGAGAATATACCTGAATGTCAGTTTTCCATGCATCTACCTTTTAATTAAGACCGAGACAAAATTGTATCAGTGGTCCGATTCCAACTATATAATATTCTGGAAAATGCTAAAGTATGGAGGGAGAATGAACAAGTTCACAAGCAGGAATGAAATCACTTTCTTTGTTGTTGCTTCAAAGTTAATAGTCTTTGAGCAATTGCTATGTGTACTTGCCTAGGAAATAGATGGAAGGGTGGAGATTCCTTAGAAAATGGGTTTTATCTCACAGCATTTGAAGGCCAGCTCAGTGTTCAGTTTCCTTTTATCAAATGGCATCCCCTTCTCACCAATTACAGGACATGTTTCTTCTCTGCTTACCTGGGCAAAGTGCCTCAGTCCACTGCCTTTGAGCTAAATCTTGGTTTTCTCTTCTACAAGCAAAAAAATAAAATAAAATAAAATAAAATAATAAATAAATAAATAAATAAATAAATAAATAAATAAATGCCACAAAATGCAAAGGTCAAAGGCATGAAGGTAGAGATGGGTAAATAAAATAACAAGTTACCTAGAGTAGATCCTGTGAAGAACGATGTTCATAGATCTTTTTTTCCTTTTAACATTTATTCATTTTTCATAGATGGAGAGAGACAGAGCATGAGTGGGGGAAGGGAAGAGAGAGATGGAGGCACAGAATCTGAAGCAGGCTCCAGGTTCTGAACTGTCAGTACAGAGCCCGACGTGGGGCTCAACCCCATGGACTGTGAGATCACAACCCGAGCCAAAGTCTGACGCCTAACCAACTGAGCCACCCAGGCACCCTTGTTCATAGATCTTAAGTAAAGAGACTTTGGAAAATCATCAGACAAATCAGAAGTCAAAATCTATTTACTTGAATGACTTATGAATGTAAATGTTAGATCTAATTCAGTGACTCCCTTATTTTAATCATCTGTCTTTGTACATCACAGCTATTCTGTCTATATGTTCAGCTGGATTCAGTTAGAGTTGCAGGGGTATGTTTCTCTTTCCTTCCTTCCTTCCTTCCTTTCTTCCTTCCTTCCTTCCCTCCTTCTTCACTTCCTCCCTACTTTCCTTCTTTCCCTCCCTCTTCCCTCTCTTCCTTTTAAAATTATTGGTCACGATATGTCTTAATTCTTTTTTTATATACATTTTTTTTTACAAATAGTTTATTGTCAAATTAGTTTCCACATAACACCCAGTGCTCATCCCCACAAGTGTCCTCCTCCATGCCCATCCCTCCTCCCCACCACATCCATCAGTCCTCAGTTTTGTCAGCATTCAAGAGTCTCTCATGGTTTGCCTCTCTCCCTTTCCCCCACCATTTCCGCTCTTCTTCTCCCCCTTGACGGAGGAACAAGGGGGACAATATGTCTTTATTCTTAGTAGATTCACAGACTTCATGTCACATCTAGTGTAAGTCGAGAACTTTGTTACCCACCCCCCCCCCCAGTGTTTTCCTGTGATGAAGCATTGACTGAAAGGAAGCAGACTATTACATTTTCAGATGCGATGTATGAAGAAAGAGCTTTGCGATAGGAATAGCTGTGTAAGCATCCCTACGTGTGCTAGCTCTGTGCAGGGATGCCGTTGCTTTGATTGTGAGCCACCGAGGAGCTGCGTCAGCTTCTGCAGAGTGGTGTGCTCTAAACCGCTGGACAAAACAGAGCTGGGATTCTACTCAGACTCTGTGCACTTAGTGGACAAAATAAATTAATTTAAATAAATAGATAGATAGATAGATAGATAGATGATAGATAGATAGATAGATAGATAGATAGATAGATAGATAGATAGATAGAATGTGTGTGTGAATAATCCTAAACTTCTCATCTAAGACCCTTTAACAGATAAAGTAAATTGAGGCCTTCTCAGGAAAAATGGCTTCCTTGGGGCCACACAGTGAGTTTGTGAAACATGAAACTAGAGCAAAGTCATTGCCAGAGAGCTCAGTCCGGTATCCATCATGTAGTTACCAAAATATAAAGTAGGGAACCCTCTCCATTGCTCCCAAACTGTGTCATCAGCTTGTGAATAACATTTGTCACCCTGTTTCTTGTCCTGCTTTGTTCATAAGGCAAGAAGGTGGTGATGACATCAGATAAAAGTCATAGGACCCAGATTTCTAATGTATCATTGCTATTTTGTTCTCTTAATAGCTGAAAAGTTACTTTTCCCCTCTTATTAAGAGCCTTGAAAATATGTGATTATCTGGGGCACCTGGGTGGCTCAGTTAGTTAAGCATCAGACTTCGGCTCAGGTCATGATCTCTCAGTTTGTGGGTTTGAGCCCCGCGTTGGTCTCTGTGTTGATAGCTCAGACCCTGGAGCCTGCTTCAGATTCTGTGTGTCCCTCTCTCTCTTCCCCTCCCTCATTTGTGCTTTCTCTGTCTCTGTTTCTCAAAAACAAATAAACATTTTTAAAAAGTTATAAAAGTAAAAACAAAATATGTAATTATCTTATTGTAGTCACTTCCCTTCAAGCTGAGTTGTTCTTCAAAGGAAAATGACGAAACAATATTCTGAGTATAGGCACTGGGCTGTATTCAGATTCATCCCTTCCCAGCCTCTCCCTCTCCCTCCAGAAGGAATAGTTTGATGGAGTCATTCCTGTGCACCTTGACTGCTTTGTCCTTTCCTGACAGGTGGCTGTGGTGCTCTCCTTCATTTCCTCACAGCTCCTTGTGTGCCTGGCATCAAAGATGTAAATGAGGCTCCTAAAATGTAAGTGGCTTCATCTACTTAAGGGGGTTTGGACTGTACTCTACTGATAAAGAAGTTGCTGAAGAGCATTTTAAAATGAATTCGCATTTGAAAAATATTCTTCTTGGGGTGCCTGGGTGGCTCCACTTGTTGACCGTCTGACTCTTGATTTCAGCTCAGGTCACAATGTCACAGTTGTGAGATGGAGCCCCACATTGGGCTCCCTGCTGGGAGGATACCTGCTTGGGATTCTCTCTCTTCTTCTCTCTCTGCCCCTCCCTCACTTGGGCATGCGTTCTCTCTCTCAAATTAATTAATTAAATTAAAAAATGAAAACATTCTTCTCTAACTCGAGATCTGTCAAAAGGACAGGATAATGGCTGTATGCAGGGCAGAAGGAGTTATCAAAGTTCAGATTTACAACAGTGAGGTCTGGACTATGGCAATGGAGAAGAAAGGAACTATTTTAGACATGCTAAGAAGGAATTCTTGAATAGATGTGGGTATCAAATGGAGGTATGGAGAGAAATAGAGAAGATTTAGAAGGGGAAGAATTGAGTTAATGTTGAGTTGGCTTGAAGTAAGACATATCCCCTTTTTGGCACTCAATGTAGTAAACACAGTACTTAAGAGATTGATATATTGGGATTAAATCAGAAAACAGTGCATCATGTTTTTTACGTGTCTTCACTTAGACTTTCAAAGAACCACAGGGAGCATCTTTGTTATCTTTTAATTTTGTTATGTCTTCAAAGATTGCTTATGTTTGACAAATAGACTTTAGAAGAAGAATGTTTAAAGCCAAATATGAATATTCATGTGAATATTAATGAATGTTCATGAATGGCACATGCAGGCAAAGAGACACCGTCATTCCAGGAGCGTTAATGCAGGAAAAGGGGTACAGAGGAGTGCAGTGTGAGAGATGAAGCTGGGGCTCAGCTAAGTCAAGATCGTATTGTGGGATGCCCTGAATGCCGCACTCAGTAATTTGGGTTTGGTTGTGAATGTGACGTGACTAAGGGTTTTAGAAAGAAGAGCAATGATCTAGAGCATTTAGAAAGAGCATAATGATTTCTGCTACCTGATGGAGGATTGATCCAAAACAGAGACAGAGGGAGGAGATTCCAAAGAAATGGGAGAAATAACAGAGATTTAATTTGGTATTGACCCTCTACATTAAATACATCTTCACTGTGCCAACTCCTTCCACTATCGTGTATAATTTAATCATAAAGATAGTTTATAAATAGAGCGTATTTTGTGCCACACATTAGGTTCTCAAAAAGATTAACTCATTTCATGGCCACAACAACCACATTAACAAAATTCTCTACTGCCTCAGAGAAGGGTGGAAAGCCCTGCTATGGTCGCACAGCTAGCAAGTGTCAGACCTGGGATCTAAGTCCAGGTTGATCTGACCCCCAGGGCTTTTCTGTGCAGGCTCATCCAAAGAGGCTCATTCTTTGGGTGGCACTCAGTAATGCACATAGAGGTGGCCTTCTTTTCTGCTTCCCACCACCCACTCACTCTACTGTCAATCGTTTTGGTATCTAGTTTACTAAATCTAAAGGGGATTTCTCCATCCAAACACTGAGTCTGTTGACTATAAGGATTCTTGAACTGATTGAAGTTAGAGTAAGTTTGAATTGGGGAGTTCAAACTCTTAACTAATGCCTCCACTCTGCTCGCTTGGGCTTACACTGACCATAACTACCTAATTTTATTCAGTACATTTGATGACATTTATTTGAATGCCAGCCTCAAAGAATAGTATACATTATAATAAATGCCCAGAATGAATCTTCAGTATCTTTCACTGTAGAAAACCATTATTATCTTCCCTCAACTAAAACATCTAATCAACAGACTTTGGCCTCTGAGATTTGGTTCCACATTTGCGATATGATGTTTACATCAAGGGCAAATCTGTGCTGCAGTGGAAACCCTATAGATAGAAAGGCACAAAACTCTCTGCAGGAAATGAGTAATCCTTGACGACGATTCTTTAAAAATGTATTCAGAACACACTCCGGAGCTCCTCTCACCTGGAAATGGATTGTCAGAATAACCTTCTGCAATAGGACTGAGTCAGGTCAGCAGCAGAAAGAGCTTTTCTAATGAAAAGGACCACAGGGACCCTGATGGTACTTATTCTCTCAGACACACCCGTGGTTTGCCTGAACTCTATTCCAAGTAGAGGCCAAGTTGAAAATCATAAAACTCATCTGAAAATAGCTCTCAGATCCTCCTCTCTTTTTTTGCTCTCTCTCTGCCATTAAATGCTCTAGTTGTAGGAGATTTCAACTCTAAAAGAAAGGCCAGGATCATTTGGAAAGCAAACTCTAATGTAAAGAATGGAAAGATTTATATGACAAGAAAATGAGCTCAGATACTTCATAGAAAATGAGGATGAGCATGCACATAAGGGGATTTGGTTATAAAACCACTGTCCCATCTGATCGGGCAGCTAGCAGAGAAATGGCAAAGCAAAAATAGTGAAAACTGAGGAAAATCACTGAGTGAGAAAGCAAGGAAGCTCATCGACCTGTATTTACTAATCACTAAAATATTTTAAAGCTTAACATGCAAGAGAGTTAGCAGTAAAAACAAAACAAGCTTCTTATAGAAACCTCTTTATAATCTTGTATGGAATTATTAATATGCTCTGTAAAAAAAAAGCTATGAAAGCAGAAAAGTTTCTTCTTAAAAATTAAACCTCATATAGGAAAATGTTGAATAACCATTTTTGCTCTTATGTTTCTATTATCTTTCAAGTTATAAAAGGTTCACATTCCATTTATAGAAAGGGTATAAAATCAAAACTCACTTGAAAATGTCAGGGTACCTTGGGGCGCCTGGGTGGCTCAGTCAGTTAAGCATCTGACTCATCAGCTCAGGTTTTGCACCAAAATGTGATTTCATTTCTGAAAGTTGAACACTGAGATCCTTGGCCCCTGTGTTTCTGAGTGATGTGGTGTGTGTACTGGGGGGGGGGGGAGGGGGGAGGGGAGTGGAGGAGGTCATATATATAATTATAGTAAAGAATGAGTAATAACAAGGATAATAATCACTACTTTTTAAAGAACTTACTAAATGGCAGGCATTATGCTCACCACGTCTTATGCATCACTTTACCCACAGATCAATGAAAATGGACCTCTGCGTCATCTGTATTTTTTCTTTTTTTAGCCTAGACATTGGCAAACATTTGTGGTGACAATAGTAACTGCCAAGGCTGCATGGTAGCCTGTTTCAAATACATCCCCTTGTTTCTCACCCAGAGCTAGCTCAACACCTAGAGAAGAGTAATAAGATCAAAGAGATTGCATTTGGAACATGTGACTTCAAATCCTAACTATGCCAATTCTTACCTGTGCTATTGAGAATGTCATTATTAACCTCCAGGCCTTCAAATACTTAATGTGGGTCTTGATACCTTCCCTGTGAATCTCACTGGTACATTTTTAAGGTACAAATGAGAAAGTGATGATGAAATGTCTTTGGAAATTATAAAATGCCAGAAAATATAATTGTTAATTTCTTTTTCTGTATATACAAAGCTCTCTGAATTATTAGTGCTGTGAAAGTACATACCAGTGGCTCAACTAAGTAAGATGCAGAGCACTAGCTCAACTCACCATCTTATTAATGCCTTGAAATTGCAAATATTCTTTCAATCTTGCTCATGCAGAACAATTACACAGAATTAACTGCATCCAATATGGCTACCGCGTAACAGCCTTGTTTTTTCGTGATGCTGCAATGTGGAATGGACTCTGCTGGGCTCTTCTTTTTTTTTTAATTTTTTTAATTTTTATTTATTTCTAGGAGAGAGAGAGAGAGAGAGAGAGAGAGAGACAGCGTGAGCAGGGGAGGGTCAGAGAGAGAGGGAGTCACGACTCTGAAACAGGCTCCAGGCTCTGAGCTGGCAGTCAGCACAGAGCCCGACGTGGGGCTCGAACCCACGAACCGCAGATCATGACCTAAGCGAAAGTCGGACGCTTAACCGACTAAGCCACCCAGGCGCCCCTGCTGGGCTCTTCTTTTGGTTTCACCCAAGCTCCCTCTTGCTATTGTAATCATCTGAAGATTCTTCTGGGATGGCGATCCAAGATGGCCTTCATCACATGGTTCTTCAGTTGAGATGGTTAGACAACCCAGGTGCCTCTCTGTCCACATGATCTCTCCAGCAAAATAGTGGGACATCCATGTGTGATGGCACAGAACTCCAAGAGGGTGAGCATGGAAGCTTTGAGGCCTTTGTGGGCTTGGTCCTAGAAGACATACAACATCTCTCTGCTCCATGCACTCCCCTGGTCAACGGAAGTGACAACATCAGATCAGATTCCAAGGGAGAGGAAAACGTCATCTCTGGGTGATGGGAGAGACTAGATCACATTCAAAAGAGCATGAAGGACGACAGGGGGTGGGGGTAGGGGATTATAGGGTCACCCTTGAAAATGTCTTCCACAGTAGCTTAGTTCCCCGAGGAAGCCAGAGAACTGTCCGCTTTGTGGACAGGGCTGTCTGTGAGGCAGGGGACTGTGAGCATCTCACAGAGACAAGAGAGTAAATCATCCACCCTGATGACATTCACTCTCACTGATGAAAATGCTATTGCCTGCTCTTTTGAAGAGAGAAGTGGTTTTGTCTCCTTTTGCTTGCAAAAAAAGGAGGAGAAGGGAAAGAAGAAGGAAGGAAGGAAGGAAGGAAGGAAGGAAGGAAGGAAGGAAGGAAGGAAGGAAGGAAGGAGGGAAGGAGGGAAGGAGGGAAGGAAAAGAAACTAGCAAAAATCTAGACTTAACACCATGAGGATCACTGCCTCTCCTTCAAATAAAAGAAAGCACAGTATAAGCAGCCTTCTAATATTATTCATGCCCCCCCGATACTTGTTCAGTAAATATATTTATACCAGATGAAGGGGGGACCCATTAGAGGAAAAAGTTTGAGGAGAGAAGAATTATGGTCTGCCCATGCTGGTTTGAAAGAAACTGTGAAACATCCAGATAGATGATTTGATATTAATGTTATCTTTGCCGTTCCTGTTTTTAATTTAAAACTTGCTGCCACTCCCAACAGTGGGACTAAAACAAAATCTTGCCCTATATTACAAACAGCCAGCTCAAGCTGCTGTGTCGGAGGCCAGAGGTCTGACCACACAACTAACTGATTAATTATTTCGTTCCTGATGTAAGGATGCCGTACTTTGTCAGCAGTTATAGCAAATATTCTAATATTGCATCCATAATCTACAAGGTGCTCTGGGACATTCTTTCAAGTTTATTTTGTAAAATAGATTAAACACTTGGTTACTATTTATAATGATGTCTGTACATGTATTTTGTCCTGTTGGGAGTGAGACATTTGATTACTAACAAAATAAATGGAAGCTATTCCTTAACATATTGAGCAATGCTGCCCTGACTGTTTTCATGCTGTACAAACACACTTTATGGTTCTTTTTTGGCAATTTAGGAACTCTGGCAATCATTTTTGGAGAATGGAAATAAATTTTCCAGGGATACCTGGGTGGCTTAGTCAGTTTCATCCAACTCAAGTCAGGTGGCATCCAACTCTTGGTTTCATTTCAAGTTAAAATCACATGGTTTGTGGGATGGAGCCCCACATCGGGCTCTGCACTGATAGTGTGGAACCTGCTTGGGATTCTCTCTCTCCCTCACTCTCTCTGCCCCTCATCTGCTCATGCACACTTGCTCTCTCTCTCTCTCTCTCTCTTAAAAGCAATCAACTTAAAAAAAAAATGACAGGCACCTGGGTGGCTCAGTCAGTTAAGCATCCAACTTCCACTCAGGTCATGATCTCGTGTTTCGTGAGTTCAAGCCCCACATCAGGCTCTGTGCTGACAGCTCGGAGCCTGGAGCCTGCTTCAGATTCTGTGTTTCCCTCTCTCTCTGCCCTCCTCCTGCTAGCTCTCTGTCTCTCTTTTTGTCTCTCTCTCTGTCTCTTTCAATCTCTCTCTCTCGAAAATAAACATTTAAAAAAACATTTAAAAAGGAAGAAAGAAAATCAATTTTCCAGAATCTTAAAGCTCAACTCTAACTACTAGTGGTCTACTAGTGAAGAGGCCATCAAAGTATGACCTGTGGGTCAAATCTGATCTACTGCCTGATTTTGTAAATAGAGTTTCATTGGGACACAGCCAGGCTCATAAATTTACATATTGTCTGTGAATGCTACAACCGCAGAGACTGCAGAGAATATATGCACCAAAAAGCCCGAAACATTATTCTTCATCTCTTTACAGAATAAGCTTGCTGACCTCTTGCCTACTTAGGCGCTAAGAATCACCCCATCCCCAATTTCCAGAATTGGACGATTCTCTGAATGAATCCTGTAGGCTTAGGAGCTTTTGAAGATATCCGGACAGAGGGGAGCTATGGCAATTTGCATGTCCTAGAAAGATAGAAGCCCGAGGAAGTTGGAGGCAAGAATAACAGATATCGTCACAATCTGAGTGAGAATCTATTTCTATTAGAAACTCAAAATAAAAATAATTATTCTACTAACAAAGCATGTGAGGAGTCAGAAGTAAAGTTATTTTATCTCACAATTTTGCCTCAAAGCCACACTATTTATAAACCTAATTCAAAGAACAGTCCTGTCTCTGATCTCTGCATTTTTTTTCCCCTGAGAAGAAGCGGAGATAGCGCAGCATAACTGTCAAGCCCTGCGGGAAAATACATATGAACAATTAAAAGGTAAAGAAAGATAAATCCTCAAAAGACACAGCTTACAGGAGACACTGTTTATATTCTGCTATTAAGACATTGTTCTTTTCCTGTTATTTGCATTTCCCCTATAATTTCAGCAATCAGTAAAGATTGCCAGCAATATCTTATCAGTTAGTGACAAGAACATCTGGGTCCTTTCTCCCTTGATGCATTTTAATCAGGTCATTGAAAGGAAACTCAGCAGCTGAAAGCTATCTATTTTCTTTGGGATGATTGCATAATATAATTAAAAGTATTTTATCAGCAGTCCATGCAGAATAGACAAGCCCCATTCATGTGGCCTTGTGGATGTGACTTGACAGCATTTTTAACATTTGGGGAACTTGTCATGTAAATCATTACCTCATACTCTGAGATGCCATTATATTTGGGTGCTCACGTTTGCCTGCTGGTCAGTGAAAATACTTCTAGAAAAGTCTCTAGCTTTTAGAACCATAAATCCCAGACAGTGTCACTCGTGTTGAGAACACTCATGCAATGCAAGTGTCTAAGGACAGCACCCATGCCCTTTGCTCATTAGCTTTCAAAGCCCTGCTTAAAAAAAAAAAAAATGAGACACACGCAGAAAACATCAAATGGTACCCTTCCCATAAGGGGAGGCTTCGTGAGATTTGAAGTCAAAGGAGCAAAATTCTCTCTCCAGCTGCACCACTTACGTAGCTGTATAAACTGAGAAGTTATTTGCATTTCTGGGCTGTTTCTTCACATGGCAGACAGGTCTGTACATTAAATTTCGACCACACAGCATTATGTCCTCTGCACTAAGATGTTCCTGGAGACAGCGCACACGTACTGCGTAAAGAAGTACCTGTTTGCAAATTTAACATATTAATTATCCCCCTGGGGAATATACTTGGCTGTTTCTTACTGCTTTAAACAGAAGTATAATTTATATATACCGAATTATACAGATCTTAAGCGTTCAGATAAATGAGTTTTGTAATGTTATATAGTCACAGCAACTGCCCAAAGAAACACAGTGTGGAACTTTCCCACCATGCCAAAAATCCCCTTGGACCCCTTTCCAACAGTAGCAGCTGTCTGCTTCCTAAGAGAGGAAATCACGTCTTTGTTCAGCATTGCCTAGTGTCAGTCTTCAAATAAGTGGAACCGAACCATACGTATTCCTTTGTGCCTGGTGTTTGGCTCTCTGTGTAATATTTCTGAGCTCTCCTCCAAGTAGCTGTATGACTTCTTTTATTAGTATTCAATTCCATGAATGTACCAATATTTGTCTATTATACTGCCTGTGGACATTTGGGTTATTTAGTTTGGGGCTGTTAGGGATAAGGTCGCCATGAACATTCTTGAGTAAGTCTTTTTTGGGTGCCTGTTTTCATTTTTCTTGGGCAATTCTCTTGTTTTTAATATATCACACATTGTAGGAGTGTCCAGGTGCTATATGTCTGATGGGATTTGGTATTGTTTGTATTGTAGTCAAATGGGAGATGAAGGATGGACACACAACAAAAGATATCAAAGGTTTATTACTGATGTAATGAGTCATGTTAGGGGGGCCAAATCAGGCTTCCAAGGAGATCTAAAAACATGACATAAGGGAGTAGGAAGGGATGGCTTTGAGTTTTATGGTTTTTAGGATTGGTGCTGGAGTGAAGATTCCTGTCATCGAGAGCTTGCATGGTTTGTTTGAACTTCCAGCTTGTTTCAAAAAAGGGAGCACCCAGGCTTTCTTGTCAGTGTGCTGGGATGTGGCCCACAAAGTGGGGGAGAGGGGCAGAGGGACTTGAAACTGTCATCAGACATCAAACATGCAGCCAATTGATTACAATTTGTCTTTGGAATTTTAACCTTTCTAGTGACCGAGAAATAGCATTTTATTATATTTACTTTAACTTTGGCCTGATAACTAAAGAGGATGAACAAACTTAGATGCCTTTATTGACCATTCATACCTTCTTTTGTGAATTATTGATTCGAGGTTTTGCCTATTTGTTTCTTTTATTTTTTATTGGTAATTGGTAATTTGTTGGAATGTGTTGAAATTCTTTATGTGTTTTGGATATGAGTCCTTCCTGATATATATATGAAAATATAGATAGAGGGCGCCTGGGTGGCTTAGTCCGTTAAGCGTCCGACTTTCGCTTGGGTCATGATCTCGCGGTTCGTGGGTTCGAGCCCCGCATCGGGCTCTGTGCTGACTGCCAGCTCAGGCCTGGAGCCTGTTTCAGCCTGTGACTCCCTCTCTCTCTGACCCTCCCCTGCTCACGCTGTCTCTCTCTGTCTCTCCTAGAAATAAATAAATAAAAAAAAACATTAAAAAAAAAGAAAATATAGATAGAGATGCATTCATATGTATTCATATGTGTACATATGTATATACATATTCATGAATATGGATAATGATATACACATACTCAGATATGTATATGCCTATATATACACACATTCAAAATATCTTTAGTATACAGCTTTGCTTGGGATATACACTTTTTTAGCATCTTCTTAAAATTTTGTTACTTTATGTTTTTACGAAAGATATTTTTACCAAAAATAAAATCCTTGACTGCAAGTCCTTTTATCCCTCCTGTATTTTAAATAAGTCATTTCCATTGTCTTCTATTCATCATTGTTTCTTAGGGTAATTCATTTGTAACTCGTATTATTTGCCCTTTTATGCAAATGGTCTTTTTATTACCTCTGGTTGCTTTTAAGACTTTTTATGGGGGCACCTGGGTGGCTCAGACAGTTAAGCATCTGACTTCGGCTCAGGTTATGGTCTCACAGTTTTTGAGTTTGAGCCCCATATCGGGCTCTGAACTGATGGCACAGAACCTACTTCGGATTCTCTGTCTGCCTTTCTCTCTGCCCCTCCCCCATTCTCTGTCTCTCTCTCTCTCTCTCTCTGTCTCTCTCTCTGTCTCTCTGTCTCTCTGTGTCTCTCTCTCTCTCTCTCTCTCTCTCTCTCTCACACACACACACACACACACACAGAGAAAGGACTTTTTTATGTATCTTGAGGTTTTTTTTCAGCTCTTGCTGAGTATAATTTTCCTTGTATTTATCTTGCTTGAGGTAACTTCATTTCTTGGATGTTTGAGTTGGTATATTTCAGTTTGGAAATTTCTCAGGAACTATGTTTTCAGATATCTGTAACCTATTCTCTTCTTACTCTCCACTTGAGATGCCCATTACATGTATACTGACCATTCCTTCTTGTCCCACAAATATATACATTAAAAATGTCTCATTTTCTGCTTTAGGTTTTATTTTTTTTCACCTTGTTTTGTTTTGTGGGAGGGCCACACAACATGAGATCTAGCCTCTTAACAAATTTTAAGTGTACAACACAGTATTGTTAGCTGCAGTTGTAGAGGGGATTTCCAGAATTTATTCGTCTTATGTAACTGAAACTTTACATCAGTTGAGCAGCAAATCCCACTTTCCTCCTCCCCCCTACTCCTGGCAAACACAATTCTACTCTCTACTTATATTCTGCTCAACTATTTTAGTTACTTTATAAGTAGAATCACGCAATATCTATCCTTCTGTGATTTACTTACTTCACTTAGCATAACGTCCTTCACAGTCAGCAACATTGTTAGAAATGGCAGAATTTCTTTTTTAAGGCCAAGTAAACCAGTTTTCATATGTGTGTGTACACACACATACACACACACACTGTTTTTGTTTTGCTTTTTTTTTTCTTTTCTCCCCATTCTGAAGCTCCTATTTCTCCAAAGCACTCTGGTTTACAAGGAATTTAACACACATGCACAAACACACCCCTCAAGTGGTTTTATCAGAAATAGTTTCATGACCTTTGGTATTGGCTATGTTGTAGCCAAACAGAAGTTGTGTGAAGGACATGGGACTATCCATATGTGTATCTATGAATGAAGATTTATCTATCACACTTTCTTTATCCATTCATCTGTGATGATCATTAACATTCTATCTATACTTTGGCTAGTGTGAATAATGCTACAGTGAACATGGGAATTCGACTATGTCTTTAAGATCCTGTAGTTAATTTTAATTGGTCTGTCTTCAAGTTTGCTGATCATTTCTCCTTCCATGTCATGCCTACCCCTTAGCCACCAAATAAGTTCATCATTTCTGATTTCTGATTGTCTCTCTATTTCAAGTGGTTTTACTTTATTAATTCTCATGGACCTACTGGAATCACCTATCTCTTTGCTCATGTTGTCTTTCCCATGAAATGTATTAGCATATTATTACTGTCATTTTATAGTCATTAGCTCATAACTTTTATATCTGAGTCATCCCTGGTCCTGTTTGTATTGACTATTTTTTATCTTCATTATGGGTGATATTTTTCAGATCTTTTGCTTTCTCCTGGTTCATAACTGTATGATTCTATTATTATTTTTTTTATGTTTTATTTATTTCTGAGAGAGAGAGAGAGACAGTGTGAGCAGAGGAGGGCCAGGGAGAAAGGGAGACACGGAATATGAAACAGGCTCCAGGCTCCAAGCTGGCTGTCAGCACAGAGCCTGATGCGGTGCTCGAACCCATGAACCGTGAGATTATGACCTGAGCCGAAGTCAGATGCTTAATAGACTGAGCCACCCAGGTGCCCCAGTATGATTCTATTATAACAGAGATTGTATGTGAAAGGACAATAGAGAATTGAAGAAAATAATATTTATCTTCCAGAGAAGGACATGACTCTTCTCTGGTCAGTTTGCCAAAATGAAGACTGACTGAATCTAATCTGCAGAAGCTAGATCCGGGCTTCATTGCAGCTTTGTTTGGTTCACAACTTACTTCCAATATTTTTAAGGCAGAATTAAAATGTTCTATTCAGTGTGACTTCGGGAACTGCCCACAGACAAGATTCTAAAGATTTCTTTTTGTCTTCCATATCAGCCATCAGCTTTTACACACATGCTCCCCTCTGTATCCTGCCTGATGGTTGATGAGTTACTGTGGCATTTTGTTGTTGTTGTTGTTCTATATCTTCTCCTGTGGCTTTCTATGCATTAGAATATTTATTTTAATTCCACTGCTCTGTTTCCAGCTTTCAGAGAGCCATTACAGTGACGAATAGCTGTGTCTCAGAAAGATATAACCTCAGTCTCCTGATCTGATCTCAGTTTTCAGAGGGTCATTCATTGTCTTGCATTCAGGAAAGCCCTTGACATTAGGGAAGCTCTTCCCACGATACTATCCTACCTCTAGCTTTTGTCTTACTACCCTGGAACACATGGTAAAAGCCAGAAACTGTGACAATAAGACAGTCTCGCAAATATTTAAGCTACTTTCTGACTTGGAAAGTTCATTGCTTCTTAATCTGTATATCCATTTCTGAATCTGTTGTAGGGGTGTTGAGGGGAATGTCTGTCTGGTACAGATCAAATTAAACAAAGGAAAGTTCTTTGAGAAGTAAAATGATATATACAAGCAAGGTCATATTTCCATTTTACATGGTATATTCTAATGCCAGTATCTGTTTCTCAAGGAAAGCCTTCTAACACCAGGGAAATCCCACAGACTGTGTGCTGTTGTTTGGTTTTCTGTTTTGTTTTCTTTTGTTTTTTGAAAGAGAGAGAACATGAGCAGTAGAGGGGCAGAGAAAGAGAGAGATAGGTTCAGAAGCTGGCTCTGCAGACAGAGCAGTGAACCCGATGCAGGACTCAAACTCATGACCTGTGAGATCATTACCTGAGCCAAATTTGGACACTCAACCGACGGAGCCACCCAGGTGCCCCTGTTTTGTTTTTGTTTTTTCCAAATACCAGAACACTTTGTCAGTAGTAACAATGTCAAAGATCAAATCAAACCAATGTTTCACTTAGAAATTATTTTCCAGCCCCCTGTTTCTATGTTTAGAGTAATACATAATTATGATTTTTGAAAGACTTTCTTGAGATTATGTCTCAGGCAATTTAATTATGGTAACTTATTCAAATTTGAAAAAAAAAAGTTAATTGTTACCATTACAAATGATGGTATTAAAACCCAAATGCCGGGGCACCTGGGTGGCTTAGTCAGTTAAGCGTCCGACTTTCGCTTAGGTCATGATCTCGTGGTTCGTGGGTTCGAGCCCCGCTTCGGGCTCTGTGCTGACTGCCAGCTCCGAGCCTGGAGCCTGTTTCAGAGTCTGTGTCTCCCTCTCTCTCTGACCGTCCCCTGCTCATGCTGTCTCTCTCTCTCTCTCCTAGAGATAAATAAAAAATATTAAAGAAAAAAAAAAAAGCACCCAAATGCCATGCCCTGGTTAGCACGGAAGATCCAGGCTTTAACTTAGAGCCTCAATAACTCTAAATTATGTATTCTTCCTATCATAGCACACTGCTATTTTAGGATTATGCTATAAGATTGTTCCAGTATCTTTTTTCTGTCCTCTCAGATTCTTCCAAGACTGTAATATTCTTCTTAAAACATGGAAGTCCCAGTTTTGTCCATTTTAATATAAATTTTATATTAGTGCCTCCCTTTGCTAACTCAGGCTCAATGAATACAAAGTCAATTTTCTCCTAGTTCACAGATTTTTTTTTTTCTGTTTCTATTTAGGCATGTCTAAGTTCTTTTATTTTAAATTATCAGGACCATCTTGGACTGTTTATTAAAGGACTCTGTTTTGCTGGGATATTCAATAGAATTAATGTTTACCCCTCTACTCTATAATTATTTGTGAGTTTCCTGTACCATCTCCAGCATACCATCTGGAATTGCTCTTTGTTCTTCTCTGTCTCAAAGTAAGACATCTGCCAATAACCTGTTTTCTCCATTCTGAAGCTCCTATTTCTCCAGAGCACTCTGGTTTATAGGGAATTTGAAACACACACACACACACACGCACGCACACACACGTGATTGTATCAGAAATAGAAAAGTTAAGTTTGAATAAAATGAGCTTTTCAAATAATTCATTCTCACTCTTATTCTGGTCTACTGTTTTTCTTTCTTAAACTATCAATGCCTTCTAAACTCCAATAAAGACACCTAATTTGTATACTTTGTCAGGGATCAGGAAATTCATATGGAAACTGACCTAATTCATTTCTGTACTGTTAAAATGGGTGACATATATTCGACCATTCCCATAAGACCTTGAGGATTTGGGACACTGTGGATACTCCCTGATAATTTATGTTTTGTTTCCCTTGTTTTATTGTGAATTTCTAAATAATATGGTTGATTCAATAATTGTAACTGAATTGAATTGGTCTGTATAACAACAGTTGAAAGATACGAACTTTTGGGGGGTGGGTATTCTTTTGTTTGTATTTTTGTTTTCAGTTACTGGCCAAGGACCTGGCAGAAAGCATTCATTCAACAAATATGGGTGCATAATATTCTGGTTTTATCACCAGGAATGTGCGTTAGAATCATCAGTGGAGTTTTCACAATTATACATTTTTTTGCCTCAAGCCCTAGAACACATAATATGCCACATGGACTAGAAGGCCAGGTTAAGTCAGCTGTGGGCCCATGAATAAGGGTAAATAAGGACCATTACCCAGTGGAACACAGAGTCTGCTCTTGGCTGAGAAAATATAGAAGTGAATATGATCAAATCTTACCTCCCAAAGTACTGGTAGTTTACACAAGAAATAGGCACCTAAATGCGCAACTTAAATATAGTGGATAGTGTGCCCAACTGATATGAAGAATGGAAAATGTTTTCGGGAGAAAGTGATGTTTTAGTACAGTTCTGAGAAATAGGACGGACTCATCCAGATGGAGAGGAGGAAGAACATTCCAGACCATGGGAGCAGTAGTAGCAAAGGCTCAGAAGCGAGAGAAGGACTTGAATACATTGAGCAAAAATTGTTGGTGGGAGTGAGTGATCAGAGGTAACATCACGTAGGGTCTTGTAAGCCGTGGCAGGTATTCAGATTTCATTCTTGTCACCAGAGTTGTGAAGTGTATAAAATATGAAACTCATAATTAAACCACCCTTGCATCACTTAAAATTTTGAGGCTTTTGGCAAGTCACTTGAATTCTCTAATCCTTAATTTTCTAATCTCTGAATCTCTAATAATGCCGACCTCTGCTGTAGGTACAAGACATAGTGCTATTACACTTAAGAAGTGTCTTTCTCGATTTTTCTCATCACAGAAAGCCATTCTCCGTTCATCTTCTTCAGCTCTCCCTTATCTTGACCATCAGCTCCCAGGTGGTGGGCACCCTGTGGTGGGGAGCCACAGGGCAAGAAAGCATAAGGCTAGGACACTGCAACCAGCAGAGGGCCGAGTCTACAAGCAAGAGACAATACAAATAATGCAAATATCAGTCCCAATTCCGGTGATTATGTTTTGCTATGCATGAAGAGATACTTCGAGATTGTTAGAGTGGAGTTGGGAGGTGTTGGTGGTGCGTCTGTGACTCTTAGTCCTTCCTTCATGGATGTAAAATGGTGGCGATGCAGCAGCAAACAAGATCTGCTCATGCCAGCTTCATGAGGGGAAGGAAGGGGCAGCTGTGTGTGTGTGTGTGTGTGTGTGTGTGTGTGTGTGTAGCCATTTTCTCCACAACATTTTATTCGATGAGGAAAGAAAATCCACCAAGAATGCCTCAAAAAATGGACCTGTATACCCCACTGTTCAGCCAGCTTAGCTCATCCTTAGATAAAGAACCCTGGAATTACGTGGGTGGCTGACGCTAAACATAAATATTAGGATTGGGTGAAGTGCCTTCCTTCCTGTCACATCCTGCTACTCATCTGATATCTGGACAAAATCAGGCTTCTGGTAGCATGGAAGAAAACAAAATGGCTGCTAGTAAGCAAACAGCAGTATCTGTCAGAGATTGGAGATTGTGAAGGTGTGGGGGCAGGGGGTCGGCAAGGGGCTTAATAGGCAGAAATTAAGGCTAAACAGGGACATAGGAAGGACAGTCTTGCTTTGCACAGATGCGAGGGAGACAGCAAGCACTTCAGAAGTCCAGGGCAAAGAGGCCAGTAAAACTACACAGAGCTAGACTGTTCTAGAAAATAAGTCTAACAACAAAATAGAAGAAAAATGAAATAGGGCTATAAAACTGACATTTACATAAAACCCGGATATGCACTGGGGATGGCAGGTTGGTTACTACCTTTTTGCCTGAAACCTTCTTGGCAGCTAACATGGGGCGTTGGGATGTACCAGACCCCACGAACCTAGGGCTGCCATATTGAAAACTGTCACATTCCTTGCCATCGTGCTAGCACATGACAGGTGTCTTCAAGTGGAAATGCTTTTAAACAAAAGCCAAGAAGTTAAAACAAAAACAAAAATAAAATCTCAATCCTGCAACCTCTTTGTCGAGAGCAAATAATAAGTTTTCAGATTCCACTGATAAAAGATAGCAGTAAGGCAGATTTTTAAATGTCCTCTGGCCTAATAATATTTTGCATACCTTTTTTATTTTTCCAGATGAGTCATCCTCCTTTTATGAGGAAGTAGATGTATAATCCATGAGGAAGCTCTAGTGATCTGATCTGGTACACAATGATTACAGCTACCGCAACAGCCAGAAGAGGGGAAAAAATGTCACAGTCTGTTATTTTCTTGGAATAAGGATTGCAGTGTGTGTGTGTGTGTGTGTGTGTGTGTGTGTGTGTGTGTGCGCGTGTTTCCATCAATTTTGACAGCCAGTGTAATGAGAGAGCACCAAGTCCATCTAGGACTAGACCCCATACTTTCTGCTACATCACTGTCCATACTGGGTGACAGCTTAGAATCTAGTGTGGTGACGTAAGCAGGTGTCCGACACACCAAGTCAGTGCAAACCATAGCTCTGCCTGTCAGGGAAGCCAGGTTAAGGTGCACCTCATTCTGGAGGGCCTTTTCCTGTCCTGCATCCCGCCCCACCCCCATCTTCCACAGAGAAAACAAGAACTCCTTATGTATCTGGGTGATGTCTGAATTATATATCTAAAAGGCAGTTTCCTCAAAGTCTCAACACTGGGCTCCTGTCTCTTCTCTCTCTTCATTCTCTTTGCAACTCAAATTGCAGGGAATCGAAGCCAGATTTGATACATAACTAAGTGCCTGAAGAATCTAATAAAATGTTCTCCATGAGATCCATCTGGCAAAATTAGGATTTATTTAGTTATAGAACCAAAATATTTGAATCTGTAATACCAATTAGGAAAATACACTGGAATATATAGTATAGTATGCATGGTATAATATCCTATATAGTGATCAAGCACAAACACACGTGCATGTGTTTATATGTATACACATATATATACAAACACACTTTAAAAAAAAATTGAAACACTATTTCTGACCAACCAGCTAGTTTGGGCACTTATATTATCAAATGATACCAGACAATGAAAAAAAAATTATTCTCTATTCCCTTGTTCTACTTATACGATTGCTTCAAGAACTGAACTGGGTTTTCTCCATCAGACTGTCTCCAAAATCATGGTTTTCTTTAAAAATTAATCCATTAACTTCACTAGCCTTGTCACCTGCCACCTGTTCAGGATTCAGCTCCTGAACCTCAGGAGATATTTTCTCCAGAACCAGAAAAGGAACATGACTTTCAATCAATCATGTACTGAGTAATCCACCCTGGAAATTCTCTTCTGATTTGATCTCCAGGACCTGCTATGCCACATCAGTCCACCCGAGTCAGAAAGAGTAGAAATGTACTCATCTTTGGTTTAAGTAAACCCACTCTGTGCTGCTAGCTTCCTCCCCCTCGATTCCTTTTTTTTTTAATTTTTTACTTTATGTTGCTAGTTTTATTGCCATATATCCCATTCTAACTTGGTTCTATTCTGATCTTTATTTTTTTTAAATTTTTTATGTTTATTTATTTTTGTGAGATAGAGTGTGAACAAGGAGGGGCAGAGGGAGAGGAAGACACAGAATCTGAAGCAGAATCCAGGCTGTGAGCTGTCAGCACAGAGCCTGACATGGGGCTCAAACCCACATACCATGAGATCTTGACCTGAGGTGAAGGCAGACGCTTAATGGACTGAGACACCCAGGCGCCCTATTCTGATCTTCTAAAGATGTGTTAATTCCTTGTAGGTCTCAGAGGTGATAAAAATTTAGACCAGAATGAACTAAAAGCATTATTTAAAAGAGTACACTTCTATGAAATAGCCACCATAGAGTTCTATTATGGGATTGATAAGAAGTTAGTTTGCACAGAATTCTTACCTTAGAGCATCAACCTACTTTTTTTTTTTAAATGTTTTATTTATTTCTAGGAGAGAGAGAGAGACAGCATGAGCAGGGGAGGGTCAGAGAGAGAGGGAGACACAGAATCTGAAACAGGCTCCAGCCTCTGAGCTGTCAGCACAGAGCCCGACGCGGGGCTCGAACCCACGAACCATGAGATCATGACCTAAGCGAAAGTCAGACGCTTAACCGACTAAGCCACCCAGGCGCCCCAAGCATCAACCTACTTTATGAGTACTGTCTCGTTCAAGATGGGGCAGTGCTGGTGTCTTCATCCGTCAGCCCCTTGAACATCAGCCTTGGGGTTCATGAGCAGAGTTGAAAGCCTGAGGACTTTCTTTTGGGAACTACCAGTCAACCAGACAGCCGCCCACCCATGCAGGTCCCTGAGCCTTCCAACACTGTCTGACGCAGCCCTGCCAGTGAGAGTGTGGGCAGTGGCCCATCTCTTGAACATCTCTGCACCCCACCGGTCCACTATAGATGCTGCCTTTGGAACTGTGGAAGGAACATATTACAGATAGGTGTTTCCACACTTCTAATTATAAGACCATCACTGCTGCAAGGCAGTGAGAAATACCGGGCAGACTTGGGGCGTTGGGGACACCTACATAGACTTAGGTTAGAATCCTAGCGGTCACACATTCTTTGAGGACCTGGACCTCTCAATCTCTCGTCTATTCCTCACTTACCTGTAGGAGTGACTGTCAGTTAGTTGATGAGGATTTTGATAAGACAATGCCAGAGGGTTTCTCCAAATTGCCAGATCATAAAATTCATGCAGAAAGTCTGCCCTGATTCAGGAGATCTGGAATGTTCTCCTGAAAACTCTATTTCTATAAAGCACATTTGGGAAACATGAAAATAACATAAAGAATGGTAAATGGTAAATGACTTTTAAAATTTTTTCTAACTTTATTTATTTATTTTGAGAGAGACAGAGAGAGTGAGAACACGAGAGGGGGAGCAGCCAAGAGAGAGGGAGAGACAGAATCCCAAGTAAGCTTTGCACTGTCAGTGCAGAGCCTGATGTAGGGCTCGATCGCATGAAACTGTGAGATCATGACCTGATCCAAAACCAAGAGTCGGACGCTTAAGCAACTGAGCTACCGAGGCACACTGTAAATGACTTTTTAAAATGTGTATTCCTATGGGGCGCCTGGGTGGCTTAGTCGGTTAAGCGTCCGACTTTCGCTTGGGTCATGATCTCGTGGTTCATGGGTTCGAGCCCCGCGTCGGGCTCTGTGCTGACTGCCAGCTCAGAGCCTGGAGCCAATTTCAGAGTCTATATCTCCCTCTCTCTCTGACCCTCCCCTGCTCACGCTGTCTCTCTCTCTCTCCTAGAAATAAAAAAATTTAAAAAAAAATAATAAAATGTGTATTCCTACATTTTTACAGAACAATTAAAAATTATCAATAGTCAAAAATGAACAATATAAAAATTGACAGATTTTTGATCCATTCGTCTGTATTGGCTTTTTTGTGTGTTTTTAATTTTAGAGAGAGCAAGTGAACGTGCAAGCGGGATAGAGGGGCAGAGGGAGAGGGAGAGAGAGAGAGAAAGAGAGAGAGAATCTTAAGCAGACTCCACACTCAGTGCAGAACCTGATGCGAGGCTCCATCTCATCTCACAGTGGTGAGATCATGACCTCAGCTGAAATCAAGAGTCAGATTCTCAACCCACTGAGCCACCCAGGAGCCCCCTGTGTTGGCTTTATAAAGGCCTTGAGCAAAACCAGTCTTGTTACTTCTCCTAGAGCCATTCTGGTATCTGGCATACGTTCCTTCTGTTGGAAACATTTGAGTCATTCATACTTTAAGGTGCTGAGCTGACTCCCTTACAATCCTCCTTCTTGCTGGCACAATGATTTTACTCACCTAAATCACTTCATTGATTTCCCTAAAATCAAACGCACGTAATATGCCAAAAATATTCACAAATCTAGAAAATTCCATACTTTAACTCCCAACAAAGCATATATATATCTATTCCTTTGATATCCATTTATCTCTGAAGGAGGGCTAATAGCTTTTGAAGTATATCTTCCCACCAAAAGAAAAAAAATCATTAAGGTGTAAGAAAACATGACCATGGGTGTGATAAATATGCTTCCCTAGAGTGGGAGATTCCCAGAATGTAACTAGATCTAAATCCCAAGGTCACAGTTATTTTATAAAATGGCAGCTTTTCCTTTTTATGAATCAGTATGGAGTTTCTGCCCCACGAATTCTCAGTGTCCCAGTACCCCCGCCCCTGTGTAAGTCCAACCTGCGATTTAAGGCTGGGGTTGGCGTGAGCCCTGCTGAACTTTCCAGCAGGTGCACCCAGCCAACACCACAGAGGACAGCCTGTGCTTCCGGATCTCCATGCTCTTGCATGCTGATTCTTGCGACCTTGATACCCAACACCCCCAAGCCCACAACGCATCCCTGTCACATGTGCATTTCTATGACATTCCCTATAGTTCTTGCCGAACTTCCATCTCAGGCACCTGCCAGAGTTTGTGTTCAATTCTCTAGGTGCAAAGTCTGTCTGACTGTGCTCCTCCAGTGGCCCGAACACAGCCCTGTGCTTCTCCGTCATTCACAGCGCCAAGTACCGCGTGAAGCCTCAAGAGCATCACAACTTTTGTTGTCGTAAACTAACATCAGCAATAAAAACATTTTAAAGTTATTGAGCTGTGTCAACCAGGCAGAGAGCATCTCAGTCAATTGGGTTTTACCATTGGCTGGAATCACTTTTGGCTGTTACATAAATGTTAGTTTAAAACATAAATACCTGAGCCTCTTATTCTTTCTTTCTTAGAATAGTCTCTCTCTTCTCCCCGCAATCTCTGAACTACATGTTTAATGCTCTCCATGAATCCTTCCAATTTCAAAGACTAATCACATGAGCCATCCCTTCAGGGAAGAACAAAGTCTATGGTGGGCACGCCTCGAGTTGCGGGGAAGTTCTGACAAGAAACACCAGGTGGCGCCAGAACCACATTACAATGCCACCCAATGGCTGCTCCCGGGAATCTGGTGTTTGTCTTCAAGCACCTGATGGGTTTATGCCTCCTCTGTAGATCTCCCTCCATCCAGGCCTATCCCACAAGTCACCTGGATCTTATCTATGCCTCATTACACCATACCTGCTCAATTCCAGCAGGCAGAAAGAGGGTTCCTTTCCCCAGCTGTGGGAGCTATTTCTTACTGGGGTGAACAGGAGTGTTGGATTTGCTAGCCAAGAAGCATTGATCCAAAGCCAGTAATGTGCTTGGCTGGGCTCTACCTCTTGATTTAAAAACCAGCATTTTGCTGTTGGTAAGGGATGTGGAGTTCGTCTACCTATCCGTATCTCCAGCTCCTATGTTATAAGGAGAATACTGAAGAATACTGACGCTTAGGGAGGAGAGGATACCTAGCATTCAGAGAGTTATTAGCAGCAACTATATTAAAGACCAGGCTTCCTCATTCCAATAGCATTTCCTCAACGCTCCATATTATTCCAAAGCCGCTAGAGGACAAACATCCTAAATGTGCCCCATGCTCCCATTTGCGTTTGTAGGTGCACCATGAGATGTGCCAACTGACTGATGAGTAAACTGGCTCTATAATCCTTTTTTAAATTCTGACATGACAGGTAATTATTTTGATCCAGAAATTCCAATTTTTTTGAGAGGGGTATTTTGAACTTTAAATTCAAACCTAAATTTTAGATAAAAATGAAACTTCCAACATTTAAATCGTAACCTCTTAGAAATTGCATCTAAGTGTTTGTGTCCTTAGCAAATTATAGATATATTGAATATCAGAAGTGTCATGAAGATGCCTAATTTTTACAATGGTAAAATATTTTCTTTTAATTTCAGAGAGAGAGAGCCTGAGCAAGGGAGGGTCAGAGAGAGAGGGAGATACAGAATCTGAAGCAGGCTCCAGGCTCTGAGCTGTCAGCACAGAGCCTGACGTGAGACTCGAACCCACGAACCACGAGATCATGACCTGAGACGAAGTCGGAGGCTTAACCGATTGAGCCACCCAGGCGTCTCTTTTAATAGAGCTATTGAAAACTATTAAATTTTACAATTATTATTAATTTTTACAATGGTAAAATATTTTTAATAGAGCTAATGATAGAACTATTAAATATGAAGATTCGGGGCGCCTGCATGGCTCAGTTGGTTAAGGGTCAGACTCTTGGTTTCAGCTCAGGCCATGGTCTCACAGTTCATGAGTTCGAGTCCCACACTCAGCTTTGTGCTGCCGAATTCCCATTCTCTCTCTCTCTCTCTCTCCCCCCTTTCTCTCTCTCTCTCTCTCTCACAAAATAAATAAATAAACTTTGGGAGAAAAATATAAATATGAAGCTTCATTCATTTACTCACAAGCTACATGCCAATGCCTTCTCTGTGTCACACACTACTCTAGTTCTAGGGATGCAGTAAGGAATAGAGAGAACACTCTGCCTCATGCTGAGTGAACAAACGTACATGCTGATGAAAGGAGATGAACAATAAGCAATAAAGGAGTAAAATAATATAGAATGTCAGACCGGGGTCCATGCTTTGGAGAAAAAACAAAGGAGGGAAGGAGGACTGGGAGTGCTTGAAAGGGGCGGGGGGGGGGGGAATTCTGTCCTTAATAGCTTGGCAAGGAAAGACCTGACAGAAAGGAAGGGTATGTGCACAGGGCATTCCAAACAAAAAGGAATAGCAAGTGCAAACTACCCAAGAGAGGGGCATGCCTGATACATCCGAGACAGAGCAGAAGAGCGAGGAAGCCAACGTTTCTGGAAGGGTGTGAGCCAAGGAAGAGAGTGCTAGCAGAAGGAGCCAGAGAGTATTGCATCAGCTTTCTTCTTTCTTTCCTTGTTTCCTTTCTTTTCTTTCTTTCTTGTTTTTGAACCAAAGATGGAAGACTTTGCTTTAGTCTCTGCACCTACTTTAATTTGTTTTGAAATAATTCACGATTTTCCTTTTGCTACTGGGGGTAAGTACATAAAATGCCCAGGTTACTAATCCAGCTTCAAAGGTAACCGGGAACGCTGCCATCTGAGACCTGCTAAGGATTGATGAATATTGAAATAATTTCCATCTTAGGCTGGAAACTCCACCTATCTGCTGGAGCTGACAACCAAGATTGATCATCCAAGCCAAGTTAATCATAACAAATGAAAATGTTGAGGCACCTGTAATTAATTACTACCTAAATGAGATTCCCATCTTTGCTAAAGATAGCCCCTGAATATATCAGGTCATCCATCTTTCAGTTTCTTGAACTAGATTCATAATTTCATTTTCCTTCTGACTCCCCTCAGAACCCACCATGTGTCTTACACAGACAATGACTTTTTCCTTCAGGTTTTAAGAGTATTGTATGTAGGACATACGCAGCTAAAGGAAATTAGAAGTCCTGAATTTGGTATTTTTGTCATCATTATTATGATTCATATTTTACGTGTGAGAAACGGTGGTCAAAGTGCTTACCGAGCTTTTCAATCTTCTTTTCTTCATCAAACTGCCTCGGGTTGCAGTTCATTTGATACCTTTGTGCTCAGCTCGGTCTCATTAACCATTTCCAGCTCAGCAAAGAGCTGCACACCAGCCACATAATAGGGGCACACAAAAAATAGTTTGATGGATTGAACTTGACTGATCTTCATGAGAGGTCTTCTTCCCCTTACCTGTCCTCTCTTCACTCACATCCTTCCCTCAGAACTCAGCTGAGATGCCACTCACTCAGGGAGACTTCCACAGAAGTTCTTCCCTCAGAGAAATGGTCTGGCCATCCTCTATGCTACCCATGTTTCTCATGCACTGTAACTACTACTCCCAACTTTATTTTTAGCTCAACACATACTCATTGAAAAAAGGATTAGCTAACCTCATATTTAATGGGGGAAAGCCAAAAGCTTTTTTTTTGAAGAGCAGGGATAAGACAAAGAAGGCCACCCTCACCACTTTTATTCATCATACTACAGTACTAGAAGCCCTAGCCAGAGCAATTACGCAAGAAAAATAAATAAAAGCCATCCAAATTGAAAAGGTAGAAGTGAAATTATCCTTACTTGTTGATGATGTGATGTTATATACAGAAAACCCTAGACTCCACCAAAAACTTTTAGAACTAATAAATTTATATATATGTGTGTGTGTATGATGAATACATATTATTCATATGTCATATGCAGTGTTATATTATTTCATCTTAATAAATCCCTGAGCAAATAAAAAAAGCAGACACAGATGCCTAAACACATAAGCACTGGTGGTTGTCAGCAGGGAGATGGAGAGTTGAATGAAATAAGTGAGGGGATTAAG
The DNA here is from genome assembly GCA_017311185.1 of Proteles cristata cristata. NCBI lineage: Eukaryota > Metazoa > Chordata > Mammalia > Carnivora > Hyaenidae > Proteles > Proteles cristata. Next base: position 868,786 of record JAESUZ010001932.1, on the reverse strand, counting down.
AGGTGCCAACTTCCAGTTATAAAATACATAAAACACAGAAATGAAAAGTACAGCATAGGGGATATATTGTTGTAATGACGTTGTAAAAGATAAAAAGGAAACCCGGCCATTTTCAACAATATGGATGAAACTGGAGGGCATTAGGTTAAATGAAATAAGCCAGATAGACAAAGGCAAATACTGCGTGGCATCACTTATATGTGGACTCTAAAAACCTGTTTTTAATAAAAATAAAATTCCAACCTCCTACAAGCAGGGCAGAGAATGGTGGCTTCCAATCACTGGCAGACAGGGAAGTTAGGGAGAGGATGGCAAAAAGATGCAAAAGTTGAGTTTTAAGACGAATAGGGTCTGAAGATCTAACGTAAACATGGTGACTGTACTTGATAGCACTGTACTGGGTAACTGAAGTTTCCTGAGAGAGTAGAACTTATGTTGTTCTCATAATAAAAACAACCAAACATGAGAAGTGCTGGATATTTAACTCAGTGGGAGGAATCGTTCCACAATATATACTACATGACGTCATCGTGTTGTACTCTTTAAATATATTTTGTTTAAGTATATTTAAATAAATATGTATTATATAGGCTTATATATAATATATATACATTTAGATTTTATGTAGATTTTATGTGTCAGTTATACCCCAATAAAGCTGAAGAAAAGACTCATAGAAGAAAAATAAAGAGTGGTTTGTCACCTTAGGAACCTGCTAGAGATATCAAAACTGCACAGAAAGAGGTAGTGTGTGATAGACCCTGTAGGAATCGCAGAGGCGGAGGTGGAGCAAAGACCATGAAGTGGCTGATAGCAAGATGAGGAAAAACAGCCTCTGCTCTCAGGGAGCCTGGAGCCTCAAATGCTAATAACACATTAATTAAAGCAAGTAGACAAGTGGAAGAAATAAATTAGAAACACATGAAAGAAGCAGAGAGAAATTCTGTTAACATTCAGAGGATGGGAAGATTAAATCTGGTTGCTGAGCTCAAGGCGAGATAGGTGGAGGAAAGAGTACTTGGGGTCAGTTCTGCAGAAGGGAAGAAATGTCGTGTGGGGACCTGGGGGTGGGATGCAGTGAGGGGAAGTCAAAGTCCAGGGCACAGAATAAAAGTATGGTGGTGACATGGGCGATGTGGAGCCAGCATGCAAGTGGAGATTGGTCCTAACACTGAGGAAGAGAAGGAGCCAGATTGGTCTCCTGATTAAGGGACCATGTGTTGTAGGTCAAGAGAGGGCATCATGGGGATGGCAGACTAATGTGGAAGGGCGGAGAAGCAACAGATGTCGTGGGATTGATAGAATGAAACACCTACAGGAGGCAGCACACCGCAGGTGGAGAAGGTAGACCTGATCTGAGAGCTTTGCAGTAGATCCGGGTCCTGCCACTTACTCCGGGCTCCTGGGCAGTGTCTCTGAAGCTGTATCTGAACACATTTGTGTGATGTTAAATGTTACACACTACTGTTCATTGCTATACACTGCCATTCATTCCCTCTTCTTTTTTAATGTTTTTTTTTTTTAAATTTCTGAGAGAGAGAGAGAGAGAGAGAGAGAGACAGCGTGAGCAGGGGAGGGTCAGAGAGAAGGAGACACAGAATCTGAAGCAGTCTCCAGGCTCTGAGCTGGCTGTTAGCACAGAGCCCGACGTGGGGCTCAAACCTACGAACCGTGAGATCACGGCCTGAGCCGAAGTCAGAGGCTTAACCGACTGAGCCACCCAGGCGCCGTTCCTTTCCTTACATGCCCATCTTCATAGCAATCCAGCTGAGTAAGAATCATTATGGCTGATTTTATAGATCAAGTAGTTGTTTAGAGGTAACACAATTTAACCTCCTCCATATGCCTTTGTGTTTATTCACACAAACAGAATCAATTTGAGACTCTTAAAAGTTTTTGTACAAAGTGTTGCACTTTGCTTAGAAGGAGCCCAAACTTGGCTGTGACCTCCCTGGGCCTTAGCCTCTTTCTGGGCGTGTGGTTTCCCTCAGTCTATTAAGGACCTGGATTATGTAGACACTCCATGATTGATGATTTGCATTGATATGAAACAGATATCAGATATAAAATAAACATAAATATAAGCATATCTAGGTTTATGATTATATAATTATAACATTCTGTGCTTGCAGAGTTTACAACAACTTTCAACTCGGTACAGTTGTCAGATGCATCAGAGTTCTGGAGTTGGCACTACTATATATGAGGACATTGCTACCTCCCCCATAGGGTCCTTATAATCTTTTAAATGATGAATGTTTGTAGTTTGTACCACAGTGCCTATAATGGGGTAAATGCCCATCCAATGATATTGTAGTTATTTTTTTTAATGGTTTTTTTTTATATATATATTTCTAGGAGAGAGAGAGAGACAGCGTGAGCAGGGGAGGGTCAGAGAGAGAGGGAGTCACAGACTGAAACAGGCTCCAGGCTCTGAGCTGGCAGCCAGCACAGAGCCCGACGCGGGGCTCAAACCCGCGAACCGCGAGATCATGACCTAAGCGAAAGTCGGACGCTTAACCGACTGAGCCACCTAGGCGCCCCAATGTTATTGTAGTTATTGATATCATCGTCATTGCAATCATTATTATTCTCACTTCCAAATTGCCTGCTGGAGTCTCCCGGGCAGGTATGATCATCCCAGTTCTGTAGAAGGGAATCCACTGGGCTCAGGAGGGAATAAACGGCTGAGTGTAACAGATCTGCAAAAAGATTTTAGCTCTTTGCCTCCTGTACAGCGGTCTTTCCCTTTCCATCGTGTCTCAGCATATCCATGTTAGAAAATTCTTCCAGTTGGGGAAAAAAGTTGGCAGAAAGGAAAGTTAATGAGCTGAATCATGCAGACAGACAGATTGGAAAAATATTGTTGTTCCTTTTGCATGTTATGTTCTTGCCAGAAATCAAGTAGGTGGAGATTTTGAAGAGTAACCAGTGAGATGAATATGGTGGTTTCAAATAACCAGGTCTAGAGCCAGACCAACTATATTTAAAGTTTGAAGTAAAAAAAAAAAATCAGCAAATTCAGGCATGATGCTGAACTCATTGAGCTTGACTTACTACCAAATTTCTCTCCTCAAAAGTAATGACTCTAAAGAGTTATAAACACCATAACCGTACATCATGAAGCATAAATTATTCCAAGAGAAGTTTTATATTTAAGTCACCTCAAAATTTGGGGAATTAACTAAGACTACCAATGTCCAAGTCAGACCCCGGGAGCCTAAGAATTACAATTTTGACATAGTGATTGAAGGCTAATCTCCTCACTATATGCACCATTCCATCGGCTCAGAGGTCACTCTCTGTCTTTAACCCTTGTCTACAATTTACACCGGCCTCCGTAAGAGAAGCCAGGTCTCACCAGCAATTTCCTAGCTTAATGAGATAAAAACTCAGATGATCAGTGTGTGAAAGTAAAACTAAGATAAACTAGTATCTGCTACTGATAAATATTTAACAGATGTGGTCCAAATCCGCCTGCCAGCTGGAGGAGGGAAAGCCATTCTATTTCACAGTTCGGATATAATTATTGGCCACATTTCTCCAAGCAAAGACAGTGACATTGGCTCACTCCCCAGGAGAATTTTCTTCTGATCCTGGCTCTGGGATTTGCTTTTCCTTCACAGACTGCAGCAATATACCCTTCACTTGCCCCAGCTTACTCATCCAACAGATACCTAGAACCAAAATTATTTTATAAGAAGTGGAAAGGGAAGGGGCTGGCTCAGTTGTGTTTGTATGCTGACCAAAGGCCTTTGGTGCGGTACGTATATTCTCAACATCAACGACTGCACATACCTGTATGTCAGTGGGAGACCAGACAGGCCGGCAAATGATCATTTGACCCAGGGTAGTTCACTCAGGAGTTAGAAGAACTTTTACCCAGACTCTGATAATCACCCTTTTGGACGACTTCACAGACAATCATTGTTCCAAGTATTATGCCCTTGACATTCCTTAGACTATGTGCAAATAATTTTCCTAAACATCACCATCACCGTTACTGAGACCCCTTCCAGTAACGACTGACTCATCACTTGGATTCCTAACCAGCTGTTGTATAATATGAGCAGGATGTTTTGACCATGTTCCTTGACCTGACCGTTTTGACCCCAAGGATGTTTTGGTCCAGGAATGCATTCCAGAGCTGAGGTGGGTAACGCACCACAACTATATTCGTTTCCTATTTCCACTCTTTTCCCATGTCATCATTTTCCAGACACTGTTACCAGAACATATATATTTTTTTCTAAAACACTAATCTGATCATGTCATTCCTCTGCTTAAAAGCCATCAGTCGTTGACTTCCTATCACCCATAAAAAAGTGGCCCCACATTCTGATCCCACTTGACCTGCCTTTTCTCATCTTCAACCTTCTCCTTCCATAATTGCCCACTGGTCATTGAGCACATCCTGTGTGTATGGTAACATTAACTAATGTCTGCTTTGTTTTTCCTTGTCCAGGGCTCCTTTCCCGAATGGCTTTTAAGTGTCATTATTTCTCAGTATAAGGAATCCTTCAAGGTCCATGTCAAGTCTCCCTGCATCAAGGAATCATTTGTGGTAACTCCAGGCTTCTTGCCTCTCCTCCAAATACACAGCACGTGTATCCTGTCCCAATCACTATAGCCATTTCCTTACTATTTAATTAGTGCTTCTATTCATGAAAACATACCTATCTCAGCAGTAATTGAGAGCTGTGGGGCACTGGGCAGCTCAGTCAGTTAAGTGTCCGACTTCAGCTCAGGTCATGATCTCATGGTCCATGGGTTCAAGCCCCGCGTCGGGCTCTGTGCTGACAGCTCAGAGCCTGGAGCCTGCTTCAGATTCTGTATCTCCCTCTCTCTCTGCCCCTTCCCCGCTCACACTCCCTCCCTCTCTCTCTCTCTCTCTCCTCAAAAAAAAAAAGCATTTGAAAAAAATTTTTTTAATAATTGAGAGCCAAGCCTATGTTTTCATTATATAGTTTGCAAGAGCAATATGATTAGGAACCTGATGCATTCTTGGTTGTGAAGCTGAGAGGGTCCTCTCAGAACTTTTCTTCTTTCCTCTTAAGTGCTTGTCTCAAAGCCGTAGAGCCCACTAGAGAGGACAGAACAACTTGTCAGATGGAGAAGGATTTGCCATCTTCCAGAAATGTGCAGAAGACCCAGACAGAAATACACAACTGATGAAACATATTCCTGTGGAATCTGCCTCTGTAAGGAGCAAGTGCAATCAGATACTGACTCATAGTCAAAATATACATCTGATGATTTGATTAACAGTTTTATTGATAAACTTACTGTAATTTGAACATTAACAAATCTGTGATATGGATAGTCATTTGCTCGTTTATGATGTTAACAATCATTTAATGAGTACTTGCACTGTGCCTGGGGATGCATAGAGGGCTATACTGTCTCCACTCTTGAGGAATGCCCTGTGAACATCTTAGAGATGAAACAGCAGAAGCTCAGCAAACTTGAGCAATGGCCACCGGGCAAACGCTTGTTGGCCTGGACTCCAGCTCAGATCTTCCAGCTCCTACCTTGGCCCTCTGTCCTGCCTGTGTTGTTCCACGGCCTGGTCTCAGGGAGGAACTCGGCTCCTCCTGGGTTTCGTAACTCTTGTCCGGATGGCTGGCAAGCTGAGGATAAAGATATAATGTGAGGGAAGAAGCCCTATTTTCTGTATGGCTCGAAGAAGACAGTAGAGCAGTCTTTCTGAGTTGGGTGGAAACCTGGTGGCTAAAGTAGCTTCCCAAAGACAGCTCCTGGTCATGGAGACTATCTGGATTTTTTTTTCCCTGAGGTTTGCATTTCAAAATGCTTCTTTCCACTGGCACTCATGCTCCATAAGACCTCACAGTTTCCCCGGGACATGCGCCAATTTGATTACCTCTTTTTTCCATGCTTAGAAGCTGCTATGTAATAATCCTTTAACCTCTGCAAAGCCAGAAAAAAATTTACAGCAAAGACACTGTCAGTACTGGAGAGCATTTTCCCCCTTTAGATGTCGAAGCTCTAGTACATACTTACAAAGAGGAACACAGAACTGTGTTACTTAGAGTTGTTGCTATCCTGATCAGCTCTGAGTTCTGAATGGCTCCTTCCTTCTCCCACGGAAACTGGAGCATCCTTAGGAAAATGGCTTTGACGTCATGGCAGCAACTTTGGTCTTTAACCCTTAAGAGTTTCCCTGGCTTTTGAGGCGACTGGGTGGCTCAGTCAGTTAAGAGTCTGACTTCGGTTCAGGTCGTGATCTTGCAGTTCGTGGGTTCGAGCCCCCCATCAGGCTGTGTGGATAGCCAGCTCAGAGCCTGGAGTCTGTTTTGGATTCTGTGTCTCCCTCTCTCTGACCTTCCCTTGCTCATGCTGCCTCTCTCTCTCTCTCTTTCTCTCAGAAATGAATAAAACATTAAAAAAAGAATCTCTCTGACTTTTAAAATTAGTTTTTATATCTCTTCCCAGCCACTTCTGATTAAGTCTTGATAGGATGATCAACATGGCTTCAATTTCTTTTAGGTTCTTGAAATCAACCTTGAAAAATCTTTGGCCCTACTATCTCTAGACTTCCCAGACCAGGCCCCAAAGCCTCCTGCTTAATTCAGCTCATCAGTTTCTAAGAAAAGAGTGTAGACAGGCCATAGGAAAAGAGAGGGAGAGAAGAGAAAAAGAGAGAGGGGTAGAAAGAGAGAGGGAGAGAGGGAGGTGACTAATGGATTTCCTGTGAAGTTCTATTTTTCCCTTTGATAGATTAAGTTAGTTTATTTATTTATTTATTTATATATTTTTGATCAATGTGGTAGAGGTTGCCTAGGTGTTCACAAACACATTTCGTCTTATCTGTGAACTCACTGCTAGACAATATTTCCCAGCACTCCTTACAGTTACATATCACCATGAGTGACTCATTTCTAGCCAATGAAAATGCAGGTGAAAATGACAAATACCACATTTCAGCCTGCATCATAAATGCTTCTTATGAACTGTGCCCCAGTCTCCCTCCTTTGTCCACTGGTAATAGAACTTATTATCCTAGTATGGTAGGGTCCCCTCCCTAAGGAAAGAAAAAAAGGAAAAAGAAAAAGAAAAACTCAAGGCAACCTGGCTATACATGTACATGACAATATCCTTCACAACCTTGTAACATGATACTACTTAATCAGAATACATGTTTGTATGTTATCATATATGGGAGAGAAAGAAGTAAAAAAAAAAAAAAAGCAAACTACCCCAGGTGGTGTTCAGGGCTCAGTTCTTTGGGTACGAGCCCAACTGAGCAGTGCCAACAGGAATAAAGTTGCTTCCTGGAAAGAAAAGCCTCGGTGTCATGACTCTCTGTGCAAGAATCCTGCTACACTAGGAGACAGTGGAAAAACTAAATACAGATACCCAAGTACCTCTCTGAATTACCACTAGGAAATCACCATGGAATACATCATTGGATTTTATGTGACTAAAAAATAGGTACCTATAATGTTGAACTACTGAATTGTGGGGGGTTATTTGTTTCAAAGTCATACGCAACCACCAACTGTTAACAGAAATTGGTACCTTGGTATTGGCTTAGTGATTGGTTTTTGGGTGGCAAATACAGAGATAAATTAGGCCAGAAGAGAAAGAACTTTGTTTTGTTATCACAAAATATTTGGTTGCTTTCAATTTTAGAAGGCACCCTAGTTGATTCCTTACTCTAGAGAAAGTGGTTGGAAAAAGTCAGAATAATTGTATATAAAATTACATTGACTTGACTTAGTGCAGGATTACAAAGAGAGAGAGAGAAAGAGAGAGAGAGAGAGAGAGAGAGAGAGAGGAGTTCAGGCAAGAAAAGACTGCTCTCCAAACAGATATCCATGACAATTGAGAACATCCAAAGATACGAGGATCTACAATGTTGAACAAGCAGGCTATAGCCAGATCTCAAATAGTAGCAGATAAGACTGAAAGAGATGTTTAGTGCCCAGTAAATATTCTCATTTGAAATAAATAGCTCAAGTCTGAGACAGCCATTCCTGAATAGTATGGCCTTCCTGAGTATTATTTCACATAGCATCAAGGTAATCACCATCAAGGTGAGAAGAAGAATAGGAGGAGGTTTAAAATGAATATTTATATAAATTTTTATATAATAAAATAAAGTAAAATAAAATAAAATGAGAGAATTATGCCCAAGAAAGGGCTTTGGCTGTGGTAATAGGGACATGGAGCCACTTAAAAGAAAATTGATCAGAAGTCTACAGAATTCATGAGAGAAACGAATTTTCAAAGAATTCACAGGTGGAGATTGAAAGGCCCTTGGCTGTCCAGGCTTTAAATAAGCCCTGGGGCTTCAAACTTGCACAAGTAGGGAAGAAGCTATGAGCTGTGATCAACCTGCAAGGGGAGCGTACTCCCGAGTCCTCACTTGAGCTGGGACCAGTGAGGACGGCAGTCAAGGAGACTCTCCCCAGAAAGCCAGCAGCCACGCTAAACATCTGAGTTTAAAAATGGAATTTCCTGTACTACCAGGACAGAGAGACCTCTGTTCACCAGGAATCACAACTGCTGAGAATCAAGGGCTCTCCCATCTGTAAGAGACTAGAGTGGTTTCATCCTGCCTTTTCTCCACCATTGTAATTTGTGTGTGCATAGAAAGTGGATAGTAGACGCTTTGGCTTTTTTACAGCATACGTTTCTCGACTCTGAGGAGCTAACCCCAAATCTCGTGGATGAAATGCCTGTATCACCCTGAAATCCTAGATTTTGAACCGGGTGCAATGACTGGATGTGATTTTAGGTTATCTTCTTTAGGTAGGGGCTGAACTGGTTCACTACATGCGATAATGAAACTGATAGCTGGTGACAATTTCCTCTTCTTTCATAGCTATCCAGTTAATAAACCTCATCTCTCGGCCTTCCTTAAGGATGTGTAATGTGATCGGGTTCTAGGCAATGTTACTACTTCCAGAACTGAGCCATAAAAACCTAGATACTTCTAAACGTAAACTAATCTTTCCACTTCCCATAAGCCCATGGCAAGATGTTTATATCCGTATACACCTGGTTTTCTCTTTTCATTAAACTGTTAGTGTAATAAATTCTAGAATAGTCGAAATAAGGGTGTAGACAGAGGGGTGACTGTCACAGATCTGGGAGGCCAGCAACAGCATTAAGGATATTTATGCCTAAAGTAACAAATGAAGGAAGAGAAGTTAGCTGAGCATCAGGGTCATGGGCAAGATACCATCCAAGCAAATAGAATAGGGAAGGAGATGCAGAGACACAAAAAATCCTATGTAGCAGAGAGTGAGACTCCCCCACCAATACGCTCTTAGTCCTTATGATGTTAGTGTCTTAAAATGCTTCTTCAAGTATCTAAATCTGTATCTGTTTCCCTGAGGCTGTCTCCAGTTGCTGGAAACTGTCTTCTGCCTATGTACAGAAGCCCAGAAGCGCCAAGGAGTTTATGTCCTTCTCCAGGATTTGGTGTATGAGTACCCCAAATCCCTCACCTCTGAGATGGGTTCACTACAATGCTCATGTTCTACACTGGATCCCAGAGTTCCGCAGTCAGATTCAGCTTTTATAAGCAATACTTGCAATGTGCTTAATAACCCAGTTACTACCACCTTCTGTGTCTCAGCTCTCTATTACCATACTGTTGCATCCTGAGACCAACTCCCAGTGAAAATTTATATGCCTGTGAATCCTTATCTCAGGGTCTGCTTTTGGGAGAAGCAAACTATCATGCCATAACTTAAGAGCTTTAAAAAAGGTCTAAGTTGATTGAAACAGGAAATACATTGGCCCTTGAACAAATGGGAGTTACGAGCACTAACCACTCATGCAGTCAGAAATCCACATGTACCTTTCAACTCCCCAGAAACTTAATTACTAATAACCTACTGTCGACTGGAAAGCCTTACCTGAAACATAAACTACCTGAAACATAGACAGTTAACAAACGTTTTGTATGTTATATGTGTTATATACTGTCTTCTAACAATGAAGTAAGCTGGAGAAAAGATGTTATTAAGAAAATCCTAAGAAAGAAAATACATTTATAGTACTATATTTATCAAAAGAAGCCTGTGAATAAGGGGACCTGCACAGTTCAAACTTGTAATGTTCAAGGGCCAACTCTATAAGGAAGAGAAATTTAAAAATGCATATGGGAAGGTAACATTTATACTTTATTTGAAGATCATGGAAATGCCACTGAATGGCTTGCTAAACAATAGGAATATAGTTAGACATTAGATTTGTGTTAGAAAAAGTATCAGTCTGGCAGCAAGAGAAACATGGATTGGTTTGGGGACAGATGGAGCAAAACCATAAGGGAGAGAAATTTGGAAGATTTTAAAGTAACCAAGACTAAAATTAATAATAACTTGAACTTTGATAATGGACGAATGGATGGAGAGGTAAGAAGGTTTGAGAGAGACTTAGAGTAAGGTAGGTTCAAATGAGACTGATCAAATTGACAGGTTTGATAGAATGTGAAGAGCAAGAAAGAGGATTAAAACCAAGGAAATTCCTTGGGAGCCCGAGAAACTGGGTGGAAAGTGACAGCCTTTCCGAAGCAGGAAATCTGAGAGTTCATCAAAACTAACTGAAAGGAGATTAAAAAAATACTCCTTGGGGGGTGTGATGAATTTAAGGCATCAGTCAGGTAAGTAAATAGATGTTTCTAACTATCAGTAAGATTTATGGATCAGAAATTCAGGAAAATGATCAGAGCTGGAGCTAGAGGTTTGACTATTGTCTAATCTGGATGTTTATAAAGCAGTCAAGTGACAGTATCTAGTGAGAGCTCACAAAGTAGTACTTGGTGTATCCCTGCTTCCTAGAAGAACATTCTTTTTGTTCCCCCTCCCTCTTATCAATATGAGTACAAAATAATTTATGGATTTTATTTAGAGGACAGAGGCCAAATATGAAAGCCATCTCGTTGGACAGGTGTTGCATACAGGTGTATGCATTGTATTTTCCAGGAATGAAACTATGTAGACGGGAGATACTTTTATTTACTTTTCTTTGGCTATTTGCTAAGAGTTATTCACTATTATGGAATATAATATCACTCATGGTAATACTGATTATGACATTTACATTGCCAATGTATTACCTCTATATCAGTTTGAAATTTTAGCCTTTGGAAGCACAAATATGACAGAGATTTGAAACTCAGAACCGTTAAAAGTTGTTTTATATTCTCTCACACACAAACACACATTTAATTTGTGTATGACAGAATGATAAGAAAATGGGAAATTACTACATTGATTTTCTTTTGTATTTGAATTTCCAATTTTTTGTAATTTGAACATGATACTCTACATGGGCTTCACCCTGCAGCCTCCTGCATTACAGTTTCCTTTTACACTCCATTCCTTATGACGCTGTCTAGTGAAGGATATTGTCTCTGAGTCATTTTGAGAACTGGAAACTGAATTTCAAGATAAGCAATAGATGTTCTGTGATATTTTATCGCATCATCCCATGCCATAATATAGAGAATTATAGCAGCACTAAATATCATACTTCCTCATTTTATCTCATTAGACCATCTGTAATTTATATTGGTATACTGAGCTTAAGGACATTTCCCTTTTTTTCCATACCGTTCACAATCGGTCTGGTTTGTATTTATCTTAATCTTCTTAATCAAATGTCCAGCCACACATCTAATTTTTCAGTTCCTACACTTCTCGGTCATAATGTCTTCTCATTGCCTGAATTCTATTATGTCCCAACATTTTGCATAGTTGCCACACAGAGCCTAACATCTTCATTTTCTTTGTTACACCAGTCACTTTACTTTTTTCAGGATCTTAACTGGTCATACTACACTTGTGTTTCAATGAACGCTTTTATGAATACAAAGTTGCTTTCTTTTTATGGAGGCATTAAGAAACAAAATTTCTTTTCACTGGTTTAGATGTTTTGTAGCCTTACTTGGAGAACAAGTAGGCTAAAATTGGAACAATACAGAATAGATTAGTATGGCCCCCAAACAATGGTGACACACTCATTCATGATGCAGATATTTTGTAAAAGTTGATTCTGTTGGTAATTTTCAGGAGGCCATACTTACATATTTGAATCTTCGCTTTTCTGGGGGGCACTGTCATTGTCTGAACAAATGATGAATGACAATCCTAAAATAGCAAGTAGAAATGTTAGCACAGTGGAATCAAATTTTAGTGGCCACTGTTCAAAGAGATAATTGTATTCTGTTGCATCAAAGCTCATATTCTAAATTCCATTTCCTGTTCTTTGGGGGTGAGGGGACTCAGAGGTCTTTCTGCTTTAAGTAGCATGGGAACACTGTGATTTCAGATGGATGCTCCGGAATGGAAAGACTTGTTTCTTATTTTTTTAAATTTTTAAAAATGTTTTATTTATTTCTGAGAGAGAAAGAGAGAGACAGCGTGAGCAGGAGAGGGACAGAGAGAGAGGGAAACAGAATCTGAAGCAGACTCCAGGCTCTGAGCTGGCTGTCAGCACAGAGCCCAACACAGCACTCAAACCCACAAACCTGAGATCATGACCTGAGACGAAATCAGACCCTTAACCACTGAACCACCCAGGTTCCCCAAGATTTGTTTCCTTCTTCAGGGTCAGAGACATAAGTGGTAACCCTGAACATATGGAGGGAACAGCTACATGTGAGATGGCACAGATGACAAATTACCACCTAAAATTATACACATGTTTATTTTTGAAGGGTGCGTGTGTGTGTGTGTGTGTGTGTGTGTGTGTGTGTGTGTGTGTGTGTTGTTTCTTGTTTGTTTGGTTTTGGTTTATATCTGCTGCCCTCATTTCCCAGAATGTATGCATCAGGTACCCAAAATTTTGCAGTGATTTTGAGGAGTCCTGTGACTTCAGGATGTCAAGCCAGTATTTTCTTAAGCTCTGACACTCTGTCTATGACTCAAGAATTATTGTCATGCTCTTCCTCCCATGGATCCTTAGATCAGTGAGAGACAGAATATTCATATGAATCCATTTGGAAATTTGTCAAAATTCAAATAGACCATTACTGGCAGAGCTTAAATTTGCACAAAGCTTTTTCACCCCCATTCACTCTAAAAAAAAAAATCAATTCTTTCCACTATACCATGAAGCTATTATATATGTTCCCACAAGCACTGAAGCCATGTGTAATGAAGCATGTCAGAGCAGAAACAGAATCTATCAGGGTAATTTTTTTCCTCGTGTATTCTTTTTATTATTTTTGATTACATGCAAACTATGTGAGCACTTCATTAGTTATCTATTGCTAAACAAATTACTCCCAAATTAATGGCTGAAAACAATACTCTATTTTCTCATCAGTTCGGCAGTCAGAGAGCTGCATAGGGCTTAGCTGGGTCCTCTCACAAAGCTGCTGTCAAGGGCCTTGAGAGCCATCTCAAGGTTCAACTGGAGCAAGATTTGCTTTCAAGCTTACTCAGTGGTTGTTGGAAGCATTCAGTTCCTCTAGGGCTGTGAGATTTAGGACCTCAGTTCCATACTGGCTGCTGGACCAGAGCTGCCTCACTTCCTGGACAGATGGCCCTGTGCACCAGGGTCATCATGTGCAAGAGCCAGAGAGGGAAGTCATGATCTTTTATAACCTGACCATGGTGTGTACATCTCACCCCAGTGCTGTACTCCCTTCATTCACAGCAAGCCATTGTGTGCAGCCTTGAATAAAAGGGAAGTGATTACACAAGAGTGAACAGCAGGAGTTGGGAATCTTAGGGGGCCATGTCAGGATCTGCCCTCCACAAATATACTCATATTACATTGATTTGTGCAACTCAAATCTCATAAATTCTCTCAAGAGCAACTTGATTGCTGAATGTATGCGGTTTGTGGGAAGAATTGTTTGTTCATTCACATACATATACTTTTTGGCAAACCCTGTACTAGATGCTCAGAATCCAGGAGTGAATAGCCGATCCTTACTTCAAGGGGCTCAACTTCTATTGATGGCAGGAGAAAGACATATGAGTAAGATTGTGAACAGGGCAGTAATGTGGGGTGAGCAGTGAGAGGTAGGACCTTTCCATGCTTAACATACCCACGTTGTATGATTTCAGCACTGTCGCAGACTATGAGTCTGGAGTTCTCTCTTGTCCAGCAAGAGAGAGAATGCAGAATTGAATACAAGAGAGGCTAATGTCCAGTAGGAGACAAGAGCCCTGAACAGAGGTTTCGTCTCCATATTTATTGAGCTCAAAGATATTATCCATGTGGTAAATGTAAAGAAAACAAGATCTTACACACATGGTGAATGTGAAGAAGAAAACAAGATCTTACACATGTGAATGTGGAGAAAACAATCAGACTGTAATCATTAACTTGTATGTGTAAGAAGCAAAGGGTCTGAGGGGCAAGTGGAGTTTGTAATCAAGATACAATTGTATATTGGCATCAGATGGAAAGTAATTTCCTGCAGGTGATATAACAAGTTACATATGATCCCATTACAATATCTGGCTAGCTAACCTCAGGAGTTTTCACCCTGTGGTGGCCACTTCCCCCTAAGCTTTTCTCTAACTCATTTATATAAGTAGAACTCACTTCCCCACACTCCATGTCCTTGGCCTGCTTTTAGGCAAGCAATAACATTATTTTACTCTTAAAATTTGTTTTAGTCAGTCAGTCATCAATGGTCAGTCCTACTCCCTTGTAGTGAAATGGAAGCTAATAACGATGATTGTAAAACTACAGTCTGGACCTGTAAAGCTACAAGTCTGGACAGCTGGCCCAAAGAAGGGAGTCATCACTTCCATATTGGAGAGCAGTTAAGGAAAGGTCTTCATGGGTAGATGGAGTTAAATTTGAGTCTTGAAAGTCAATATCCCACTCTGATGGCTGGGTGTATATGGTCCATGGTGCCATTTAGCAAGGCAAGGAATACATGGAAAGAAGCAGGTTTAGATGCAGTATGAAATATGATCTTAGTACATTTATCAGGGTTTGGATGAAGTAAATAGAATCCATTCTATCAAGATAAACTAAAAACAATATTTCAATATTTAATAAAAGTTCTTGCACAATTCCTAGAAGGGCTCACGAAGCTGGTCCTAATGTCAACTTCCTACATGAAAAACAGACATTCCTTAGCCTGCCTCTCTGGAAATTTCACACATTGCTAATTCCAACATTTGTACTAGCCTGACATCTGTAACGGCAGTTGTAGGAAAGTCTGGAAAATGCAGTCTTAGGGTTTTCATCCCTGTTAGAAGGGCATCATGGGGATGACGGGAGCCATTGCCCAGTTACCAGTCAGTTACCCTGACTATGTTGTTTGAAGTGCGTGTGGGACACCCTTGTGGAGAAGCCCAGCAAGAATCGATTAGACAAGCCTAAAGTTTGGGACCAAGAGATCTGGTGCTAGCTGAAACCCCCAAAACATGTATCACCCAAAAAGAATGTGAGAACCAACAAAGGCTCCAAACAACTCTCTTTGGTACTGTCTATTCATTTTTAGAAAGAGCCAAGAACATTAGAAACCTTAAGTTGCCAAGAACCAATTAAAGCATCTATTTCAACTTTAGTATAATATTTGAATTTGTTGGCTTCCTGGCTAAATTTATGAGTAATTACACTGAGCTTAATATCTTTTAAAACAACCCACCCCATTGTCAGACAATGTGTTGTCTCTGAAACTGTGTTAGATTCTTCCAAGATTATTCTCTCCCAAACCTCCACCCATTCATTTTTTTTCTGTACCGGGAGCCTCACAGAATATGTTTCTGCCCCACTTCCTTCAAATGTCTATCAAAATTTGTAGGGAATTCCTAATACCATGAGCCTCCTCTTTGGATCACAAGCCATAAGTTGCTTCAAATCCTTGGCAAAAATTTCTGGAAAGAGACAGTGAAAATCCTAGAGGATTCTGTTTCCTGGTATTCTGTGGCTCCCCAGTGCATTGAAGAGATTCATGAAGCTTGATCACCATCACCCTCACCTCTAGCTTCACCAGCCCCTGAACCCACCTAAGACATCTCACTGACTCCCCACCTCCCTCTGAGCCGGCTGGTAGGTGCCACCTCCACTCACCCCAGTAGATCAGCCATGTGCTGCAGGTCGATCTGTAGCTTTCCTCCAAGACTCTTCTTGTCACTTTCTCATCTCAGTTTTCTCATCTGATGTGTTTTCTTCCCTGGACAGCAGCAATAGACCTAGAGAAAATCTGATGCCTATAAGTGAGTAACCCCAGGTCCAGATAAACACAAGGAAATAGATTTCAGGATTCCATGTTTAAGGATATCATTTTGAATTTTAAAATATGACCAGCAGAGACCAGGCACACCTGAGTATCTGATGTCGCTAGGAGGCACAGTAAGAAAAAGCTGCTGAGGTCTGGAAAAGCAGATTGATACTAGATGACATTTCAGTAAAAGAAATTGCTTTGCAAAGGTGATTCTGTAGCACAGTGAAGCTAATGATTTCTAATCTGCTGTGCAATAGAGGTACGATGCTAGATCTTTCATTTACTGGTCTTATTTAACACCTAGGAGTAAGGTAACTGTTACTCTGTGTTTATCATACACCAAAAAAAAAAAAAAAATCTCAGAGATGCTAGGTAACATGTCTCTGTATTAATTAATTCATCTATTAGCAGTGTTTTTTATGATATTGCAGCTGAGAACCATGGCAGGATGCAAAATGAAGATCCTTTTTGGTCTGTCTTGTCATTCAGTGCATTAACTGGACCAGATTTAGGTTCCAGCAAGAATTCTTAGGATGCTCTAACTTTGTATTTTGTTTTGCTTTATCTTCTCCAGAAAATTGCTTTGCCTTGTCATCGCATCAATAAATCTCTATCCAAAACATCTGTCTCAGGTAGCATCACACATGGCAGTGATGTCACATCACACGTGTTCGGCTCATCTTCCTCCCTATTCAGTTCACGCAGGCTTGAGGCTTCAGTGTCAAGCAGGAGCCTTTAGAAGAGGGAGTGATTGCTTTCATCAACTTCTGAGATAACCCACATCCCTCATGCCTAGAATGGAGAGAAGGTTGGGATTTATTAAGGGCCAGGCGATAAGCCTGTTAAGACAATTAGGACTTTGTTTAGGAAATTTGAGTTGCAATCTCACTGCTAGTGACTGCTTGTTTATTGGCTTAAAAATGTAATTATTTCGAGACATGGAATCCAGAAGCCTTGACCCATTTCCTGTCACTTTTGTAGACTCATTTTACAGATCTATTAATTGAGACCCTAAATGATGGAACAATGAAGTGTCTTTTCCAAAGTCATAGATAAAATTAGTAAAAGAAGATGGGCCAGAACTCAGAATTGTGAAGTCTTATAACCTAACCCTAACCCTTATAACCTAACCCTAACCCTCCCACCCCCACACACACATACACTCCAACTAGACCTTCTTCTTCTTCTCAGAGATAGCATCCTTCATGGAGGCACATTACCACAGGTAAACATCAGATCAAGTGACCAGAATCTGGTTGGTGCCATCCATTAAGTGGTGACCTTGGCATTCTCTCCTAGAGACTAGAATTGCTAGGGGGTATGTCATAGTACCTACTCATTTTCCTATATCACATGCTTCCATCATCTTATTTCTCTCGACCAAGTGTGACATTAGACCCCTTGGAAAATTTTACAAATGCATATTGTATCCATGTGTGCAGTGTGAGCCCTGTTTCAAATATGTATATACATTGGCAACCTCCCCTTTTCCTTTCAGGAAGTTGGAAACAGATGTTTCAGCTAAACTAATAACTGTGCTTCTGTATTTGTGTTTGGAATTCAAAGAACTTCCATCTAGTGGATTAAAGTCAAATTCATATAGTTTGCCTGATGAAGTGAAAGAATAACATGTCTGATAAATATAGGAAATTTTTGTCATTGGAAGATATTCCCCATTTGCTTAACAAAAAGTGTGTGAAAAACTATGTATGAACAGAAGCTAGAATTTCACTTTGTCCAATTACTATAATAAATATCTCCTGCTCTCTATCATGAGAACTTATTGACCTATCATCTCATACTGCATACTAATGCCTTCCATGTAGCCTATGCTTTATCTGCATAACAGATGTCAGTTTTCTTAGGCACCCGTAAACCATGATTTATTCTTTATTTCTTTTCATAGTTCATTCTCCAGGAAATATCATAGTAAAGAATTCATTTTAGCATAAAAGTGCACATACGTGTAATAACCTTGGGTTGTGAGGAACTCGTTCTGTGAGTGTTCTGCAAGGCAAGTAAACATTTCTAATCAATTTTAACTTGATAAACGAGCAATGCCTTGCAATACAAGTAGTACATGAGGCCAAATGTCACATGATCACAACTGGGCCAATGAGTCTTGAAATTCACTTTGATATATGAGTGCTTTGGATTACAAGCATGTTTCCAGAATGAATTATGTTCGCAAACCAAGATTTTACTGTCTGTCTGTCTGTATATCTATCTGTCTGTCTGTCTATCCATCTATCTGTCTATCTATCTACTGAAAGAACTAAGTGTCTATCATATTCTAGGCTCTCAGAAAGTAACAATAAGTAAGAATGGCTCTTGCCATCAAGGAGCTCATATTTCCATAGAAGACACATACATGGATTCAAGCAAGTGCATACAATATAATAAATTCTCACAGTGCCACTTGGTGTGCACAGGAACTTCCTATTTGCTCTCTCTTGCACTTCAACGAAGGGGGCATGGATGGCCCAGCTTGACAGTTGAAGAAATGCAGGATTACACGTGTGAGTAACCTACCCAGTGTCCCCCAGCAGGTTGCAGAGCACACAAGAATCCAGGCCCTCTGATTTCTTGTCTAATCCCCATCAATCCTCTTCATCAGACTTTGAAGTGGGAGTCATCTGCCAGAGAGCTGGAGGCACTTACCAGAGCAGAGGGACTGGAAGTGTGATGGGGGGGGATATAGAGCCGGGGAACCTGCTCTACCTTTATGTTCTCACTCTCTCATCAGGGAGAGAGGTAGATCCATGAAGCATATATGCTTTTATTCAACTTGTACATCCCAGTGAGGACAATAGCACAGACCCTTCCTGGGGCCTCAGCTCAGCCTTTCTGCTTATTAGGTTTGTGTGTGTGTGTGTGTGTGTGTGTGTGTTTGCATGTTTGTTTTTAACAAGTCTGCCTGCAGCATGTTTTCATCTCATAAAATCCTGTTGAAAGCCATTAAAGTTGCTATTCATTTTCCACCTGACAATTTTATTGGCCACTGTGCTTTAATCTAGCATAAGCACTTTGCTCGTGTTCTCATCTCTTGACCCAGCCTCTGACTGATCTGAAATAAACTAATTGAATTTGCTTGGCACTTACCATCTGTGGGTGAAGCGCCCTGACACCTTGCTCTTGATAGTGGCCATAGTTACTTGTTTCAGTTGTCCAGATTTTTTTTTTTCTAGGAGAGAGAGACAGAGTGAGCAGGGGAGGGTCAGTGAGAGAGGGAGTCACAGACTGAAACAGGCTCCAGGCTCCGAGCTGGCAGTCAGCACAGAGCCCGACACAGGGCTCGAACCCACAAATGCGAGATCATGACCTAAGCGAAAGTCGGACGCTTAACCGACTAAGCCACCCAGGCGCCCCATCAGTTGTCCAGATTTAAGCTTAGTCTTCTCTGTCTTTAAAATATAAAGAAGGGCATTCATTTATTCATTCCTTCATTCATTATGCAAACTTTTATTGACCACCTCTGTTTATATCAGACCTCAAATTAGAGATTAGAGATACCATTGTTGGTGGAGCCCAATGTGTGCCCAGGAAGAGGCAGAATTATTATAATATAGAGCGATGGGTGCTATTATAGAGGTGCATAGACTATACTAGAAAGAAAATACACCTGGAAAACCAGATTTCGTAACATTTTGAAGGATAACAGATGAATCAGATGGATGGTGCAGAAGGGGTGATTTCTCAAGGTCAAGGAGAATAGGAGGCACAGAAGCATGAAAGTTTTGGGTGTATTAAGGAGCCTGACAGAGTGCGGGACTGTGGGTGTGAAGGGAGTGTAGGGCGGAGCCAAGTGAGGAGGACCTGCAGACAAAGTTAAGTGGTAGATCATTTAACAGTCTGAGTGGATGATCCTTTATCCTAAAAGTCAGATGATCTTAAACTTGGGTCCATGTGCTGACATTAGATGTCCAGAAGGCATCTAAAATGTCACATATTTTGTCTCTATATATGCAGTTTGCGGGGAAGAGACAATACTTTGGTGAGTTGTTCAAAGACATTCTTGACCCACCATATTTTGAAACTATTTCTTTAGGTAACAATGTACCATTGTAGATCAATAAGATGGGGAGGAAGTGATGGAGTCAATGCTTTAGAAAAATTCTTAACATGCACTGGAACAACTCGCTCCCATGTAAGTCACATGAATAAATTCAGTTGTCGTTTTCATGGTGTGCCGAGAAATACTCTCTGTGACCAGCTACAAGAACATAAAAATTATTGACCAGATATCCAGACTCTTCAAATTTTGGCAGCTTCTCTGCTTCTCCAAAACTGGGTAATCTGGGAAGTACTGAAAAGGTATTATTTGGAAACAAAGCACTCTGTTTAAAAAGACTTGCAACTTTTGCCTACGGGAAGCATGGCATTTGGGGAAAAGGTTTGTCACATGTACTTTGGGTCTGTGGGCCATGGCCCTGAATGGAACATTGAATGGCTGACGCATCCACTGGCGTTAGTCTCTGCATTTCTGTATTCATAGCTTCTCCATGATTTTTAAACAAATGCTTATGTTTTTATCAAACACAAAAATGCAAAGCCCAGAGGGCCCCTTGGGAACTTACACAAGGGGTTTAAACAGGATTTGAACATTGAACTTCTCCTACAGCCACACTGCATGAATTTGCAAATTTTTCAGTTTGGGAAAATGTGATACGTGTCAGCAATAATTACAGGCTTCTTGGGGCGCCCGGGTGGCTTAGTCGGTTAAGCGTTCGACTTTCGCTTAGGTCATGATCTCGCGGTTCGTGGGTTTGAGCCCCGCGTCCGGCTCTGTGCTGACTGCCAGCTCAGAGCCTGGAACCTGTTTCAGTCTGTGACTCCCTCTCTCTCTGACCCTCCCCTGCTCATGCTGTCTCTCTCTCCTAGAAATAAATGAAAAACATTAAAAAAAAATAATTACAGGCTTCATCAAAAAAATAAACGCTATTTTCTTCTGATGAATGAATTAAGCAAAATATCCAACAGAGTTCCTGGTTTGTAAACTTGGTTCAGAGAAATAGCAAAAGTTGTGCATTTTTGAAATGGCACATTTAAGACAAAGAGTAGAAAGAGGGTATAATGTGGCACTTCAGAGCCCTGATCATGATCTGCCTTAGTTGTGTATTGAGTTTATTAGTGGATGTTACAAGTCGAATGGCAAACAGATAAATAGATAAGTCAGAATAAGAACAGCAATGGACAAAGGACTTAATCAAGGCTTATAAAGTGCAAGTAGTTTTCTGAGTATGATCCCATGTGAGCCTCACAGCCAACCTATAAGAGTAGTATTATATTTAGCCTCCTTCTAAAGATTAAAAAGAGAAAAAAAAAAAAAAAGACCTAGTCTTGGTAAATGACTTTGTTAAATGAGTGAGTAATTAAATTGGCAGGCTGTGTATTAGTTCAGTTATGCCAACTGTTGTAGCAAAAATCACAAAACTTTCAATGACATCATAGTTAACTCTCCCTCTTGAACAATCAAATATGGATGTTTCTGGTGGTCAGAGGTTCTTCATTTTCTGAGATTTAATTCTGAGATTTAGTTCTTTTTAGCTGATCCATTCCTGACTTTGTGGAGTCCCCTGTTTCTAACCAGGGAAGAGACAGAGACAGAGAAAGCTTGCCATAAGTCTTGCCATATTCCACTGCTGACAACTCGTCACATTGTCTCAGGTGATGGCAAGTAGGTTCAGAAATGTAGCTCCAGGCTGGGTGCCAACTTCCCAGAAACAACCGGATGCTATAGAAAGGCAGCTCAGGGCGCCTGGGGGGCTCAGTTCGGTTGAGCATCCAACTTTGGCTCAGGTCATGATCTCAGAGTTCATGAGTTTGCTTGAACCTCACATCAGGCTCACTACTGTCAGTGTGGAGCCCACTTCAGATCCTCTGTCTCCTTCTCTCCCTGCCTCCCCTACTCACACAGTCTTTCTAAAAAATAAATGAACATCAAAAAATAAAATGAAAGGTAGCTCAAATTTTTGATAGACAACTAGCAGTCTGTTAGAGATTCCATACTAAACTTATTTACAAGTTAGTGGTTCTCACCCCTGTCAAATCCAAATGTCCCTGTTTTATAACAAATAGTTGAATACTTTCTCTACCATCTGGAAAAAAAAAATTCATTAATTACATAACCTACCTACGCATAAATTTTCAAGAAGCAGATAGAATTCTTTCATGTAACAGAATGGAGAAATAAAAGCAACTTCTAAATATGTAATGGATGTTTCAAGATGTAATTACTTAGTAACAAATACCCAAAGAGACAATGTATTAGTTACTTGTGTGTGTCTGTGTTGAATCACTGCATGTGTGACAGCCACAAACTTTTGTGTTTTGTAATTAGACATTAAAATTTCATTATCAGAGATTTGGGGTTACATGGTTTTCCAATATGATAAACAAGACTTAGTAAACTTCCAAAGAAAAGAATTTACAGTCTCCTCTCAGTATATACAAGAAACACATTCTATATTGCATATTAATATCAGGAAAAACTACTCTGTATTCACATGTAAAATTAAGTTGAGTTTTATGCACAGACAACTATAAGTAGTTTTGTTTGGTTTTAGCTACATGAGTAGTCAGAGGAATTCAAAAATCCAGTCATTGTCCAGGACCATCCTTCGCACTGAAGAACATTTAGCAGTCCTTCTAGGTACACTAAATTCAAGTCGTGTTCCCTCAATTATTATGACAATAGGAGTATTTACAAAATTTACAAAATGCCACTTGATACAGATACCTCCTCTTTATCAAAAACCATTCCAGTAAAGTCAGACTGCCTTTCTGAGCTTGAATTTTTATGTAAACTCTTTAAATTTTGAAAATAGTTTTAGAATTACAGAAAAATCATAAAGATAGTACAGAAAGTTTCCATATAACTCCACCCAGTTCCCTCTGTTGTTAACATCTTACTTATATCTTGTTAACACCTTATGTTACAATTATAGGCAAACATTGATTATTTATTATAATCTTAAGACCAACTGTATTCAGTTGTCCTCAGTTTTTACCTATTTTTTTTGTTTCCTAAGATCCCATCCAAGATATCACATTTACATTCATTTACTTGTCATGTCTACTCAGGCTCCTCTTGGCTATGACAGTTTCTCAGACTTTCCTTATTTTTGATAATCTTGACAGTTATCAGGAGTGCTGGTAGTCAGGTATTTTGTAAAACCTCATTCAGTAGGGATTTATCTGATTTTTTTCCCCCTCATTATCAGACTGGAGTCAGGAGATTTGGAGAACAAGCCATTTTCATTAATTCGTGTCAAGGACACATTCCCTCAACATGACTCATCATTGTCTATGTTGACCTTGATCATCCAGTTAAGGTGGTGTTGCTTAGGTTTCTCCACTTGAACGTGACCTTCCTCTTTTTCTATTCTGTACTCTGCAAGGAAGTCACTATGGGTAGTTTATACTTAAGCAGCAGAGAGTTATATTCTACCTCTCTGAGGGTAAGAGTATGGACAGAAATTATTTGGTATTTCTCTGTATAGGAGATTTGTCTCTTCTTCATGATTTTATTTTATTCAGCTATCTATTTATTTGTATTTATTTATATGGATATATATCCAGGAGTACATACTGATATAAATAAGTTTTAAAATTAAAAATAATAATTAAAGGGGTGCCTGGGTGGCTCAGTTGGTTAAGTATCTGAGTCTTGATTTCTCACAGTTCATGAGATAGAGCCCTGTGTGGGGCTCCATGTTGGGAATGGAGTCTGCTTGGGATTTTCCCTCTCCATCTCTTTCTTTGCCCCTCTCCCACTCACATGCACTTTCTTTCTCTCTCTCAAAATAAATAAATAGCGTGGCTTAGTCAGTTAAGCATCCGACTTCGGCTCAGGTCATGATCTCACACTTTGTGAGTTCGAGCCCCGTGTTGGGCTCTGTGCTGACATCTCAGAGCCTGAAGCCCAAGCTTCAGATTCTGTATCTCCCTCTCTCTCTGACCCTCCCCTACTCATGCTGTCTCTCTCTCTCTCAGAAATAAATAAAACATTAAAAAAATAAATAAACTTTAAAAATATTAATTAAAATATAAATAATAAAGTAAATGTAAGGAAGAAGTTAAAAGCAAATTAATTTAAAAATCAGGAAGGAGAGAAAATTCGGTTTATAAAATACTGCTTCTTTATTTAGTTTCTCAGATTATTCTAGTTTTGGTATTGGAACTCCTACAGTTTGGTTTTGTGTCTTTTTGACACACTCTCAACCACCTTCTTCTTCTTCTTCTTCTTCTTCTTCTTCTTCTTCTTCTTCTTCTTCTTCTTCTTCTTCTAATTCCTTCTTCTTCCTCCTCCTCCTCCTCCACCTCCTCCCTCTCCTTCTCCTCCTCCTCCTCTTCCCTTTCTTCCTCCCCCCTCTTCCCCACCCCTCCACCTCCTTCCTCTCCCCCTCTGTCTCTGTCTCCCAAGCCATAGGATGGTCTAGGCTCATTCAGTTCTAGCATATATGTACAGTGGTATCGGAACTGTTCATCTGTGCCCCATGAGAAACAATTTCATCAACTAGAATACAGTGCTTTTATGCCGTTCCCTGTACTTTTGGCCTTACAGACACCACTTATCTCCAAAGTGCCAGGTCCACACATTTCCCCTCCCTCTTCAGTAAGGTTATTTCATTCGTTTGTAATATAATTATGTTGCTTTCTCAAAGTTCACATTCCATCCCTGGATCCTTCCTTTTTAGAAGTATTCTTTTTTAACTTGTTTACACGAAAGTTCACTCTTGGTGCCATAAATTTCAATAGCTTTTGAGAAATGCATGGTGTCTTTCATCTATCATTTACGTGTCATGCAGAATAGTTTCTCTGCTCCCCTCCCTCGCCCCTTCCCAGGGAATTCTCCTATGCTTCCCTTTTCAACTTGGAAACCAATGGTCTTCACTGTCCCTAGAATTCTCCTTTTCCAGAATGTCAAATAAATGGAATTATACACTATGTAGTCTTTTCAGATTGGTTTCTTTACTCACCAGTATGCATTTAAGACTAATTTATATCTTTGTGTGGCTAGCTAGTTTATTCCTTTTTATGACCCAATAGTATTCTGTGTATGGCTGAACCACTGCTTATTTACCTGTTTTCCTATTGAAGGACATGTCAGTCATTTCTAGTTTTTGATGATTGTTGACAAAGCTACTATAAACATTCATGCATAGGTTTATGTGTCGATGTACATTTTTAAATCCGTTGGGCAAATACCAGGAGTGCAATCTCTTTATTATATGGTAGGACCATGTTTGGCTCTAGGAAGCCTATGACAGACCATCTTCCAAAGTAGCTGTGTCATTTTGCATCCTCACTAACCAGCAATGAATTATGCAATCATGATTATACCTTATAGTTAGTGTCTCTCTACTGAGACGTGGATAACACTGAACTGGGAATTCTTTGTTTTTCAAGATTGTCTTGTGCATTACCAGAAGGTTAGCATTTGTGGACTTCCAGTGGTGCTTACTCCTGGTCATATTCTCAGTCAGCAGCACGGCCAAAAGCACCCTCACACGATTCTAACATCCTCAAGCAAAGAAATATAGCACTCCATGCTGAAAACTACTGATTCCTGTGAAAAGTTTATAATAGAGCGCCTGGGTGGCTCAGTTGGATGAGTGTCTAACTCTTGATTTGGGCTCAAGTCATGAACCCAGGGTCAATGGGAGAGCCCTGTGTCAGCCTCTGCACAGAGGATGGTGCCTCCTTAGATTCTCTCTCTCTCTCTCCCCTGCACTTTTCCCCACTCACACACTCTCTCAAAAAATGTGTAATAAACATAAAAGCTTATGTTATAATAAAAAATATAAAGGACAACAAATTATCCCACTAATATAAAAAAAGGTATGCAAAATATCTTTTTAAAAGCTAGAGAGAAAGATACAAATATGTTAAGGATAATCAGCTCTAAATGTTGGAACTATGGGTAACTTTACCCTTATTTACTTCCTTTTTAACTCTTTCTGTAATTAACATGCAGTACTCTTCTGAGATAAAAATATGTAAACATTATTCAAAAGTATTCTACCTAATGAAATGATTCACAAGTTAAGTTTATTATATTGAGTAGATTATAAGTAGCTTTTGCTATGTTCTTATTTCTTAGATAAACTTCCATTCTTTCCTGAACCCAGGCCAATGTGCTTCGCACACACTCCCTTTGATTGAAAATAGTGACAAGACAAAAATGAAAGACAAGGAAAATGACAGAAAACAACCAGAAGGTTTTTTTTTTCTCCCCCATGTTCTGTGCATGCATGTCTCCAAATGTCTTCTGCAAGGGTAGCTCACCCTTTCCACTGTACCTTCCCTTCTCCAATTGTTTTGCAGTCTCCACATATAATTTATAGCATCAGAGTTTTCTATTTAAGATATAGATATTTTTCACATTGCATTTCAGAGAGAGAGAGAGAGAGAAGAGCAAAGCTAACAATATAATGCATGTTGAGAAGAGAAGGCTCTTTAAAACTGTTTTAATATCTTATAAGACAGGCAATTTTAGCATAAGACATTTTGCCTGGCAACCATTACCAGTGGATTCTGAGTGTTAAGGGAGATTTCATAGAATATCATATCTTGGCTATTTTCCACTCACTGATGAAAACTAGTCGGACACATTTACAAGAGCAAAATGATGTCTAGAGGGACTACTGAGACCATTTTCAGCTGAGTTTGGAAAAAGAATGGACTTTTGTGCCAGGCATGTCGAGGTTATAAATACTTCTCTGCATCTTTCTAGCTCCATGACCTCAGACAAGAGACTCAATCTCTCCAGGCCTCAATTTCCTTATCTTAAAATGAGGATTGTGACTGAGTTATTGAGAAAATTAAATACATAAGGTCCCTTGCACCCTTGTAGACATTAACTTTGTCTTCTTAATATATTTCCGGGACTCGGAATTGAGAGAGGAAATTAATTTCAGTCAGCATCACAGCAGTGTTGGCTGCTGTTTGGGAAATTGGCTTCTTAGGAGGTGAATATTTTCTTCCTCTACAGGGGGAACATGAATTCTATTTCATGCACTTTACATGTGCATCAGTGATCTATTGATTTATACCCAATCACCCTAAAGCATAGTGGGATACCAATAATGAGTTCATTATCTGTGATGATTCTGTGGGTTGGTTGGACAGTTCTCGACCTCGCCTGGGCTTCATCATGTGTCTGCAAGGAGGCAGGTTCAGCTGGGGGAGAACTATTCAAAATGTCCCTATTTACAGGTCTGGCAGTTCATGCTGGCGGTCCGCCGAGCTCCTTGGTTCTCTTTATTTGGCTTCTCTTCCTCCAGTACACTAGGCTGAGCATGTTTATATGATGGCTGGGACGTTCCAAGATGTAAGCACAGAAGCTATAACATCAATGTCACCAAAATGAGTCATGGGGAGCCCAGATTCCGGGGCTGAGGAAAGAGATACCATTTCTTTGTAAGCAGAACTACAAATACTGTGGCTGTATTTTTTCAATCTGCCACAACATGTTTCTGGACGTGTAATCTGTGACTGCAAATGCTCTGTGAGACGGACATTATGATTCACATTAATTAAATATTAGGTAACCAATTCAGAAAGAAGTGATGTATGGTGGTTAAGTGGGAAGATTCTGGAATCAAACTGCCTTGGTTGGAATTCAAGCTCCCTCCATTCCCACTCAAACTAAATTGTGTGACCAGAGGGGAGAATCACTTGATCTGTTAGTTTCCTAATGCTGTTCTAACAAATGGCCAGGAACTTCACGGCTTAAACGACACAAATTACTTTTCTTATAGTCTTAGAAGTCAGAAGTCCAAAATCAGCATCAGTGGCCAAAAATCAAGGTGTCAGCAGGATCTGGGGTGAACCTCCTTTGCCTTTCCCAGCTCTTGGAGGCTCCTTACATCATGGTCCTGCCTCACTCTGCCCTGTGTTGCCACTTCCATAATGGAACACATCTAACTCCAGCCCCCCTGCCCCCTTCCTTGAGATTAGATTTGACCCACTTGGCTAATCTAAAACAATCTCCCCATCTCAATGTTTTTGATTTAATCCATTGGGAAAGTCCTTTTTCCAGGTAAGGAAACATATATGCAAGTTCCAGGGATTGGGACATGTATACCTTTGTTTTGCAGAAGTTCAAGCGTGCATTATTCAGTCCACAATGCTTGGGCAGGTTGAACTCAATGTCCCAGTTTTCTCACCTGTTAATGGGGGTAATGTAGCCATTTTATAGCTTTGTTATGAAAATCCCATGTGCTAAATATGTATGGTATTTATAATAGTGCCTGAACCAAGTAAGCTCCTTATAAGTAGTAGCTATTATTTCCATCATTATTCTTACCGATTCACTCAACTTACGAAATGGTGACCAGACACTTAAACTTGGCTTCCTGGCTGCCCATGGGTTCTGAATGAATCACTCATTTTTTTTTAATTGATAAATTTTGTTACAATCTAAATCACCAAGTCATTTATGCATAGTGAACCCAATGATTATCAAGAATCAGTATCTAGTAAAAAGCTGGTAGAAATCGTTCAAATGTAGAACAGGAGCTCAAAATGAACTTTAAAAAAACATATACTATGAAAAGAAAACATTTTGTGGGAGTTTACCAGGTGCCACTAGATGTCTTATTGTTCTCAAAATCCTTCATTATTGGTGACTTCCTCATCAGGGTACACATTATTTTCATCTTCCAAATGAGAAAACCAAAACTCAGAATGGTTGAGGATATCGAGGTCCCAAAGGGGTTTAAGTCAGCCCCATTATGAAAATCCTGGTCTTATCCAATCCCACTGGGCTGCAGTCAAAGGAAATTTTATTAAATGATGATAAACGCATATTGTAGTTTGCATTTGAGACAGTGTTTGGCTTTCCTTACCTCAACTTTCCCCAATAAGTAAAATAGTGGAGGAGAAATCTAAGATAGGAAGCTTTTAGGCACAAACCTTCCTGGGGCAGCCTGGACGCAGCCAGAAAAGACATTCCTATAAAAGCTCACAAAATACTTAGGCAAATCTTAAAGTTAAACAAAGCATTTAGTCCAAGCAGCTTAATTGCATCACAGAAAAGTGAGCATAAAGAAAGTGTTTATTGATGGGCATGAGGAAGGTGGGAGTGGATGGAACAGATTTTCCCTAATGCGGGCCACTCCCAGCCTGGGTGGTCCTCACAACCTCAGATACTGAACTCGGTAGAGCAGGGCTTGGGCTCCAATGCTGTCGCTTACAAGATCTTTCGGGGTTTGGAGGTGAAGGAAGGAATGTCTAAATGTGGTCATATGACATAATTCACTTCACCTCATCCTCTTTAATTCCTACATGAGTGGTCTCTCTGCTTTGCAAACCTGATCATGCCAGGGAACAACTCTTTGAAACTTTTCAGGACACCTCAGTTTCTACAGGGTACAGCCCAAGTTCTTAGCAGGGAATTTAAGGCACCCCTAGAATCTGGTTACCTCCAGTTCCCCCAACTTACCGTTTTAGCACTCCTTGTATTTTGAAATTTGTGTTCCCTCTGTTTGGAAAGCCCTTTAATAGAAGACCCTAGTTCAGGCTCTAATTCTCTTAGAGTTCTATAATGGTCAGAATAAGCCAGGAGTATTGGAAACGCAGGCTCCTGGGTTAATATGTACTAGAAAGGCAGTTTCTTAGCTAGGCTACGCCGCTCATAAATGACTTCATTATATCTCAGGCCCAAGTGTCCTGACTCAGTTCAGTGCTCCTTGTATGTATCTCTATTTTATATTTTAGCTTTAAAGGTTTGAGTTTTAATTTTTGAGCTTCTAAAGTCTTGTGATTACAAGATTCGTTGGAAAATTAACTTACCGATACTCTTCAAGCTACATGGGAAATTGTAAGATTCTTTCCAGATTGAATGTCTAAAAGTTCTGTTTCATTTTATGCTTCCTCATGTAAGGACGTATGCCTGGAATGCCATTTGGGATACTCAGATATTTTCTTAAGGCTCTGTTCTGTTTTGCTGCTCTTTCTCCTCCCCCTCTTCCTCCCGCATCACCTCCTCCACCTCCTCTTCTCTGTCTTCTTCTTCTATTTCTTCTTCTTCTTCCTCTTCCTCTGCTTCATTGTTCCGTTTGTTCCCTTGGCAACCTTATTTTTGCAGCTAGTGATAAATCTGACAGTCTCTTCAACTCTAATTTCAAGGGGAACCTGAGAATGTGCTGGTAGGGTGGTCTTTGAACATTAATATCTTAGAAAAAATTTTAAAAATGTTATGCATTTTGTTAAGTTCTGTTTGTGCACAAGCAATAAAAAAATGAATTAATGAGAATCTTAAAATGGAATTGCATGAGGATTGCTGCAGTAACTTGATTTACGTATACTATCTTTCAGGACTAGAGTAAGAGATTAAAGTTGTGCAGATACTGACGGCACAACAACAATGGCAAACTATCTCTGTGATTCAGGCAAAGGATCTTTACCCAGAAATTTTGCCTATTCTATGGTAGCAGCTTGTCAATTTGGTGAAAGAGCAATTTAAAGAAACATAAAACAAGGTATTTGAAGGCTTTTCTTGTTAATTCAGGCCAAATTGTTAATCTAGAATCACAACTAAATGTCTAAAATGAAGTAAACTACTCTCTATGGATTCTACACTTGAAGTAGAACAGATCATGTGATGTAATCATGGTCCACAAATATCAGGAGGGATATCAGCTAGACAAGAGCTAGCATATCCTTTTTGGTTCTGTAAGTCAGGACCACCACTAACAGGTAAAAGTTATGGGCCATTGGACTCCAGGTAAGTAAGAACAATCTAAGGAAACTGCTAAAAGCAGACTTGACTATCTCTGCGGCACCTAGGTGGCTCAGTAGTTTGAGCTTTAATTTCTTGATTTCTGCTTATGTCTTGTTCCCAGGGTTGTGTGATTGAGCCCCACGTCAGGCTCTGCAATGAGTGTGGAGGCTACTTAAGATTCTCTCTTTCTCTCCCTCCACCCGTCTTCCCAACTCACACATATTCTCTCTCTCTAAATAAAATTTAAAAATTAAATTAAAAAAAGAATTGACTACCTCTGTCTGGAAGCAGTGAGTTTCCTATTATAGGAGGTATTAAAAAGACACATGGGGTGCCTGGGTGGCTCATTGGGTGAAGTGTCCAACTCTTGATTTTTGCTCAGATTATAATCTCATGGGTTTGTGGGTTCGAGCCCCACATCAGTTTCTGCACTGACAGTGAGGAACCTGATTGGTATTCTCTGTCTCCCTCTCTCTCTATTCCTCCCCTGCTAGTTCTCTCTCTCTCTCTCTCTCTCAAAATAAATAAAAAATAAATAAATAAATAAATAAACCTAAAGATTTTTTTAAAATACAGATATATCTCTTTACATAATTTATATAATTTTAGTTTTGGAAACAGAGATAGAGTTGTCTGAAAAAAAAGTGTATTAATTTCTGCTCATTTTCCCCTTTGCTGTGTTCCAATTATATGATTAAATTCTTTTACATTTAACAAACAGTGGGCTTTTCAGAAAAGGAAGGCAGGCAGGCAGGCAGGCAGGCAGGAAGGAAGGAAGGAAGGAAGGGAGGGAGGGAGGAAGGGAGGGAGGGAGGGAAAGAGGGAGGGAGGGGGTGGAGGGAGGGAGGAAGGGAGAAAATATGCATATATATCCCTGAACATAGAGAAAACCAAATCAACTGTACTTAGAGTGGGAAGGAACAGACATGATGATCTCATTGTTGTATTTCTAGGAAAGATGAGTCATACAGTCTGCTCAAATTCAGAGTAGCTAGAGGGAAGCTGGACATCAATGATGCTTTCTTCCTCTTTAATAGGGAACAGAGTCTCAAGTTTCTTTTAAAATAAAAAGGAGAAAAGCACTTAGAAATTGGCCTAAATCAAGGAAACTTCACTAGAATGTTCTGTAAGATATGAATATAAATAAATCTGTTTCAACTTGAAATTAATTCAATTGAGTGTGTGTGCAGTAGAAAGGAGGGATCATATAAACCATCCAAACCCTAGCTCTCCTATTTCTAACTCCCACCAGCCATCATCCCTGATATCAATTTTAATTCCCCTTTGATAACTTGGAAGGACAAAGCACCAGTTCAGAGAAGTGAAGGGTGTGAGAGAAGCAGAGCAAGCCACAGGCATTCACTACGGCACCAGCCCCTACCAAGAGGTCAAGCACATGCTTCTTTCCAGGAGAAACTTTTTGCCACTTGGGTAAGAAAGTATGGCTGCCAGTGCTCTGGAAGGTTACTTTCTTCCAAATTGCTCCAAAATATGTGCCATGTTTTATGATCCCATAAACTAGCATTTATTAAAAGTCTACCATGGACCAGGCACTGTGAAGTGAATTTGCGTACATAGTATTGCCATATTTCTCTCTTTTTACAAAAAATTTTTTAATGTTTGTTTATTTTTGAGAGACAGAGAGACAGAGTGTGAGCAGGAGAAGGGCAGAGAGAGAAGGAGACACAGAATCTGAAGCAGGCTCCAGGCTCTGAGTTGTCAGCGCAGAGCCCGACATGGGGCTTGAACTCACGAACCACGAGATCATGACCTGAGCCAAAGTTGGCCACTTAACTGATTGAGCCACCAGGTGCACCTTGCCATCTTTCTCTACTGGCATCCAATTCCTAACACTGGAGAAGACTCTCTTGCTGCTCGCACATGGGGTTCACCCTTTCTAAAAAGCAGAAGACATTCTCCCTAGGAGAGGAAGGAGGAGGTGGGTATATGGACCTTTTTGGAATGAGGGAAGATGTGAGCTATGCCTCTAGCACTCCATTTCATCAGTGTTTTTATAAGAGTAAAACAACTTGCAGGTGCATTTTAGATCCTGCTTGCTTGAGTATCACGCTTCTAATAAAAGGTTAAAATTAGAGACCAAAAATTTAATATTCAAAAATAGCATCCGCATGACTACACTGAAGTACTAGTAAATATTAAGTAGATCAATAAAATTTTCGAGCCTTTAAAAGTGTTTTCTAACCTGGGTCAATGCTCTCATTTGTTGAGTTGGGAAACTCAAACCTACCAAAGACCCACTCACTGTTGCATAATGAGTTAGAAAGTAAAGTACAGACACTGTACCGTGTGCGAGATGGCTTCGTTATATTAGCCTGGGTAATGTTTTTAAATTAGTTTTATTTTTATCAAAATTATGCCTGCACATAATTGAAATTGTTCAGCAGTTCTACAAGGCTTATTAGAAAAATGTATTTTTATTCCTAGCTCACAGACACCCAATTTTAGCTCTTAATTGATTTTCCAGCTCTAAAGTAAGATGTCAATATCCCTACCTTTTAAAATGTCTTGATTCTTGTATTTTGGTTTAAATTCATACTCTGGGACGTTCCTAAAGTGTAACAAGTAACATTTTTGAAAAAAAAAAAAAAACCAGAAAACTGATTTCTGAGAGTAGCTTTATGTTAACGCTTAACTGATAGTTTGCTCGGATAGAAAATTCGAGGCTGGACATTGCTTTTTTAAAATTCAAGTTACTCTTGACTTTACTTTCCAATGTTATTGAAGAAGAAACAACAATTGTGATGCTTATACCATTTGGAAAACCTTTTTTGTTGTTCTTTTTTTTCTTGAATGGAAGCTTCTCCTGTCTTTGGCATCAGCTCTGAAATCTCTACAGGTAACATTCATTGGGGAAGGTCATTGGGTCTAATTTAATCTGTTATGCTTGGCATATTGGGGCCCTATGAAGATGAAAATCTTTATTGGGGGCACCTGGGTGGCTTGGTTGGTTGGGCGTCCAGCTCTTGGTTTCAGCTCAGGTCACGATCTCGCAGTTTGTGGGATCGAGCCCCGTGTGGGACTCTGAGCTGAAAGCACGGATCCTGCTTGGCATTCTCTGTCTCCCTCTCTTTCTGCCCCTTCCTGCTCGTCCTCTCTCTCTCTCTCTCTCTCAAAATAAATAAACATTAAAATAGATGAAAAGTCTTATCGGTTCTTATCATTTCCTGGTTTATTCTTTGGACAATCTCCTCCCCTCTGTCAGTCTGTCTTTCGGGAGATCCTGCTACTCAGGTGGGGGCACGTTTGCAGTCATCTCGTACTTTTCCTCACCTTCAACTTTCTATCCTTTTGACGTTTTTGCTCTAACGGCTTGTAAATTTCTTGTTTTATTATCTGATCCTTTCGAGATTCTTATTTCTGCTATCATGTTGTTAATTCCCAAAGCTTTATTTAATTATCTAAAAACAACTTTTTTAGAGAAACCCCTTTGTTGTTTTATGACTGTGTTTCCCCCCACTTTTTCTCTGCAGAAACTAATCTCATCCTCTGTCCTGCAAGGAATTTATAGATTCAGTTTTTTCAAAACCACTATATATATATATTTTTTTCTGGTTGGTTTCTTTATTTCATGGTAGATACTCTCTTCAGTCTGGTGATGTTTGCCTGTCTCTGACTAAGATCACAGCACTAAAAAAACAGCATGGAAGCTTGGTGGCAGTTTGTCTGACTAGGGTCTTGTACTGCCTTTCTCAGCAGGATTTTCTATGAGAAATACTCCTTCATTCCTTAAGGCATCTGTTCATGATGAATTAATTTCTCTCCTCTGAATCCAGAACACACTAGTTATGTAACATGAGAGAATTCAGAAAATAGTCTCTCAACTTTTTAAAATAATTTTTTTAATGTTTATTGATTTTTGAGAGGGAGAGAGAGACAGCGTGATCGAGCGAGGGGGAGACACAAAATCTGAAGCAGGCTCCAGGCTCCGAGCTGTCAGCACAGAGCCTGACGTGGGACTCGAACCCACAAACTGTGAGGTCATGACCTGAGCCGAAGTCAGACACCTAGCCGACTGAACCACTCAGCCCCCTCCCCACCAAGCCTCTAATGCAGCTTTAAACACAGAGCAGTATCCCTGTTGCAGTTACAAGTAGAATGAGTGAAATAAAAAGATGTCTTTGAAATTCTCATCAGAATGAGAATCACATTGTTCATTTCTCTCTTCATCGGATCACGATTACAGTGCTTGCTAGTCAGTAGTACCTCCCAGAGTGGGAACTCTACTTCTGAGCTGAGTGAATATATAAAAGAAAAGAAAGTGTGTGCTCTAAGCCATCCAGAATAGATACTGGGGTTGATACAGTTCCCAAGTGTTATCTCCCAGTGTCTACCTTTGCCTAACTTCTGTCTCAACCATACATAAAACACGTGATGGCCTGAGCATCAGACAAGCCAGATTTCAGCCACAAGATGGTCCATTTGCTTCCAGACACAAACCTCCTCCTGTCTCCACTTGAGAATTTATGGCTTTAATATTTGAATCTTAGAGGAAAGAACCATAAAGAAAAATAGAAGGTACAAAAAATATGTATTTCCTGGTTCCCAACTTTATACACATGCTTTTAATTGCAAGAAAGCCATCCACTAAAAAAAAAATTTTTTTTTTTCTAAGCTCCTTGCTACCATTGCCCATGGTGTAGAAAGGTTGAATTACAAAGCCAACAAGAAACAGGACCAGTGGCCTGAATATCCAGTCTGTCATCTTCTCAGGCACCTCCTGTATACACATAATGCCCTGTGACTTGAAAGAAAATTCCAAAAATCTGTAAGTATGTAGCACAATTCCATACTGTGGGAAACTAGTCATTTCCTCTTGTCTATGCAGAAAGGAATTTAAAGGCCTTGGGAATTCCAACTTTTTGGAAAGCCTGAAGCAAAGTTAGCATTTCAGTAAAAACAGAACAAATGTGCAAACGATCTGTGTATCTGGGTTAAGAAAGAACTACACTGACTATCTTAAAGGGAAGAGTAAATCGGAGTGAAATGTTCATGCAGGAGGCCGATTCAGCACTCGTGGATGTTGAAATAAACAACTCTGTACGCAATTATATCAAAGGTCTATAGGGGCACCTGGGTGGCTCAGTCAGTTAAGCATCCGACTTCGGCTCAGGCCATGATCTCATGGTTCATGGGTTCAATCCCCGCATCGGACTCTGTGCTGACAGCTCAGAGCCTGAAGCCTGTTTTGGATTCTGTTTCCCTCTCTCTCTGACCGTCCCCCGCCCACGCTGTCTGTCTGTCTGTCTGTCTCTCTCTCAGAAATAAATAAAACATTAAAAAAAAAAGTCTGTATTCTAGTTAAATGAATGCACCTGCTGATTTGGGGTTCCTAAGGAATGAGGTCTCAGGTATGAAATGTTCTAGAAGCATGTTTGAATACTGCCTAGATCATGGGATAATTGATGTGTGTGGATTCTCCATAGATGCTGCCATGCAAAAGCAAAGCTCTGCAAGGGCATCTGGGCTGTCCACGGTGGGCAGACCATTGTGAGAACTAATATTTTTCTAGTTAGGTGCTAGGCATCGTGAGAACTGCCTTAAGTGTGCTGCCTCATGCATTTTCATAAGTGATAGTGAAGGGAGAGGGGAACTGTGTTCTAACCCCTGAATCGTGTGCTTCATTTACATTATTTTAATTTTTTAATGTTTATTTATTTTTTGAGAGAGAAAGGGAGAGTGAGAGTGGGGTAGGAGCCAAGAGAAGGGGAGACACAGAATCTGAAGCAGGCTCCAGGCTCCCAG
This sequence comes from Proteles cristata cristata, assembly GCA_017311185.1. Classification (NCBI taxonomy): domain Eukaryota; kingdom Metazoa; phylum Chordata; class Mammalia; order Carnivora; family Hyaenidae; genus Proteles; species Proteles cristata. The sequence continues at coordinate 832,115 of JAESUZ010001932.1, read as the reverse complement.
CTATCAGCACAGAGCACAATGAGGGGCTCAGACTCATGAACTGTGAGACCAGGAACTGAGCCGAGGTCAGATACTTAACCTACTGAACTACGCAGGTGCCCCTACATTATTTTAATTAATGCAATAATCCTTGATGGAACTTTTTATCAGCTTCACTTTATACCTGAAGAAGCCAAGTGTTGGGAACATAAAATCTCATCTATAGCTCCTATAATTGTTATTTGACAAAGTTAAGATTTAATTCAACATCTGTCTTTAAAGGCAGTACTGTTTTCATTCGCCATTCATACGTTCACTGGGAAAAGCAGACTATGTCCTGTGCTGTCTCGGGATTCAGAGAGAATAAAGCAAAGCACCTGCCTGTGGACATTCCCATTATGCCAGGAAATCTAATAATTGAATAATATGCTAAATGTCCTAACCAAATAATTGCTTATCATCAATTCAGAGTGACCCTTTTTTTAATTCACCCAAAATTCTCACCATTGAGGCAAAAGGTACAGAAGTCAAATCAAGTTAAATCAAATTTCTGACATTGAAGATGTACAGTTGGGGAGAGACGACTATCTCTCTAGAACAGTATTTATGACATTGTGTTACTCAAGTCACATTGCTTGTCTGTGTTCTCATGATATTTGTGCTCTGAGGATGCTTCCTATTTATCCATGTTTCCCGAGCACCCTCAAAGGGTGTGTGCACGCCCCAGGGATCCATGCACATTTGTGTGCAGAATCAGTGCACAAAAAAATGAATGGGTCTCAACCTTCAAATCTGCCCATGTGGGCAATACGTCCATAACCAACTTGGAGCAGAAGAGGTTGCGTACAGTGTTCTGTCTCAGGAACACAGCTGGTGGCGGCTGAGATTCTGGTGGGCTGAGGAGTGGCTGAAAGTGGGAAGACTGGTTAGTAGAACTGTGCGGGGATTTAGGGAATAAGAAGCTGGCAGGGGGTGGCACCTGGGTGGCTCAGTCAGTTAAGTGTCAGACTTTGGCTCAGGTCATGATCTCCTGATTGATGAGTTAGAGCCCCCTATCAGGCTCTATGCTGACTGCACAGAGCCTGCTTTAGATCCTGTCTGCCTCTCTCTCTGCCCCTCTCCCTTTCCTTCCCCCTTCCCCTCCCACACTCAGGTGCTCGCACGCTCTCTCTCTCTCAAAAATAAATACACATTAAAAAAAGAAAAAGAAGTGAGCAGGAATAGTGGAAGGCTGTATTTATAAAAGTAGAAAAAGGACAGGCATTTCAAAGCAAAATCGGGGTATCTCCACTAGAAGATGCTTTGGAAGAAAAGAGCCACTGAACTAAGAAATTCTTCCTATCATGTCCTTGCAGTTGACACTTCAATATTTTATCTCATTTGATAATGATCACAAACAGAAGGGTGCATATATCTCTATTTCTTCATAAAGAAAACAGGCTAAGAAAGTATAAATGACTTAGCCTTCCTTCTATGGTAACTTGAGGAACTGAGATTTGAAGTCAGTCTGATGATTCCAGAATTGATGTTCTTTCCACCAGTTCTTACCACCTTTCTAATCAAGATGAAGCTCTCTAATCAAGAGCTGAATTCTAAGACTGAGGGGAAAAATTAGAGCATACATCACTTTGGAAATGTGCTTGCTGACTTAGAGCGATAGGGAGGTAGCAGCTAACAATCAAATTAAATGCAGCTCTAGACAAGCTAACCATACTCTAAAGCAATAAGCACGATGTATTTATTTTCCATTTCCTCTCTGTGACTAAAGATTCAAAGGATGAAGTCATTAAAAATCTTTCAGATGTTTGCTTTTCCTGTTGGAATGAGCCCGTACCAGGTCTGGAAGGAGAATGCTCTAGTTAACAGAACTTATTATGTATACTTGATAAAAATAATGAAGAAAGAATCAATCCAGTCCCTCATCCATATGCAAAGATCTCACAATAGTTCAAAGGTGTATATTTGTACCACAAATGAAACAAAGCCCCATTGGCCATGAACAGAGTGAACTGAGAGAACATTGTCTTTTCATTAGAAAACAAAGCTTCATGTTCCTAAATAGCTCATCATACTTCCAGCCAATGGTCGCTGGATTTTTGCATACAAAGGAAAAAAGAAAAGAGGAAGTTTGAGGTTAGTGAGAAACATGCTTGACCATTAAGAAGGTGCCACATAGTCTCAAGGAGTCTGGTTGATTCCGTGGCCTTTGCTGGTATAGGTCGAGGACAGGTAAAGCAATCATTTCTTCTCCTCCATTGGCCTGTGGGCTACAAGGTGTCAGAATGAAGTGCCCTTTGCAGCTCAGATGTCTTTCCAGGCTGATTCCTGAGGGCCCTTCTGTCCCCTTAGCATTCTTGGCCCTGAATCTCTAGGGGCAAAGTCCAGCCTTCACACCCAAGGCTGAGGTCACCCTACAGAAATCCCGGGGTGTGGCTACAGAGCTCCCGCCCTCCTTTTTCATCTGTAAGTCCTGCGCTCAAGCAGGACGAATGCCCATCATCTGGAGTTTTACAGCTCACAGCTGCCTGGTTTGCATCTGTACCACATCAGACTTAAATAATGCAGTGGCATCTGGCCTAACGGTGGCCAGGGACCCACAGGATGGAGTCATCGTTTGGGGGTGTTCCAACAGCTGCTGATGGAGCCCACATGACACAAGGCATGAAGGGATAAATAATAATACCCCCAAACCGTTCTTGAGCTGCTGCTGCTCCATTGACATGTAATGATGCTATGGAGGAAGCATCCTGGGGTCTGCATGTTCACTTTCTAAGCCTAAAGCGATGCTTCCCTGCAAAGAAAGGTTTAAAACGTCCCTCCTACTGCTGAAGGTCACAGAATGACTGATCCTGCAGAGAAAATACAGACCTTGGCTCAGACAAAGATGGAATGGCTGCTTTAACAGACCCGGGAAGCAATGTGCAGAGCATGGCTCAGACATCAACTCATACCCTCGGGACTTGGCAACTATGCTGCGAGCAAATGCTGAAGCAACATTAAGACCCAAGTAAGTCCCCGAAGTCTGAGGCCTATATGCTCCACTGCAGACCAGACTGTGGGCAACAAGGGCAAGGGAACCATCTTGACCAGACAGAACGGAAATGAACACCCCGACCTCAAGAGTCTGGGGTTCTTACCAGTATTAGGAAAGAGGAGCTGAGGAGCAAGACCTTATCCTGCTCTGTGTAATGGTCTCTCAGTCTGTGTGATTAACGAAGTCTGACCACCTTCACACAGTTTGGGCATCTTCATACGAATTCTAGTTTGAAAATATAAAGAGGGCAGGGAGAAATCCTTTTGGGGACTGTGATTTACAGGCGATGGAGCGCTCCTTTGTCAGTGCCGAGAGGGACAGGGACATGCGATCTACCCTTGTTCCTCTGTGAGTATCCCAAGCAGGACACCTCCACTCTCCTCCCATGGCTGTGACGCAGGGCCCCCATCAGGTTTCTTTGGGCTTGTATCCCCGAGGCCCCTCTTGGCCTGCCCGCTGCTAGGGCATCGTCATTGTGCTGTGTTGACTCCACTTACCAGAATGAAATCCACCGTCATTATTCTGAGTCTAGGATTTTACTCTAGAACCCACTTGTTGCCAATAGAGTTGATGTAATCTGTGAATTAGTGGATATGGGGGAAAGGGAAATAGGTGTTAACACAAAGCTTTGAGTCAGATCTCTAGCTTTCCAGGTTCTTCCTTGTGTGAGCAGCTGTCTTAAGATACCAGTACTATAGAATGGATGTAAGAATTGTGGAACATAAATATGTATAAAGCCCCTAATACATACAGATCCTTTGCATGTAGTCAATACTCAAGCGTAGCCTCCCTATCTTCTGTAATAAGTAGCATTGGTATAATTCATTAACTATGCAAATAGTTTTTCTTTTCACTTTTTTGTTTATTTATTTATTTTGAGAGAGAGAGCAAGCACATGCAAGCAGGGGAGGAACATAGAGAGAAGGAGAGAGAGAATCCCAAGCAGGCTCCACACTGTCAGTGTAGAGTCCTGACATGGTCCTTGATCTCACGAACTGTGAGATCATGACCTGAGCCGAAATCAAGAGATGGACACATAACCGACTGAGCCACCCAGGTGCCCCAAAATATGCAAATAGTTTTAACATTATCACATTCCATCTTCATAGTCCTCCTATAAAGTAAGTAAGAGAGCCACCTTACAGTCTCTCATTTTAGAATTGGGACACTGAGATCCATTTGACAAATGCTACCTGCCAGATGTAGTCAGCTTATACCAAGTATGGAGCCCACTGGTAGACAGAGCATCCTGGATTAGCATGATTTACACTGGATCGTTGTCTTTAAGTTTTGATTTCATGTCATGTTTTAAGAGAGACCTAATCTCTCTTCTCCCCTACAGTAAATTGACCTCCTTCTTACAGACTCCCTACCATATCACCCTAGGTGATTTTTCAGAGCACTTATTACTCTTCGTCCTCACAATTCTTTATTAATTTTATACTTATTTACTGCCTATTTCCTCTCATAGCAATGTAAAATCTGGGGACGCCTGGGTGGCTCAGTCAGTTAAGCCTCTGACTTCAGCTCAGGTCACGATCTCACAGTTTGTGGGTTCGAGCCCCACATTGGGTTCTGTGCTGACTGCCAGCTCAGAGCCTGGAGCTTATTTCAGATTCTGTATCTCCCTCTCTCTCTGACCCTCCCCTGCTCATGCTCTCTCTCTCTCTCTCTCTCTCTCTCAGAAATAAATAAAATATTAAAAACAAATAAGAATGTAAAATCTGTAAGGGCTCCACTTAGCCCTATCCCTGGCACTCAGCAGGTGTGAAAAAAATATGTTTTCTACGTTAAACAGAAAGTAACTGATATTTTTTGGGAGTACCCATTATTAATTAGGTATATTTCCATTCTAAAGGCTGAAAATCCTCTTAATGATTCCATATCTTCACTCATCATTTTTCCATTCCGTACCATCACAACAACCAAAAGCTGGAACAAGGCCATTAACAGGCACATAGTGGTCCACCAATGGCCTTCGCCAATTCTCTCACTGAGAGTTTTGGGCTCAGGCTCCTCTATTAAAAGAAGGCAGTGATACTTTTCATACAGTGTACTGGGAACCTCCAATGAACACATATCCACTCATCCTGTCTATGCTTAAGTTTGCAAGTAGATTTCCAAGATGGAATGGAAGGTGGAGGGCAGGGATGTTCTGACTGCTAAGGCTCCAGTTCTTCCATTAAAAACTCATTTTCATTTATGGATGTTGGGGGAGGGGGGAATGGCATGGAGGAGGACACTTGTGGGGATGGGCACTGAGTGTTATGTGGAAACTAATTTGACAATAAACTATTTGCAAAAAAAATAAAAATAAAAAATAAAATGACTACCTATTATGCCCCTCCCAAAAAAAAAAAAAAACAAAAAAAAAACACAACTCATTTTCATTTAGAGGATTGAAACAGCACCCCCATCAACAACCGTGAAAAAGTCGATGCACTTTACCATTGGGAGATGTTTTTGCATTGCCCTTGATACCGTGAGTCCCACCCCCTCATGGTATATTGGTAAATCTGTCTGAGCTCTCAGCCTAGGACAGGGCTTGGATCCCGGAATCAGTCTCAGGACAGCTTATACTCCTCGAACATTTCTGAACTGAATGAGTAAGGAGAAGAGATAAAACTTATGATGGGAAAATGTTAGCATCACACTGTGATAATCAAATCCAATGAGGGGCAGAAGAGAGACCCCAGCAGAGATAATAAAAAATGAGGAGGTAGGCACCAAACAGGGGTAGGAGGAGAGAAGACAGATTAGGAGAAAAAGAGAATGGAAGAGACAGAAAGAGAAAGGGAAATTGGGTGAGGAAGAGAGGAAACAAGGCTCTAGGGAGCTTGATTGTAGCCTGACTGCAGAGAACAGCTCATCAGCATATGTGATGCCTGTGTATCTATTAGTAAGAGCCTGGTGCACAGGTGACCAATGGACTGGGTTCAAGGAATAAAATCAGGGCAAATTTATCACACGGGAAATGCTTCTTCACTCAGAACCCAGTGTATGAAGAGGGAAAACAGACAAATACAGTGAGTCATTCCTCCACTTCCTGCAGCTCCATGGCCAGTACCTGAAGGGACACTTCTGATGCATTTACCTGTTCTGAGAGAGGTTTCTCAGGAATTGCGTTTCAAGCCACCCAATGTTATGTAGTTTAAGTGTACTTTCAAGGCCCTCCAGCACCAAGATGATCATATTCCTGTGTCACGTGGCCTTCAAATATGAATACACAGTGTTGCTAACTTTCTACTCCAGTGTTTTCCATAAACAATTGCGAAGAAAATCTGGTATCCACCAAGCTCTCTTCTACCAAAGAAAAGATTGCCGCAGCTCAATATTGAGGAAAGCACCTCAAGGAACGTCTTACATTTGGGTTCAAAATAACAGTAGTTCCTAAAATGATCAAATTAGAGAGGTAATTTTTACTGAGACTCCAGTATATTTCAGATTTCACTGGCGCATAAAGTCCAGTGCACCTTAATATTAAAAATTGTGATTTTTCTAACTCAGAGCCTGTTTTCTAGTAAAATTCCCAAACTTTTCACAGCATTGCTTATGCCAATAATACTGTGGGTTTCAGAGAGATCAACATGTGATCAGGACGAAAATGTAATCTGCTTGGTTGATGCTCTGGACTAGTGAGTAGGCAGATAGCTGATGCTCAAGGCCAAGCCTCAGGCTGGCTGAGCCAAGAGTAGAGCCATGCGTCTACTGAGGTCCCTCCTAATGGAACCTGATGATCGATGGAAAAAATAATAACAACAAACTAAAAAATACACAAAATGCATCTCCCCCCTAAGTTTCTAGTCCTGGAATTTTCCTTCCTGCCACTTCTGCCTCCAGCATTGCTGAACCACTTCTTCCTGCTGACAGATGAAAGGCATAAAGCCCTGAATAATCCAAGACCTCATGGTCCCTCAGGGTGACAGAGAACATTCCCTCTTTTCATGATGCACAAGATCAGAGAGCATCAGCCTCAAATTGCTCCAACTAGCAGAATTCTTTCAGTTTCTACTGCCAAGATAACTGGATGTATTTCTCTAACCATCTACACAATTTGCCAATCCAGTCCAGCATACTCTCTGCCTCTGAACCTCAGGAATCAAAGTCTTGGTTCCTTTTATTCTCTGAGGTATCTCAGGCTCTTGCTATATTTATTTATGGAATTAATTATCTGAAAGGAAATGAGTCTACCACATTTACTTTAATCCACCAACAGAACCCAAGTTCCATGGCTATATGCAATAAAAATGGACTTCCAAGGTAGCATTTCTTTGGACCCTCAAAAAAAGAGAAAACTCTCTTAAAGAATTTTTTAATCCCCATCTCAGCTATGAGAGAATGCTCCATGGTTATACAGCTAGAAAGTATCAATACCTTGCATCTAATAATTGAGATATCAGATTCACAGTATGTGCTCTTGTTGCAATCATTAATTCACAGGTTAACATGAAGTTGCCTGTTAATTGTTCCACGCTTGCTAGTTGTTTGACTGGCTAGACTATGAGATTCTGAATGATAAAGCCCAGAGCTGTACTTCTTTTCTGTCTCAGCACAGAGACTCCCAAAATGATTGACTCTGTAACTGGTGCTCAAAACGAAGTAATTTTAGCTTCAATTGAATTGAGTCACCTTGGATTGGGTAGAATTCAATTCATGCTCTTCACCGACGAGGCTATTAATAACCTTGACCCCTGTGCAAACCACACTTAGCTGTAATTGATACAGCCCCTCCCACTGAAACCACATGATCACTGAGCTTGAAAAATGATCATTGATGACTACAGTAAGTGCAGCCTCTGAAACTATCTATCATTTCTTTTCATAATTTTCTGAGGTCATAAAAGATAGTGGAACAAAACATAGCTTTGGAGTCTGAAAAACTTGAGTTAAAAGCCTCTCTCCATTGTATAGAACAGTCCAAATGTTGGCAATTTACATAATGTCTCTGGGCCTCTGTGTTTGAATTTATAAATATGGTGACAATGCTACTATATACAGTGTCATACAGTATGTTGAACTATAGAGTAAACCCTCAAACAATTACATTGCTCTTCTCAAGGTGCTTCTCTTCCACCCTATCCCTGGTGTCAAGTGGATTCAATGTACTAGTGACAACACTGAAGCAGAACCTTAACTGACCAGATTATTTCTAAGACTTTTTCTCTAATCTTGTTCAGTTACTTCTGCAGAACAGAATATAATATTCTAGCAAGAGTCAAGATATCTGGCCTTTGCTACCACTGCTACTGATACCACCATTCTGATACAGAAGAATATAGTATGTGTGTAGGTGATATAGCAGGTGAGTCCCTTTGGTCTCCATAAGACAGTGAAACAGTATATGAAAATCCTAGAGAAAATCATTAAGGATGGAATTCATTAGGATCCAGAGTACTTGGCCTCTGGGTGTAAAAAACAGGAGCAGTGACTGCTTGGGGCCGGTGAGGTTACATCATTTCTGTTCTCTATAACTGCGAGTATGGTCATCTTCACTCATCAATGTCATTGTCACCAATGACCATTTTTAGCCCGTCTACCTTTTTTTTTTAATGTTTTATTTATTTCTAGGAGAGAGAGAGAGAGACAGCGTGAGCAGGGGAGGGTCAGAGAGAGAGGGAGTCACAGACTGAAACAGGCTCCAGGCTCTGAGCTAGCAGTCAGCACAGAGCCGGACGCGGAACTCGAACCCACGAACCACGAGATCATGACCTAAGCGAAAGTCGGACGCTTAACCGACTAAGCCACCCAGGCATCCCCCGTCTACCTTTATAAGGCAATGAAGTAGGCAATACAAATGGAAAAACAAATGCACATTTGAAAAACATTTTTAGACTGGCTCTCTCTTTTTTTTTTTTTAATTTCAAAAATGAGAAATTCTTCTGTAATTGGGTATCCTCTTGCAGAAATGATGGCTAGATAAAAGTTCCTGAATGAGTGTTCCCAGAGTCCCCATGGAAATATTCATTAAATTCAAATCTAAAGCACATGAGTCTATGATCTGCTAGATCCCAGAAAGATATTTTTCTCTAACTAATGCTTAATGCCTAATGTATCGACAGACCCCTTTGAAAATTCATTAACCATATCCCCAGAAAAACATGTGGCTACACATACACATACAATATTGGGTCCAGGTCAAGCAGTGACCTCAGATCCAAAAATCCAAGATGGCAGATGCCTAAACTAGGGGCCTAGACCAAATAGGGGCTGTCAGGAAGGGAATGGAGAGGCATATTACAGTGTGCCACCCACCACTGTACCCTGCACTGTCCCCACAGAATCTCACTTGACTGGACAATGGCCAGAAAATCGCACCAATCTACAGTACAGAGAGCTATTTTACCCTTCTCAGCCTCTGCCTAAAATCATGAAATCTTAGTATACTGCTTTATGAAACTTGCTGATTTTCATAGTACAACGGTGAAAGAGTGTTAAAAAAAAGGGGGAGTGGATAAATGTTGATGGGAGGAAAGAAGAAAACTTGATGTGACTATTAAAGATGATATTGTCAAGGGGCGCCTGGGTGGCTCAGTCAGTTAAGCATCTGACATCGGCTCAGGTCATGACGTCGTCGTTCATTAGTTCCAACCCCACATTGAGCTCTGTGCTGACATCTCAGAGCCTGGAACCTGCTTTGGATTTGGTGTCTCCCTCTCTCTCTCTGCCCCTCCCCCACTTACATTCTGTCTTTCTCTCTCAGTCAAGAATAAATAAACATTAAAAAAAAAAAAGATGACATTGTTACAACAATGGATGGGTTTGCCTGGTTTTGAGAAATATGACCAGAGCCAACAATGGCCCATGCACTTTACTCCATAAGCACAAAGACAGTGAATCTAGAAGAGGAGGAGAGAAAACTGAGAGACCAAAGGAAAGGGTAAGGAACATCTAGAGAGAACAGTTGGATAGCGAAGAGGAAAGACATTTGTTCACAGCCACATTTGGCCAGCGTTTTCTAACCTCACCAGTACTGACATTTGGACTGGATTATTCTTTGTTGTGGGGAGCTGTCCTAAGCACAGCAGTATGCTTAGCAGCATCCCTGGCCTCTATCCACCAGATGCCCATAGCGCTTCCCCTTCCCTTCAGTGACAACCAAAAAACACATCTTACAAAAAAAAAAGTGTCTCCCGAGAGCCAAAATCACACTCCATTGAGAAACAGTAGGGCTAAAGGAAAAGGAGTTAAATGTTCATAGCAAAACTAATTGTATGAGATGCTGTTGTATCTATATAATTATGCTTGAGTAAACTAGAAAATTTTCTATAGTTCTGTCCATAAAGTACATGTATGTCTGGGCTTTGCAAAGAGCAGAATTTCTCAAAATTCATTTTGAATTTCATAGACTGTATTTGAATTGGTCATTCTTGACCATTGAATTTAAAGTGTTGTTGATTATAGAGAATGTCCATGTTAGAAGCTTCCGTCATATTGCCTCAGCCTGGCTTGGTCAGCACAAGAAGTTACTCATTACCCATTGACATCATACCGAATAAGGCTATGAAACCACTAGCCAAATATGTGACACAGGCAGCGGGCATCATATATTTCTTTATTCAACAGAAAGCGCTTGGACCCAAAGTTTAGCACACTACACTTCCTGGCAAAATATACATACATACAGGTGAAAAACTTATGCACTCACTGAATCCACATTGAAAGCAATCCTTTTTGCCAGATAAGTAGATTTGTTTATGTTACCAACAGGAGACCCTAGTGAAAGGAGCAATGATAGAGTGAGAGCTTAGAATTTCCATCACTGGGAGGAGATGTTTAATACATATTTTATAATTTGATATATCACTGATCCACAACATAACAAGTGCTCTTACATCAGAGAAACCTTCACTGGTCTCGAGTTTTAAAAGTTTTGAGTCTGAGGTGTATCTCATGGGCTTGCTCCAGTCTCACTTCACCTCAATTGTTTCTCAGTCTATCTACAGTATAGCTCCTGAAGGAACCTTCTGGATAATTTCATTAACGAAAACATCTTCATAAAAGAAGATGGGTCAGAGCTCCCAGTCTCAGATGAAGAACACCATGGGAACTCTGCTAGAATTATAAGCCACTGGGCTCTCAGAGGCAGAATATTGCCATGGGTTTTGATTTCAGAGAGTCTTGAGATTGAATCTCTTGAATTTCTACTATATAGTCATTCATATGTGTATTCACACATTTTTATCAATGAGTATGTATTTAACCAACTCCCCAGGACTTCATATATATACACATATATATGTATTGGTGATGATAGTAGCCTCAGTATCACTGGGTTGTTAAGGAAAATACTCATGTTAATATATAAAAAATGCTGAGGCACCTGGGTGGCTCAGTTGGTTGGGCATCCAACTTCGGCTCAAGTCATGGTCTCACAGTTTGTGAGTTCATGCCCCGCATCGGGCTCTGTGCTGAGAGCTCAGAGCCTGGAGCTTGCTTCAGATTCTGCGTCTCCCTCTTTCTCTGTCCTTCCCCTGCTCACACTCTGTCTCTCTCTCTCTGCGTAGAAAGATTCTTGGTACATTAGAATTCTATTAGTTATTGTCACAATGAGAATATTAAGGCAATACAAGGTGCTTTGCTGGGATAGGCATCTTTGCTCCCTGTGAATGCCGTGAGGTCAGCACTCAAATATTTGTGGAATGAAAGATGAAGACCTTGACACCTTCCTGCCACAAAATACCCAGGAAGCTGAAACTAAATGAGAATCTCAGTACTCTTTAACGTGCCAAGGTAAACTCTGGAGCTACAGCGTTCCCTGGAAACACCTTCTGATCCCAGAAGGACTGTGAGGCAGTGTAACGGACACATGTATGGGCAGACATACAAATAGAGATGTTCTTTGCACCCTCACAGGAAGGGAAATTAGACGTCAGAACAATACATACCCACCATTGATACCTGTAAAGAAGGACACCCTCAGAGAAATCGTGAGCTACAGAATGCCCATCCTACAGAGGCAGACGGTGCTTGTCTGGCATTAACGCTGTGTGAAGAGGGGAATAAAAATGTACTCCCTGATAGTTCAGACATGCAAGCCAGCCCCGGATGTGGAATCCACACCATCTTCATAAAAACAAACAGCAACCCCCCCCCAAAAAAAAATCCCACAAATATTAGAACTTTAATTTCAACTGTACTGGTTGGTATACTGCGTTTGTCTCACAGAAGAAAACACAAAAAAATATGTTTCTAGACATCTAGTCCTCAAAGAATTGCCAAAAAGAGGTTTGAAAACTTGAATTGAAAATCAAACACAACTCAATAAAACCAGCAGCAAAAACAGCAGCATCAACAAGCAACAGAATTTTTCAGATACATAATAAGTATATTTAATATGTTTTAAGAAATCAAAGGCAGGAAAATGAGAAAGGAAAAAAAGACATTCAAAAGTAAATACAATAATATTTAAAAGCAATTAGGGGCACTTGGATGGCCCAATAAGTTAAGCATCTGACTCTTCATTTAAGTTCAGGTCATGTTTCCACAGTCATGAGATCAAGCCCCGCATTGGGCTCCACACTGAGCCTGGAGCCTGCTTGGGAATTTCTCTCTCTCTCTCTCTCACTCTCTCACTCTCTCACTCTCTTTCTCCCAAAATAAATAAACTTCAAAAAATGAATAAATAAAAACAATTAAAAATATTTTGACCCATCCCCAGTTAAAATAATCAATAGTCAGACACCTTAAATATATATCAGCCAATGAATTTTACAAAACCCACATCCAATCTTATGGACACACAAGGTTAGAAGTATAGGATGGAAAAATATGTGCTGCATAAGGCAAATATTTACAAAAAGAAAATTAGTAAGATACAGATCATGGAATAATGATAATAGTTTAAGTGGGAATGTATGAAAATGACTATGGCTTCAAAATATATAAAGCAAAACTTGACAAAACTATACAGAAATTATATAAATATGATGGAAAGTTTTAATCCAGGCTTCTCAATCATCAAAAGACAAGCAGAAATAAAAAGAGGAAACAAATAGATGTAAATAAAATACTGTTTGTAAGTTTGAGGTAATATACATTGCACCCAAAACCAGCAATTACAAGATACACATAATTTTCAGCAAAAGTGAAAGTCTTACATCAATTTCTCATTTTGAAAATCATAAAATAAGTCTCAACCAGTTTTAAATAGCAGTATCATATTTACCGTGATCTCTGATCACAACACAATTTAGAAAGCAGTAGCACCAAATATGTGTTTTAAGTAAAATATTTGGAATCCACAACTAAATAACTCATGTATCAAAAACGAAATCATAATGGAAAAACACAGAGCCACATGTTTGAGCTTCTAAACCCCAATAACACTGAGAGAAAATGGAACCCTGCGTGAGAAATGAAGGGCCCCAGGAACTGCCACGTGGTTCATGATGCAACAGGTCAGGGAGAAATGTGACCAGTTCGATGCCTGGGACAGAAGGGGACTTATCCATCTCAAAAAAGGGATGAAAGGGAAATTGGGTCTCTACTTTGCAAGACCCAAAGATCAACTTCATGTGGACTTAAGACTTAAACATGGATGCCAGGAAGCCTGGGTAGCTCAATCTGTTCAGCCTCTAGGTTCCTGATTTTGCCTCAGGTCACGATCGATCTCATGGTTGGTGAATTTAAGCCCTGCATTGGGTTCTGTGCTGACAGGGTGGAGCCTGATTGGGATTCTCTATTCTCTTTCCCTCTCTCTCTGCTCTTCCCTGCTCATACTCGCTCTCTCTCGCTCTCTCTCTCATTCTCTTTCAAAATAAATAAATAAACTTGAAAAAGAAAAAGTAGCTGTGAGTGCCAAAACTTTAAAATTTTATGAATACAGTTAGTAAGAGGCATTGTAATATGAGGCAATGATTTCTTTAATAGAAGGCAAACATTACAAAAAATAAAGAACAGATTGATGAATTTTACTATGTTACAATTAAGAACTATGCACCTGTCTTCATAGCACACACACACACACACACACACACACAAGCACGCACGCACGCACGCACGCACACACTAAATCACCAAAACTAAAATGAAAAAAGAAGTCCCAAACTGGAAGATTATCTTTTTAGCTCTGTACCTAGTACACAAACTGGAACAGAATAAATGCTCAAAAATCACTTGTTGAATCATTGAGAAGGAGGGAGGGAAGGAAGAAAAGAGGAAGGGAGGGAGGGAGGGAGGGAGGGAGGGAAGGAAGGAAGGAAGGAAGGAAGGAAGGAAGGAAGGAAGGAAGGAAGGAAGGAAGGAAGAAAGGAAGGAAGGAAGGAAAATCAAAAGTTCTATTTCTTCTGCCGACTCATCCTAAGTTGGGCATTTAGTTCCCTCGAGGCAGAAGACTGGTTTTCATGGGGTTATTAACACCGTCTCTCACACTGCCCCCCGGAAGTCATTTACATATAAGGCAGTGACTAGACAAGAACAGGAGTGCGGTACTATAAGCATTTTTAGAGCTGCTTGTACCCCTGTACTAGCTCGTGTGTTCTGATGGGAAGATTAGTGGAAAGAAAAACAGTCTGATGCCCTGACAGCTTGAGATCAAGTCCCATCCACTCCTTACCAGCTATGCTCCAGATCATTCTACTCTGCCTCTTTCCCTCTCAAAAACATCTGCAAAACTTGGATCATCTGCAGCATACAGGCTTGGTGTGAGAATTAATGAGTTTCAAATAATGTTTGCTACGCCTAAAATGGTAACCAGTACACAGTCCATGCTCAGAACCGTTTATAGCCTCCTCAAGGGGTCTGAATCCAGACTTCACCCACGTCAATATACTGCCCCAAATGCCTAAGTCTCCAGACATGGGCACATTTCTCTCCAACTCTGGTGTATATACGAAGCAGCTGAGAACATTCAGGAACTCAGAGCTCTGCCCATTTCTCCGTCCTAGTGAATGAAAGCCTGAGTGAAGTTCAGCCAGCAACTGGGCTTTTCTCGTTAGTGTACCTTATTCCAAACTAGAGGCCAACGCAGCTACAACATCCAGCTGGAATTTCTAACGTTGGAAACATTTCCCGCTGTGCTCCTTGGGTGGGTTGCCTGACCAAGCCGAAACAAGGACTTTTACAAGAGCCTCCTCCGAGGTCTGAATGAAATGTTTTCCCTGGCTCTGGGCTGGAGCCCTATATTAACAGCAGACACATTAGCAAAACACCAACCACAATTTTTTATTTTCTTTTCTGTGGAATGTGGATGGGTCCTCGGGACTGATGGTGGGTTGTTTCTCCTTACATAACTGCTTCTTCTCCAGAGTCTATTTAGATGTGACTCGGAAAGGCTTAAGCCCTCTCTGTGGCCACGCAGACTGGGGCTGCTTATCGGAGGAAGTCCCAACAGTAGGCAAGGACAGCTGGGGAGTTCCCCACTCTGAGAAGGGTAGAGAGGTGTGTGTGCTCAGTGGCAAAGGGACAACGTGGCTTTTGACACTGAGCACCCATTCAGACACACACTCATGCACACATGTGCACACACACATCTGCACAAAGAGAGAATGAGAAAATCTGAAAAGAAGGTTGCAGCAGTCAGTGGCTTCTCCCAAATCTTTATCTTATTTTGTGCTGATCTGACATGTTGGTTTCCATAGCAACCTTGGGTGGCCTGGATAACATGTGAAGTTAATTTCAGAGAGGTCTACAGAGCCAGGCAGCACATTTCCGATGAAAGCTCATGCTTGTCTCCCGGAACTGCACTCATTGGGTTCCAGGAAGTGCTAACACCTATGAACTTGGTAATAAAGACACTCTTTAGCCTAGACGAAGGAAATGTCCTCATTCCTTCCTTTAGTTTGGAGACTCCGAAATTAACAACAGGAGAAAAAAAGATTTATAAAATCCATGCTAACTCTTCTTAACCTGTAAGACAACATTTCCTCAAAGGATCATTGTGTCCTTTAGAGCAGAGTTCAGATTGGTTTTAAGGGCATGATCAGAACAGAAGGTACGGAATTCGAAGAAATGATACCAAAGAAAGGTGAACAAAGATAGAAATTTTGACAGGCGTTATTATAGAAACTTACATAGCTTTAGAGTGTCATAGAGATAGAGTGTGTTTATTTATGTATGTATGTACTAGATTTTTTTATGCTTATAGTCTGGCAAGGGCTGTCACTTCCTACATCGATGAGATGGGGCTTGAGCCTTCATGTAATTTATATTTATCGAAAACAAGCACCTGTGTAGAAAAATGATAATATTCTGTGCAGAGCTAGCAATAATAATGTGAGAGTATAAAGACCAGGATCCTGCTCCCCATATGTTTGGGGAAATGAGGGGTGGGGTCTGAAGTGGAATCTTAGAGGAGGAAAGCTGGAAATGTCACAGAAGGTGAAGTTGAGCTCCGTCTTCAAGGAGAGGCAGGTGTTAGCCCGTCAGCCCGGGCTGGAGAAATGGGGAAAGGCACACCAGCCAAAACAAAATGACTGCATCGAGAAAGAGGTGAAGGTGGGGCACACATCCTTGCTGTGGGGAAGAGAGAGTGCAGGCAGAATGAAACGTAAGGCTGTGTCTCAAGGGAGATGCAGTTGGGAAGATAGATTAGAAGCCGAATATGAAGACTTCAGGCTAGGAGCTCCTACTGGAAATCACAGGTGATGAAGCTTTCACACATGGTGGAGACATGACCAGGTCAGCCATTTAGACAATCAACGTGGTGGCCCTTGTGGAGAATGGATTGGACAAGCCCGAGGACCACTGAGTTGGTCAGGAGGTCTCTAACCAGCCTAGGCAAAGACAACAATCAAGACCAAGTCAGTAACACCTGGGGTGGGGGTGGGGAATGATGTATTTAAGAATGGTGGGGGAACTCAGTATGGGATAAGTAACTGTTTGGAGGGGGGATATTAGGGACTGAGAGAGAAGAGAGAGATAGGTATCAGCAGATACTCTCAGGGCATCTTTGCTCTTTTTTATTTTTTATTTTTTTTTAACATTTATTCATTTTTTGAGAGACAGAGACTGAGCATGAGTGGAGGAGGGACACAAAGAAAGGGAGACACAGGACTTGAAGCAGGCTCCAGGCTCTGAACCATCAGCCCAGACGCAGGGCTTAAACTCACAGACCATAAGATCATGACCTGAGCTGAAAGTTGGACATTAAGCCGACTGAGCCTCCCTGATGCCACTCTCAGGCCATCTTTAACTGGGTGTATATACGGGCTGGGAGAAAAACACAGAGACATGTGGAATTAATTCATCGTTCTTCTAAAACTTTTTTTTTCTTATTTAAGAAGAGTAATGAAGGAGGACTTGGCTTATCAAGCTTAAAACATCATAAAACTCTAACAATCAAGCTGCCGTGGGGTCATCCAGAAAAGCCAGAGCAGCCAAACTATATAGCAATCCCAGAAGAGAACAGAGAATTTGTGTACGTTTTAGGCATGAAATGTCTGATGCATTCATAGAACAATGGCATAGCAACTGGTTATACTTTTTTTTAAGTTTTATGGTTTTTTAATTATTATTTTGAGAGAGAGAGAGAGAGAGAGTTCATGCATGTGCAAGAAGCAGAGGGGCAGAGAGAGGGGGAGAAAGAGAGAATCCCAAGCAGGGTGCGTCAGAGCCTGACTCGGGGCTCAAACTCAAGAACTGTAAGATCATGACCTGAGCTGAAATCAAGACTCAGACACTTACGTGACGGAGCCACCCAGGCACCCTGCAACTGGTTACACTTTTGAAAAATAATATAAAATCCTTAATTTAGGGTCAAGTTAAAAATTTTCATAATAATGGGGCATCTGGGTGGCTCAGTCTGTTAAACATCTGACTTCAGTTCAGGTCATGATCTCATGGTTTGTGGGTTCAAGCCCCGTGTCAGGCTCTGTGCTAACAGCTTGGAGCCTGGAGGCTGCTTCAGATTCTGTGTCTCCCTCTCTCTCTGTCCTTATCCCACTTGTGCTCTCTCTCTCTCTCTTTCAAAAATAAATAAACATTTAAAAATTTAAAAATTTTTTCATAATAAAAATAAATTCAAAGAAAATATGTGTGCATATTTACATATGGAGGTGAAAAAGGCTTTACCAGCTATTATTCCAAAAGCAAAACCATAAAGGCAGGAATAAATCGGATTGAAAAAAATCCCTTCTGTCAAAAGATGTCATAAGTGAAATGACAAGACAATGAACTAAGATAAAATTTGCAGTGGAACAGACAGTAAAGTTAATACACTGAATACTTAAATATCTGATAAAATGATGAAAAGAAAAAAAATCCTAATGGAAAGATTCACAAAGGATGTGAACAGGAACAACACAAAAAGTTACAAATATAATATGTATATGTGTATGCATATATGATAAAATGTTCAGTCTCACTAGAAAGATTTGCAAAGGGAGGAGAAAGGCAGGGATGTTGAGTAGCATGAGAGCTTCAAGGAACAGTTGGATATCATGTATCAAAAATCATACACTTTGCCCATAAATTCCATTTCCAGGCACCTGATAACAGGGCCGAAGAAAGTCCACTGCAGGTTGTTTCTAAATGCAAACTGGAAAATAACCTAAATTGTCCAATATTGGAATTTACTTAAATTATGGTGTATTTATACAATAGAGCGACACAGCCATAAACAACGAGAAAAATCACAGGCACATCCCATCATATAGAAAGTATTTCTTTTTCCGGAACTCTAGTGTGTTTCATGAATGCAGGGCCTTGATCTGTTTTGTTTGGCCATCTTTCTAAAGCCAAGAATCTAGCATTAACAGACCCTCAAGGAACATACGTAGAAAGAGTGATTGTTAAATGCAGTAGGCAGAATTCTAAGATGGCCTCTAGTGGTATTTCCATGATATGTTATGTTTTATTACAAAAGGAAGTTTGCTATGTAATTAAGTTTACTAATTAGTATCTTAAGCTATGGGAGACCATCCAAATGGGTGTAACCTAATGAAAAGGGGCCTTGAAATATCGATGGATTTCCCCAGATAGTAGCAGAAGAGGAGTTAGAGAGAAGCAAAGCTGGAGCGAGACTCCGTGAGAAAGAGTCTCAGTCGTTGCTGAAATGGAGGACCCACTGACAGGGACCTGAGAGCCACCTTTAGGTAGTAAAAAGGGGTCTCTGACAGGCACCTGCAAAACAACAAAGTCCTCCATCCTGCGATTACAGAGAACTAATCTCTCCTAGAGTCACCAGGTAAAGAGCCAAGCCCCACAGATACCTTGACTGTGGCCTTGGGGTACCCTACGTGGAGAACCATCTGCCTGAATTTCTGACCTATGGGACCATGAGATAAATGAGCATTGTATGAAGCCATTAAGTTTCTGGTTATTTGGTATACCGCCATAGAAATCGAATAAATTCAACAAAATTAGCAGATTACCACACAGTACATACAGTAGGGTTCTTTTCATTGTTGATGTTTATACATTCATGTATTTGTAAGTTTGCACAAGAAAACTAGCGATGCATATACACAGTAATGTTAATAGTGGTTTGTTGTTGTTGTTGGAGAATTGAAGTAAAGTACACATACTTTAACCATTAGACCCTGGAAAGTCTGATCACCCATCATTTCCATGAACTAAATCGCATAGAATAAACCTGGCCCTTCTTTAAGACCTTCTCAAATGCCACCTCACCATTGGAATCCGTCTGTCCTGGCTACACAGAATGGGGTCGCTCTGGCTTTGAGATACAACAAATCAGGGTTTGAAACCTCGCTTTACTACTTATGAGCTTTTTAAACTGGGGTCATTTAAATAACTTGTCATAGCTTAAGTTTCTTCAGCTCTGAAATGTGAATGAGAAGAGCCATCACATGGGGTCCTTGTGCAGATTAAATGGAATACTAAAGGCAGAGCAGATAGTATAGTTATTACTGAGCATCGGGTAACCTTCATGATAGGTGCTCACGGAATTGTGGTTCTTCTATTGATCAGAGACGTGCTGCTATAAGAGCTTCTGATTCGGTCTCGTCCACCACTCTTCTGTAAGTATGTCTTAATATTCCCTAGTGCTTATCTACCACGGTGCCTGGTACATTCAGGTCCTTAGTAACTGTGGTGCAATTACTATATGGAAGAGTAAAATAAATATTGGGAAAATTGGGGCGCCTGGGTGGCTCAGTCAGTTGAGTTTCAGACTTTGGCTCAGGTCATGATCTTACGGGTAGAGGGATTGAGCCCCGCGTCAGTCTCTATGCTGACAGCCCGCTTCAGATTCTGCGTCTCCCTCTCTCTCTGTCCTGCCCTAGCTCATGCTCTGTCTCTGTCTCTCAAAAATAAATAAACATTTAAAAAAAATTGTTTAATTGGTAACATTGAATGTTCAGGCAATGCAGGCTGCAGTAACACAGATGACCACAAGATGTCAGTGTGAATAGGAAACCTCCACATTTCAGGAATATTCTGGATAGTCTGCCCCTTCCCTCTTGTAGGACTCCAGGAAAACACACAACTGCAATACTGTAAAGGCAGAAAGCAAATAGCCAAGAATTTGCACGTTTCCCCCCTATTTCATTGTGTGGATCAATACCTTAAGCACGCAACTGCTGATTTACAGAGAAAAATATCTCTGCTGAGCTGGTAGACTGAAATAAAGACCCAGGAGATTTCATTTGGGGACAATTCTTCATGCACAGCTTTTTTCCCTTCCCTACCTTAAATCTGCACCTCTGGGCCTGGGTAAAGAGGCAACATGGTAACGGAGAAAGTGCACAGTCAAGTTCTGACTCCACTGTTTATCTGAATGTTTATGTAAGTTTCTCAATCTTTCTGTACTTCATTTTGTCACGTGAAAAAAAGAAGAAAATGAACATACAGACATTACAGATATACTGCTGCCACTATATAGGCTTATACAGAACAGCATACTCTGAAGACTAGCTTGTAGACTATCCTAGAATCAAAAGGAAGGACTTTCTTTGCAATTCTGGAAGGATTTGGGCATTGAGCCCACAGCTACTTGGCCTGGAGCATTCTGTCGCTAACAGACCCACAAGTTCTCTGAATAAGGCTCACTTTGACATGGTCTCCAACCGTCGCTTTCCCTTTCAAAAACACACTCTGTTGAACACACACACAAAAAAATTGCTCCTTACTAGACTCTAAAAAAAGGGTATGAATGTCATTGTGTCTCCGGTTTCCTGTGGTCTCCATAAAATCTCCAACCAGAGTATTCTGGGCTCATAAAAACGTCCACAGCCCGTTTCTCATCTGCTTTAATGACGTTTCCTAATGGCTGACATTGACATTGGCATCTTTTCTCTAGGGAAAGTGTTGTGAGACTTCCCCAAAATAGCTGGTGTGAGCAGCCCAGGAGATGGAATGTAGACCTATAATTTCTCTCTTCCCATGAAGAGATGAATCCTCCAAGATACAGAAACTCTTCCTCATTTCCTGTGGCAGAAGGCACCGCACCCCCATCACTGTCAGGAACCCGTTCACAGCCCAGGCCAAGGAGCCCAGCCCTGAGCTGCTCCCGGAGCCTCAGGGAGGTGATAAGGACATAGATACTGAGGAAACAGCTATTACTCAGCATTGCTTATGTGTAAGAGATTTATAAGCTACGTTCTATAAATAAGGAAATCTTTAGTAAAGAAGCACATTATTTTGTTCAAAATATGTACTCGTTTCACTTGAGCAGGCCACTTCAAGGGAACTCAGAGGAGAGCCAGCATGGGCTTCAACAGCCCTTGGGACAAATGTCAGCTGGTACATCAGACTGAGATGAAAATGTGGTGAGAAGCAGGGCCGGGGAAAGGAGCATATCAAATAGAGCGCCCTGAGAACGTGGAGGAAGGAGATACCACTTGTGACTGGGAACGTTTTGGAAGGTGGCTGGCTGGAGAGGGCCATGCCTTTGTCACCCCTCACTGGACACCTGCACAATGACCCCTGCAGCAGGGGGGCCCTGGGAACTGGGCGATGTCACAATCATACCAAGGGGCAGGCTTTTCTTCTCGTCCTGGGGATATAAGGATGAGGGATGTCCAAGTTTCCTGCTCCAGGGGCTCTCAGTACAGTGGGAGTAAAAAGCATAAACAGCCACTGGAAAGAAAGAAAGAAAGAAAGAAAGAAAGAAAGAAAGAAAGAAAGAAAGAAAGAAAGAAAGAAAGGAAGGAAGAAAGAAAGAAAGAAAGAAAGAAAGAAAGAAAGAAAGAAAGAAAGAAAGAAAGAAAAGGAAGGAAGGAAAGGAAGGAAGGAAGGAAGGAAGGAAGGAAGGAAGGAAGGAAGGAAGGAAGAAAAGGAGGAAAGGAAGAAGGAAGGAAGGAAGCAAGGAAAGAGAAAGAAAGAAGAAAGGAAGCAAGGAAGGAAAGAAAGAAAGAAAGAAAAGAAAGAAAAGAAAGAAAGAAAGAAAGAAAGGAAGAAAGAAAGAAAGAAAGAAAGAAAGAAAGAAAGAAAGAAAGAAAAAGAAGGAAAGAAAGAAAAAAGAAGAAAGAAGAAGGAAGGAAGGAAGGAAGGAAGGAAGGAAGGAAGGAAGGAAGGAAGGAAGGGAAGAAAGAAAGAAAGAAAGAAAGAAAGAAAGAAAGAAAGAAAGAAGGAAGGAAGGAAGGAAGGAAGGATGGAAGGGAAGAAAGAAAGAAAGAAAGGAAGGAAGGAAGAAGGGAAGGAAGGAAGGAAAGAAAGAAGGAAAGAAAGGAAGGAAGAAAGCAGAAAGGAAGGAAGGAAGGAAGAGAAAGGAAGGAAGGAACGAAGGCAAGAAAGAAGGAAAGAAAGGAAGGAAGGGGGAAGGAATGAAGGAAGGAAGAAAAAGAAGAGAGAGAGAAGGAGAGAGAGAGAGAGAGAGAAAGAAAGAAAGAAAGAAAGAAAGAAAGAAAGAAAGAAAGAAAGAAAGAAAGAAAGAAAGAAAAAGAAAGAAAGAAAGAAGGAATGAAGGAAGGAAGGAAGGAAGGAAGGAAGGAAGGAAGGAAGGAAGGAAGGAAGGAAGGAAAGAAGGAAGGAAGGAAGCAAGGAAGGAAGGAAGGAAGGAAGGAAGGAAGGAAGGAAGGAAGGAATAAAAGAAAGAAAGAGAAAGAAAGAAAGAAAGAAAGAAAGAAAGAAAGAAAGAAAGAAAGAAAGAAAGAAAGAAAGAAAGAAAAGAAAGAATGAAAGGAAGGAAGGAAGGAAGGAAGGAAGGAAGGAAGGAAGAAAAAAGAAGGAAAGAAAGAAAGAAAGGAAGGAAGGAAGGAAGGAAGGGAAGAAGGAATGAAAGGAAGGAATGGGAAGAAAGAAAGGAAGGAAGGAAGGAAGGAAGAAGGAAAGAAAGAAGGAAACAAAGGAAGGAAGAAAGAAGGAAGGAAGGAAGGAAGGAAGGAAGGAAGGAAGGAAGGAAGGAAGAGAAAGGAAGGAAGGAACGAAGGAAGAAGGAAAGGAAGAAGGAAAGAAGGAAAGAAAGGAAGGAAGGGGGAAGGAATGAAGGAAGGAAGAAAAAGAATGAAAGAAGGAAAGGAAGGAAGGAAGGAAGGAAGGAAGGAAGGAAGGAAGGAAGGAAGGAAGGAAGGAAAGGAAGGAAGGAAGGGGGAAGGAAGGAAGGAAGGAAGAAAAAGAAGGAAAGAAGGAAAGAAAGAAAGAAAGAAAGAAAGAAAGAAAGAAAGAAAGAAAGAAAGAAAGAAAGCAAGAAAGCGCAGCAGTGAAACATGCACTCGCTGTGTCTCTTCTGGACAACAGAACTTTATCTGCCGAGTCACCGTTTGCTGATGAACCCATTGTTGCTCCCTTTCAGTGTCACGTTTGCTGTGACATAACAGAAATGTTTCTTCGGGTGACTTTGATTTGTGTCTGCCCTTCTGTGGTTGGAGAAGACGTTCTAGAATTCTAGGTTTAAATCTTGCCTCTTCCCCGTTGACGTTCAATTTCCGAACCCCTAAAAATAGAGAAGGCAGTACATCTCTGAGGTTTGTGCTGGTGTTGCTGGGGGAGGGGGATTAACCGCAGCGATGTGTGCAGTTTGCATGACAGTGGTTAATGCATCTGTAGAAACTCCTGCACAGCGGTTCCCGCCTTCTCGCCCCTCCCAGTGCCCATCGCTCTATCTGGAAAGGCAGCAGCGAACATGTGTTGCTGTCTAAATAATGCTGCTAAGAATAAAGCCAAACACTACTCTTTGCCCTCTTCTGGGTAATGGCTACGTCTTTCTTCTTCTACTGCAATCAGAGTTGTTGATTTCACTGCCACTGCCTTCTCTATTAGGAAGGATGCCTGTTTATCTTTTCTGTCCTTGAGTCCCCTCCTCCCCTCCCACAGGAAATGACTTGCCACAATCAGGGTAAGAGGAGGTGGATGTGAAAAAGTTGAATCTGCAGGTAGAGACATGAGAAACCCGTTATTCTCCAGTATCTATTTTGTATCTTTGGGTTTTTGTTTTTTTTTCTCAGATTCTCTTCCTCTCCCACCCATCCCCCCCAAATGATGTTGCATCTGGGTGTCTCAATCCCGCTCACAGCTGTGCCAATGCCTTCTCTACTCTTTCCATCTGCCTGTTTGTTTTTCTTGGTTTTAGTTTGCAGTCTGCTATTTTGTATAAGCAAAATTATCCTTTCGTGTCTTACCCGTTTCGACGGTTTCTTCTGGTTATTGTAAACTACAGCATCTGTGGTGCCTGTCTCCTAATTATATTTCCAGCCTTCTAATAGGAAGGGCAAACAGGCATATGGAACAGCAATACGGAGCCATCCCTGACCTCCATGTAGGAGTCCTCACAGAATCCTCAGAGCTTTCCAGAGTATTTCGTCGAGCTCAGCCTGCTAAGATAATGCACAAACCTCTTCTCTCTAGAGATGATTATCACACAGATTGAGACAAAGCTCCTGGGCACGTTTTCCTCATAAATGAGTCATCGTGGCTCTCAAAGTATGACTCTATAAGTAGATACATATCTCCAGTTTCCTGGTTCTAGTGATATTCAAATTATTGCTTATTTTTAGACCAATCGGGACAGCTGAATCAAAGTAAGAACAGAGATGACAAGGGTGACAGACAAGAAATCAGGATTTGAGGGGAAAAAAAGAAGAAGAAGAGATCAGGATTTGAGGTTCACTATGGATACTAACTTGCTGGGTGTTTGGGAGGGAAGGTCCCCAAAACTCCTTTGACCTTAATTGTCAAATCAGTTACATTAGCAGCTGGACCAGATGATCTACGAGGTAAAGGAACAGTATTGATTCAATCAATGGGTTGTTTATTGTACCAATAATATACTAGAAGTTAGGGAAACTAAGATGAATTGAATTAAGGTCCCTGTTCAAAAAAGATCTCAGGCTGTGATAATGGGGAGATCAAATAAGTATACAGATGATCTTAGTATAGTAGATGCAAGCATAAAAGCATGAACAATTCTCTGCATTTTTCATAAGATGATCTATGGTCTAAGTATTATTTTCTCTAAAGAAAAGATATTTTAGCCTTTGCATCCCATACGTTACCGCACTCTGCCATTAGAGTATGAACGCAGCCATAAATAATAAGTAAACAAAGAGCATGGCTGTGTTCTAATAAAACTTTATTTACAAAAACAGGTGGTAGCCTGGACTTGGCTGCAACTCACTCACTCCTAATCTAGCCACAGACATATTTCATTGAGGTTAGTGTTCGGTGGATTCCTTATTCTCTGAAAAGAAGGACAAAGCTCATAGCCCCTACCACAATTGTAGTCCCTTAATTTTACAATCAGACCTTTAATTCCTTTCCTCCCTAAAAGGTGTCAGTCCCATGAGAAGCATGTCCGTATATGGCTTGTCTTTTTGCAGTTGTATCTTTAACATCTGCGCCAGAGCCTGGAACAGAATAACCCCTCCTGAGTATTGTATTGTTGAGTGGACGGATATATAAATTAATGCTATAGAGGGGGCACACAGTTATTAACCAGTGCAGTCTGGGAGGAAGGGTGACGGGAGATTGGGAATGTTTCACAGAGTAGGTGACAATCTGAGGTGAGACTTGGAAGACAAATAGGGGACAATATGATTGTGTGAGACATATAATATAAAAGATTGGGGCGCCTTCAGCTCAGGTCATGCTCTCACAGCTCATGGGTTTGAGCCCCACATCGGCCTCTGTGCTGACAGCTAGGAGCCTGGAGCCTGCTTTGGATTCTTTGTCTTCCTCTCTCTTTGCCCCTTCCCTGATCATGCTCTGTCTCAAAAATAAATAAAACATTAAATAAATTTAAAAAAAGATAAAGGGGTGCCTGGGTGGCTCAGTCAGTTAATAATGCATCCAACTTCAGTTCAGATCATGATCTCATGGTTTGTGATTTTGAGCCCCGCATCGGGCTCTGTGCTGTCCGTTCAGAGCCTGGAACTTGCTTCGGATTCTGTGTCTCCCTCTCTCCCTGCCCCTCCCTCACTCATTTTCTGTCATTCTCTGTCTCTCAAAAATAAACATTAAAAAATTTTTAATAAATCGGTATAAAAGAAAAGGTAAAGATTTTGCTCATTTATACTACATTTCTCCTTCACCAAATCTTCAAATGTTTGATTTTCTATTATTCTTCTTAGTTATTCTATTGTTTACTTTTAACATTAATGAGTATATTTAAACATCTTTCTTATTCCACCAGTGCTGTGCATTACTTAATATCTAGTATGTAGGATATCTAATATCTAAGCTATTACACTGGATTGTAAGCTAAGGGTACTCATGCCTTTACACGTCCTATCAGTTTGTACCCCACTGTGAATTCCTGCTCTATGTCCGCTATATTTTTATACGATCAATAGCATCTTTCTGTCTATCTGGCCAGGCAAGCAGCACCAAAATATCTATTCCATACTTACAATTTAATTCTATTTGTGCTTATGTGATTATATGACATTTATTTATATTTAATCCTGAAGACTCTGTGATCATTGTTCATCTGCTAAGCCTAGATGGATCCAGTGCGAAGATTTATGGAATTCCCAAAGGTGAATATTTCTACTTAGTAATATTACATGGCTTCTCCCTCCATAATTTACCTCACTTGTTAACATGCAGCAACATGGTTCATTCCATATTCATACCAGGTCTTTCTTGTTTATTCTCTATCTTCCTTCTCCAAGATGCACATACCAGTTACCTTCCTTCTTTCTGTATTTATTTCCCCTATTATAGTCCAAACTCTCAGTTGTAATTTCTATCCATTGAGTACACCCTCTCACCCTCCCTGACTCACTTTCAACCTTCTCTCTTTTTTTCCCAATCTGGTTTCTTGCCTCCAGGCTTTCTCCTATCACCCCAGCGCTTCCCTTTCATCTCCTTAGGGGTGGATTCTGTTTCCCTTCCTGATTGCCTACCTCGATTTGCTGGAATAAATCCTCAGGTAAATCTCCAAAAAGGAATGCATGACATGTAAATGTTTGAGTTTACTCAAGTCTGAAGATAAAATATCTTTACATCCTTTGCCTGATAGATAACTTGGCACATGGATCATTCACGGTGCATTCTGCTGCAAGTGACAAACTATCCCCACAATAGCTTAACCGAAAAAGATCTTTATTATCTGAAATAACAGGAAATCTGGAGGTAGGTGGTACCAGGCTTGGTAGAGTGTCTAAACAGTATTACCAATGACCTAGGCGCTTTCTATTATTCTTCCTGGCCATCAGCACTATGTTGGCTTATTACCTTGCGGTCACAAGATAGATGACACAGATCCAAGCATAATATCCTCAAATAACTGAGTTTAAGGCAAGAAGATGGACTGTGAGGGAAGAGACATCCTCCTGCACAGCTCTTTCTTTTTCTCAGGAACACGGCCATTTTCAGAGACCCAGAAGACTTCTCGGTTAGACCTTCATGACAGCCCCACACTTTGAATAGTCAATAGCAAAGAGGAATGATTTTGTCACAATTGATTTAGACACATAATTCATTATCCAGGGCTGTGGGAGGGACTTTCCCTCCTTGGCTTATCCCAGCCAGTCATATATTCAGTAGAACTGATGATGTACCTACAAACAGGAAGAGAAAAAATGGATGCTGAGTAGAAAACCACAAATTGCCACCAAAGCTAACTATAGTGTTCCATGCTGAAAATGTTTTCCCTCAGAACGATGAAAGAATTACACCGCTGTGCTCTAGCATCTTGTGTTCCTAATGAGAAATCTGATGCCTGTTAATTTTCATTCCTATGATGTTTTCAGGATCTCTTTATTCTATTGTTCGAAATTTCATCAGGGTGTGTCTCATTGTGACTCTTTCTTTCTTTCTTTCTTTCTTTCTTTCTTTCTTTCTTTCTTCTTTCTTTCTTTCTAAAATTGTGCCTTTAATCTTTGAAAAAATATTTTAACAGTGTGATTAATTCAAGGCTAGTTGCCAAGTCAAGATGCAAACCTACTTCCAATTAGCATTTAAATCCTCACCTGTTTCACTTCCTGGTTCCACTCTCCACAACCCATTGTTAATTCTGTTGCAAAAGGGACCCTGCCACTCCCCCTTGAAAATCCTCTTCAGAATTTGAATTCAATGTATATTAAGTTGTTGACTAACTTATGCCAGAGAGGCCAAGACCAGCACCTTGATCTTTACCTTCAGCTCTTCTCTATTTTGACTAGATCTTACCTTTTTCTCCAGCTTTCTTGTGTGCCTGGTAGGTGGACCCACTAATCAGTACAGAGTCAGGAAAGTAGATCAGAGACAATCATATTGTCTTTTATGCACAAGTACATTTCAGTGATGGATATACATTATGTCTCAGTTCATATTTTGTTATTGTTTTCAACCTGATTTTTGTCAGTGTAATAGTTATCTGTTTTTATTTTTAAATAAATCACTAAAAGTCATCTGTACAAGATAAGATTATCTCTATAATCTACCATTGCTATTACTTTAGACCCTGACCAAGATTCAGGGTCATTTGTTACACAACAATAGAAATTGAGGCATTAACTAATAATTTGAATAAATTATCTTGAGAGAGTGTAGGTACAGATTATATAGATGCAGATACAGATATAGATATATAGATATATTGTTAAGAGGCCAAAATCAGTAAGAGAAGTAACAGAACATTGGAGAGAGCCAGTGTCCTGGCATATCTGTTAATATTTTATGAAGAGTGCTTAAACCAAGATGGACTTCCACGTGTAGCCAAGACTCAAAAAGAGAAATGTCTTCAGGGAATGGATAGAATTGAAAAACAAAACAAAACAAAACTCTTAAGGGAGCACAGGGACACTAAAATGATCAAACTTGACTCTAGACTGAGGCAGGAGAAGACCTCCCCTTAAAATTCAAGGCTACACATTCACATTGCTTGGCTGGCCCACAAGAATCTCGTTGAGAAGTTGCTTAACATAATCCTAAATTGGTAACACTCCCAGGTAAGGCCAATTCTGTGTAGCAGAATAAATGTTGTGCCCAGCCTCCAATAATTAACAAGATTAGGCCCAAATGTTATGGAGGCACTGCTTCATCTTTGACACATTTAATTCAAGTTGAATGAAAGTTCATCTCCTACGAATTTTACTTTTCCCTCTGACATTTTCTTGGATCTTCTGGTATGCCACAGCACTATCCAGATTATCACTGAATAAGGATTGGATAATACCCTGAAATATTTTTAAAAATTTATATGACTAAGAGAAACATTTATATTTAAGATTATACATTATTAAATTTAATTCTAGTGCTATAATAAAGCCTAAAATGCTATTTTGCCTTCTTGACTTGACTCAGGCTCTTCCTCTACTTAGAAAGATCTTTGCCTTCTATTTTGAGTAATTCTTTCATTTTTTAAAGTTTCCCTAGGGGCACCTGGGTGGCTCAGTCAGTTAAGCCTCTGACTTTGGCTCAGGTCATGATCTCATGCTTCATGGATTCGGGCCCTGTGTTGGGCTCTGTGCTGACACCTCGGAGCCTGGAGCCTGCTTCGGATCCTGTGTCTCCATCTGCCCCTCCCCCACTCATGCTCTGTCTCTCTCTTTCTGTCTCTCCCAAAAATAAATAAACATTAAAAAAATTAAAGTTTCCCTTGACATACTAGTCCTTGTTACGTAAGCTCCCCACCCCCCCCCCTTTTTTTTTTTACAACATAAGCAATAGAGTTTATTGTCTCTTCATCTGTGTTCTTCTGGTGCCTTATTCTCAAGGATAACACTTAGCTGCATGGTCCTTATCTGTAATAGGGAGCCCCTGGAAGGTAAAATCTATGACTCATTAAAGTCAGTCTCCCCAAACGTCTAACAGAGTCTGACACACAGGGGACACCACATAGATATTCATTGCATTTACTACATACACATAATTTTGATCCAAAACCTAAGCTGAGAGCAAATGAAGCCTTGATGTCTCTTACTTTTTCACAGGACATTTCCAGTGTGGGCCACAGGAAGAAAATCACAGTGATCCGCCCTTCCACATTTCCCATATCCTTCGGGTCACACTACACTGAGTAAAGTTCTCGGGGTGCTTTGGCAATACCCATGTCTTTCTTTAACAACCAGAAATTATGGGGCCTGGACAGGATGCAGATTATTCTCAGTCAGCTTGGGAAACAACCAAGAGAACACTAGGTGAATAAAAATGATCCATTCTGTCTTTCCTCCCTTGGCCTTTGGGAAGCAACGTCAGCTTTGATAAGTGTCAAAAATATAGGAAGCATAGAAATCAAGTGAGTAAATGCCCTTCTCGCTCATTCTATTACCATTGCTGAAGATATCCCACCAAGGCTGCTTTATTCTGGGGGTCTTGAGCCCTCATGAGCTCACATGTTCCAACATGCCCTTAGGACATGAGAAGAGATTTAGGCTACGGTAGGAAATCCATTTTGAGTTGCTGCAGGCACATGGCCCTGTTACTAACACTTGCTGTAGAAAGAACAGCTTGATATGAAGGACCTACTGAGATCTCCATCCTAATCAGAATTTACATTAAGGAGAGGAGTGTACATGTTATACCAGGAAACTTGATAGAAAAAAACCCAAAAAAACAAAAAACAAAAAACTCAATAAGACATATGTTTGCCTCTCCAGAAACTTATATCCTAGATGGGTAGTAAAGAACGTAAGCAGGTAATTTCAGTTCAATGTGAGGAAGCACAGAGGAGTTAGAACCCAACCTAGGGCTGTGTGGTTGTTCGAAATATTAAATACAGCTTTCCTGGACGACCTGATACCTAAATCTTGAAGGAGGCACAGAAAACAAGCAGGGTAGAGGGGAAAGGTCTTTTCAATATAAAGGAATTACACACCCTTAATACAAAGGCACAAGGTCAGGCAGAGCAATTCTTGGGCAGCTACAAAGAGTCTCAATTGTCAGGGTGTGGTGAGCATGGGGAGACTGGAAGGAAATAAGGCGGAAGTGGGCAGAGGCCATACCCGGAAAGACTTGGTGTGTTAGAGCCAGAGGCGTTATTATGGATTATCTACACCAGTAATTTTCAAACTCTGATGTGTTACAAATCACCTAGGACTCTTTGAAATACAGGATCCAACTCAGTGGGCCTGCGGTGAGGCCTTTCATATGTTTTATAAGCTCCCAGGTTCTAGATCTTCCATGTCTTAGGGCAACAAAGCCAGCCAGCGTACCCTGGGGCACATGCTTCCCTTACAGACTTCCCAGAACTTGTGGATCAGACTTTGCATTTTTACAAGATCCCCCGTCATTCATCTCACATTAAACTTAGACAGGCACTGATCTAGAGCCATGGTTTAAACTCAGCTTGACTTTGGAGTTGCCTGGAGAATTATTTGAAGTACACAGCTAGCCCACACCCCATTGGATATTCTGAAGTATCAGGTATGATGTGAGCCCAAGGCATGGGTGTTTAAAAAATCTCCAGTGGCGATTCTAATGTACAGTGGTGACTGAGAACCACTGAGCTCAGTAGGGAATGGAGAGCCCAGAGAGTGAAGATGACTGATCAAAGTCATACAGCAGTGGGCCCAGAGGTGAGATTGCAGACTGCTAGTAAGGGCTTGTTTAAAAATCTCATTGTGTCTCCCAACTATGAACTTCATCCCCAGATGGTAGATATGACTCCAAAATCCCAAGCTGTCTTTCTTCAATTGCGTTTTGATTTCTGTCAGTTCAAGCCAACCACAAGTTGCCTAACCCATAGAGCAAAGTAAGAATGCCCCCCCTTCAAGGCACTGCATTTAAACCTTCATTAAATAAAACATACTTCCTGCCACGTGTGAGGTACTGTGCTAAGAGTTTGGAGCATGGGAACAGGCTGTAAAGAAGAATTAGGAAAATATGGTTTATATATGCGATGGAATACTACTTGGCAATAAGAAGGAACCAAATCCTGCCATCTGCAACAATGTGGATGGAACTGGAGGGTGTTACGCTAAGTGAAATAAGTCAGTCAGAGAAAGACAGGTACCGTATGTTTTCACTCATGTGTGGAAATTGAGTGACCATGCATGGAACAGATGACCATAGAGGAAGGGAAGTAGAAAAAAAAATAGTTTTGAACAGAGAGAGAGGCAAAACATAAGAGACTCTTAAATACAGAGAATAAACTGAGGGTTGATGGGAGAGGTGGGTAAGGGAGAGGGGGAAATGTGTGATGGGCATGAAGGAGGGCACTTGTTGGGATGAGCACTGGGTGTTGTATATAAGCGATGAAACACGGGTCTACCCCCGAAACCAAGAGCACACTGTATACACTGTATATGAGCCAACTTGGCAATAAATTATATTTAAAAATAATAATAATAAAATAAATACGTAAATAAAAAATAAAAACTCAAAAAAAGTCTGAACTGACCTTGCCATTCACGAGCTGTAGGCTGCACGTGTGACCAAAACACACATTTGACAGGAGCTAACAGACAGATGTTCAGATGAGCAGGTTGGACGCTTAATTCTCCAACTGGCCTGTGAGACCACATGCCCTGGCATCTCCTCCCATGAAAGGCTCTCACCGAACCCCTGCACAACCAGGAAGTAGTCTCGCCAAACCACTGCACAACCAGGAAGTATTGTGATTGTCTTAGGAAAGGGAAGAACATTTATTTTTAAACCCGACAGTTTAAAAAAAGCATTTTTAAACATTCATAAACTGTTAAGGACAAATCTTTTTTATTAATTTTTTCTCAAACGAAAATTTAAAAAAACCTTACACGTTTTATGAAGACTGCTTTTTTCCGATTTCTTTTATTAATAAGGAGCTAATACTGTAATTGTTTCTTTGCATAACAGAACTATTACATAAAACGAATACATTTAAGATAACTACATACTCATTTCTTTCCTTTCTTCTGTGAAGTACATTTTCTTTAGAAGCCAAATTTATGCTCTGGAAGAGGCAGCCGAAGAGCCAACGTTGTAATTTTACGAAACCACAAAGGGCCCCTCCAAAGGGATCTGACTTGAATACACACTGCAAGGAAATTAATGGTCTTGGTTCAAACATCCTCTTTAATCCATCTCATTTTGCCTCTTATAAGGAGGAGAACAATGCAGTTGTCGGCCTGACTTAGGAGAAGGACAAGTGTTGAGCAACTCGCTGTTGGCAGGAGACCATGTGAGTTCTTTCTGGGGTATCTCAGCGGCCTTCGGGAGCTGCCAGGGCAGAGATGTGTTGTGTGTCATTATCAATTTGCACTCTGATTTCCTAACAGTTCAAGAGGCCTTCTGACAAAAGCCTCCATTTAGATCTAATAATAACTCTGGATTTTTGTTAAGCGGCTCACAACCTGGGAAGAGGCCCAATTGCTAAACATACTTCCACGGCATGAGTTTCTTTTACGGAGCCCAGAGGGGACAGCCAGGCAGACTAGAAAATGTGTACTGGGGAGATGTTTGCACTCTTAAAAGCTCTTTCCATAAAAACTATCTCCCTTCATATATGAAGTCCATCTGAACAATGATCATAATTATGGGTCACATTGTTGTCCAGTGCAAGCCTGGGATAATAGCAATGAAAATTCAATAGCTCCCTATTTCCTTCTACATCCTACAATTATAAAATCTAATGGACTCAAGTGACCTACTTCCTTCTACTTAGTCACACAGCAGCTAGTCCATTTGCAATAAGTCACACTACCCATTTACATCTCCCTACCTTCATGGGTGTGTTCCATATATGGCTAGCCTTTTCTATTAGACTCTCCTCTGGTCTTTCTATTCATATTTCTCCACGCAAAACCACAGAAATATCTTAGCTCTGTATCACTCTCAAAAAATTCTTGAATGTATTCAAAGGGCACAGTATTTCCTGACTGTCCCTCTCTCCCAACGAAGTTTTCTTTTCTTCAAGGCAGCTGTCCAATGTCCCCTTGAAGACTTCTCAAGTGGTATGAGAGCCCAGCGTTTGCTTGGGGCAAGTCGTGGGGAAGAAGAATAGGGAGGTGAGTCAGCAGAAATAGGGGACAGTGTGCTGGTCCGGGAAGTGAGAGGAAGACAGAGTTCAATTCCAAGACCAGTGTGCAACAATTGGTATGACTTTGTCAGGATGGTCTTGGCTATGTTGCCCCATCTCACAAAACTTTCTGAAACACCCACGTCATCTGTGTTTCTCACAGTCCCCGAACTGGGGTAGAACTTATATAGAGGCTTTCATCGACTACTGGTGTATCTTTGAATCTCATTCATTGGCATGTCCCACATGAGACATTTGAAGGGACCCAAGGAAGAAGCAGATTAAACAAGGTATCAAAAAAAGATTAATAAGCCACTGTTCTGTTACTTTCAGTAGTTCTTTAAAAGGGTGCTCATGGAGGATCAAGTGGAAATAATTAATTCAAATTCTGTTTACTGCCTCTTTGGAAATGTAATACCTTTCAAATTATGTAGTTGATCACATATGCTGGATACAAGATTGATAGTGTGATGCCAGCATGCTGTAGATTTATATTTTATTTTATTTGTTAATGTTTATTTATTTTTGAGAGAGAGACAGACAGAGCATGAGTGGGGGAGGGGCAGAGAACGACAGAGACGAGGAATCTGAAGCAGGCTCCAGGCTCTGAGCATTCAGCCCAGAGCCCAAAATGGGGCTCGAACCCACTAGCTGGGGAATCGTGACCTGAGCCAAAGTCACTTAACTGACTGAGCCACCCAGCCATCCCAGGTGTGGTTTTTGAACAGAAAGTGAGTTTACATTACCTCTAGTCGTTCTGCCCAACCGGAATGAGTATACCTTTCCAAGGCCAGAACATCTCTCCAGAAATTGGTCACCCAAGCTTTGTCTGGACGTTTCCAGAAATAAGGCACCACCACCCCCTCCCAGCCCAAGATTCCTCGATGCATTTGTGGTGAGTCCAGAACCATCAGAACGCTCTTCCTCACAGCAGAGATGATCCATTATTCCAGGAAGGTCTCATCCGTTCTGCCCTTTGGAGAAGAAGAAAACAAAACAAAACAAAATCTCTATATTCTTCTGCATGACTGCTTCTTAGGAAAAAAGTGCTCCAAAATTATTGTGTCAGTATTTTTCTAGAATAGAGTATTTGAAATGCCCTATAAACTGTGATGAACAGAGCAGCATCATAGAAAAAAAAATGCCTTTACCAATTAATCACATTTCTTTCCATATTTACCATAAGGGATGAGATACTTTCTGAGGAGGAAGAGACGTTTCGGTACTTAGAGTATATCCAAGTGCTTTCTGTCATTTGAAAATATATATGAATGCTTTAAAATATTCATACTTGAAGTCTGAAATATTCCTTTGGGGGGACCAATCCTAAGAACATAATCCAGAATATAGCAAAAGCTTTACACACCTCAGTAACCAACACAGTGATGTTTGTTAAATAACTGAAAGTTGAAAATGCTGCAAATAACCAGATTCCGGGATATAACTAAATAGCCCATGGCTTATTACAGTAATTGAAAACCATGAAGCGATTCAAAATACTTTTGTTAAATACAATATGTCAGCATATAAAATGATACAGGAAGGAAGCAAGTATGGCTAAAGGAAAAGTAGAGCATTGGGAGAGAGGAAGAATAAAAGCCTAGATGCTGGCATTACCAAGATTGGAGTGTGGGGACCCTCGGTAATGTACCTCTATTTTCCACATTTTTTTCAAAATGCATGCTCTATATTGTTCAAAGAGAAGTGTCCTTTGAAATGGGTCTGGGAAAGGTGCCTTTTCCAGGACCCTGGAAAGATAGAGGATGTCCAAGCTCACCCCTTTCTTTCCATGTAAAAGCAGTTTGTGAAGGTGATTATTATTATTAATCTGCAATTTCTTTAATGTCTGCAATGCATTTAGTGAATACTATAGTCACTGAGGCCTTGCCCTATTGCTCACTTATGCAGAAAATGATGTAATGATGAGCTCTTTTTTTATTTGCTTACTTATTTATATATTTATTTTTAGAGAGAGAAAGAGTGAGTGAGGGATGAGGGTCAAAGGGAGAGAGAGACTCCCAAACAGGTTACACACTCAGTGTGAAGCCCAATGCGGGGCTCGATCCCATGACTCTGGGATCATGATGTGACCAAAATCAAAATGTGTATGCTCCATCGACTGAGGAGCCCCCCAGGCCTCTGTAATAATGGAATCTTAAAATTCAGTATCTGTTATTCGTTGCAAAATGCATGGTTCCTATTCCATCAGCTAGTAGATTCAGTCTGTGTTGACAGTTTTAATCTTAACTTAATGATCTGTTTATTTGGCAATCCTCATGATAAGCTCCTGGCTGCGTGAGAAATGGGCATTCGAAATACCAAATAATCACCCCTTCGTACAATTTTCACAATCAAGATTAAGTGCAGTTTTGTACTGCAAACACAAGGAATTTTTCCTTGTGGCCACCACACAAATGCCGTGCGATTTCTGAAGCTAACGAGTTTATGCTTTTGCTAATGCAAATGAGATAGTACAGACTTGCTTTTATTTGAGCAAATTTTACCAAAATAACAGAAATCGTTTTCTTCTAAGTTGATGTTGTGTCTCATAAATTAAAGTCAGCTAAAACCCATTTACCCTGACGGAGTATAATGTGTGAGCCAGGGTATATAAAAGTCATTTCTCTGTTACTCACCACTGGAAGCAGATTTTTAAAAAAATGAGGGGTTTCTGGGTGGCTCAGTCGGTTAAACATCCAACTTTGGCTCAGGTCATGATCTCACGGTTCCTGGGTTCAAGCCCCGTGTTGGGCTCTGTGCTGACAGGTAGCTCAGAGCCTGGAGCCTGCTTCAGATTCTGTGTCTCCCTCTTTCTGTCTGCTCACGCTGTCTCTCTGTCTCTCAGAAATAAATTAAAACATTAAAAAATGTTTTAAACCGAACGTTTTAAACACAGGGGATTGTGTTTAAATTTTCAAATTAGTCATAATTTCGTGAAATATCATCAAAACTGTAAGTTTGTCGCATAGTACAAGTGCAAATTGTCTAGAATAGTTCAAAGGTGAGCTGCTCTCCATCCTCTAGGCAAAAATCCTACGGGAGCAGAATAATGGAAGACGTGGCTGGTAAAGGTGAAAAGCTTATGTGTCCAATGACACCCGGGAGGCATGTGAGAGAGGGGAGTAAATCATCTCGTCTTTGATGTAGAAAGAAGTGGCAATGAGTTCCCTCAGGTAAGTCACCCATGTATGTATTCACTTACTAAATAATGTATCCATGTATTCATTAATTAAATAACTTTACAATTTACCACTCAATCACTTCCTCATTTCCTCAGTCACTATTCTGTAATTTACTGACTCATTAATTTGATCATTCATGTATTTGTGGGGTCTTTTTTTCATTGAATATGTTCTTTACATATCCAATTATTTTGATAAGCAGCATTTACCAAGGCACACGCTAGGTGCTCGCAAGGAAGAAAGGAGAAAGATAAGATCTCTATCCCTAGGAGTTCCTGGTGAAAGAGACAGGCGAGGCAGGCGCGCGATTGCTTTGATGAGTAAGTACTTTGCTAGAGGTGGGGCAAAGGCACTGGGGTGCAGAGAGTGAGGTCATTGCCTGTATTAGGAGCCCCAACGAGGTTTTACAGTGTTGTTTGAACTGCGGCTGCTGCGTGAAGTAGCTCATGAGAAGACAGAGCTGGGAGAGTCAGCAGGGCTCCTGTCAGAAACAGAAGGAAGGTTCCTTCCAGGCAGGGGAAGCAGCTTGTGCCTGGCACAGAAGTGTGAGAACTTATGCCTTATTTAGAGAATGGTGAATAGCTTAAAGTTCCCAGAGAAATAAGACAAGATTGAAATGACCCTAGACTGGACAAATAGGCTGGAGGCCACTTGTGAACAACCTTGCAAACTCCTCTTTAGGTTTATAAAGGTGTTGGGCACATTTGCACAGCCCAGGCCAATGCGTACTAGACCTGTTTCAGCCTTACGAACACCCGGCCTGATGGCCGTCACCACTGGAAGCAAGTCGAAGCCTCCTTTGCTGTTCTCCCTCTGTGTCCCCGTTATACTTTCCAAACTCTTGGTATCATAGCTCTTGTTACAGCTTTTTCTTTCCTCTTCCGTCTCCCTTATTGGAGTGGGAGGCTCTTGAAGACAGGAGCTAGATCATTCATTTCTGCACCCTCATTGGCTATATTTAAGTAAAGGAAGAATTAGGGGGTAAATACATGACAGCGTGAACGGAGGGAAGGCAGGAAGGCACCTGGTCAACATGCCAGTAAGTAACAAGGTTAAGGTAAGAATCAAGATGCCCCTTCTCTGGGTGGCTCAGTGAGTGAAGCGCCCACTTCTTGGTTTCCGTTTGGGTCATCTCACAGATTCTTCGCAGGTTCGAGCCCCACATCAGGCTCTGCACTGGCAGTGAGGAGTCTACTTGGGATTCTTTCTCTCTGCCCCTCTCCCATTTGTGTTCTCTGTCTCTCTCCAGATAAGTAAGTAATCTTAAAAAAAAAAAAAAAAAAAGATTCACCTTCACCAGCCTGTTTCTAATCCCTTCTCCCCACATTTATGGTTTGTGTTACACACTATACCAATAAGAAATTTATCATACCTTTTTTTACTGTGAATCCTTTCCACCAAAATAGATTGTTCATATAACTCACGGTATTAATTAAAATATATATTGGACAACAGAGATAAGAGCTTTCTTACAGTAGAGACTCTGACTTTTTCTTCTTTTATCCTTGTATTACTCTGATTTGGCAAGTTCTAATCACTAACGCTGGTCAGATTAATGAATTCAGGACCCTGGCAATGAAACCGGTAGATGAGTAAGAAAAAGATAGGAGGATACTGCTCACAAAAATGAGTATTTATATATATAATTTATAGAAAATAAGAGCATATGAGTATAATACCCTTTCAAACCCCCAATTGTTCAGATATTCTCTCTGCATCTTATTGATGTATCAGTAAGAATTTTAACAACTCAGACTATACAGGCGTCAATCAATATTTAGCTACTCAATTATACAGTTAGATGTATACCTACATTGAGTTTTCATTTTAGCATTTTGTATGCAGATAATGTCAGGCTATTAAAAAAAAAAACATTTCAAAAGCTATCTCTTAAAAACCCTAGTTGTGACACATGTTCTTTTTGCAAATTCCTGTCTTTTCCTTGTTTGACTTGTCATCACAATGAAGACTTTTTTTTTCCTTCTAACTCTCCACATTTGTAAACCTATTTTCATAATTTTATATAATCATATCAAACTTTAAACACCGAAGAATAATTCATTAACTTTCCCCTGGCTGTTGGCTTCTTCAGTGTTTGCCATTTGGCAAATGCTCTCAGAAGAGAAACAAAGCAAAAAAAGCAAGAGGAGAAGAGAATGAAAGAAAAAAAAGGAGAGGAAGGGAGGAAGGGATGAAGGAAAGGAAGAAGGGAGGGAGGAAGGAAGGAAGGAACAAAGAAGGAAAGAAGGAGAGAGGAACTATCTTTCCAGAAGGTCAAGTTAAAGAAAAGGGACTCACACCAGTTCTCAAAGCAAGAAATATCTTTATCTGTGTACTATTTCTCTTTGAATATTGTCTTAAAATGAACTTTTCTATCTGAACATAGCGAGGAAAATTTAATGTACATTTCTATTGCTCCTGATGTCCCCACTGGTCTGTTTTCCAACATGGTTGAACAAATTTGCAATGTTACCAGCAATGTAAGTGCTCTGTTCTGCTACAATTGTCCCAGTATTCAAGTTATTATATTTTACTATTGTTGGCTTAGGTGAAAAATATTTCTCAAATATTGCTGTTATTTGCTCTGTCATTAGTGAGAGATTCAAGTAGTATAATTACATTACATTAATAATAGTCTGTAATTCTAGCTTTTTGCTGAGTCATCATGATGCTTCCCCCCAACTTAGGCCTATTCCTTGCGAGTGATACAACTTGCAAAACTGTATACAGGGTCATCAGATCAGGAAATTTTCAGTCTTTGATTTTATGTCTCTTCCTACCATCTCAGAAAAGCATTACCTTCCTTTTTTTCCCTGCAGTAGACTTCTTTCTGCCCTCCATGTGGTTTACATTTCTAATGTAATTTGGTTAATAGATTCTACTACTTCTAATGCTAACATATGCCTAGTCTGATACCTGTCTAGTCTAGGCTTTCCCAAAGAGTATGCAATGAAACTGTGTTTCTGGGTTAAAATTGGTTCTGTGCTAAAAATTGTTCCATAATTTGAGAACTGATGGTGAAAGCAAAGTATGATAAGTTTCTTTAATATATACATTCTCACTTTATGCATGATGCTTTTCTAAGAGAGGGATATTATTACTGAAATCTAAGAAAGGAGCATAGAAGGTATTGGGCATCCATCCGTGAAGATAGTCTTCAACATGGACAGGAATTTTGTACCTAAATTAACTAATCAAAGGAGAATCCAACAAAGTGGATCCCCTTGTGTCTGGTTTACAATGACCTCTGGCAAACGTATCACCTTTGTTTTTTCCAACCTATTTTTCATTTTCTTATAAATCACATAGATGTGATGGTTAGTTATATGGTAAAAATTCTATGTTCCAGTGGAAAAGGAACAGCTTCTGCACTGATGGGCCAGGATAATTCTCAACGTTCTTTGGCATCTCCAAAGGAACGGCGTATGGATAGGATCAGAAAATCCCCCAATCCTAACCAAACCAGCTGATTAGGGGCCGTAGAATGAATAAACTTTGCTATGTGGAAATGTAAAAGCAGCGTGCAGAATGCTTGCAAATTAAGTACTCAAAAGAACAGAACCAGCAGGTAACTTCAGGGGCTCTCAATGTGTTTCCAGCACATTCTTTTTTCAAAATGAATGGTTTTGAAACCTCAGGCAGTAAGTGAGAGAGCATAGCTAGGTTCTTTTTCCTTGCTTCCAAGACAGGATTTTAACATAATTTCTTCATTAGTAAAGAGATCTTTCCTCAAAAGGAGTCCTAAACATTCTGCTTATGTTAGATGCAAAATAAGTTTGATTATTACTCCTCCTCGTATATCTGTGGAGGCTGAAAAGGAGAATTTAAACGGTTCGCCCACGATCACACAGCTAGCGGTCAGCAGAGTGTAGCTGGGACTCTCTCAAATGCTTTCTTACACAGAATTCCCTTCACCCAATGTGGACACATAAGTGCCCCTCAGCTCGCTGAAATGGCTTCATGGGCCTGTCACCGTGCAGAACCCTTCCTCGTCTCTTATTTCAGAACCAAAGAGCAGTTTGACATTTAAAATTCAAAAACAAAAACCCCTAGAAGGCAGACAGCCTAGTTACAACCGTTTTTCCTCCCAAGGGAAGCTTGCTTAACATGGGAAAGTAAAATTAAAATGTTGAAGGGGGGTTGAACGCTCAGACAGATACGTAGATAGTCAGAAAGCTCACGGTGACTCTAGAGGGACAGCAAGAATTTGTGCCCTGATGTCAGAGAGAATCATGCTCAGATCCCTTCCGTCCCTGAAGTTCAGTTTCTCCAACTGTAAAATATGAGGGTTCAGTCAAAAGACGAGTGTATTAGAATTCCTTGCATTCAGACCACCCACACGAGATCACACAGGAATGATGGATGTCGATGAGAGATCGATGATACATA
This sequence comes from Proteles cristata cristata, assembly GCA_017311185.1. NCBI lineage: Eukaryota > Metazoa > Chordata > Mammalia > Carnivora > Hyaenidae > Proteles > Proteles cristata. Next base: position 790,333 of record JAESUZ010001932.1, on the reverse strand, counting down.
GGTATGTAGAAGCATGGATGGATGGTGGATGCAAGGGGGGATGGATGGATGCATGGGTGGGTAGAATGGATTAGATGGAAAGGAGGGGTTAAAATTTGCCTTGGAATCAACCACATCCAGAAATCCACAGTCTTCGTGCTGGTGATCCAGCTTTCCCCCCCCACCTCTCCTCCCCCCCCCCCACTTCTATCCCTCACACCTTGGCTTCCACCTATGTATTGAGTCACAGGGGATTCTATCTGTCTCCTGCATGAGAAAGAAGACTCAGACCAATCAGGTTTGGATCACATTACAACGGCTGTAGCCAAGATAAAAATGGTAGCTACCTTTTCTTGTCCAATTCAGAAAGCTCCCTGGAATGGCCTTGATTGACCCAGAATAAGTCATTGTTTCCTTCATGTGGACAGGTCATAGTGACTCAAGAAATGCAGCGCTAGGCAGCACTGTGGCTAACTCCATGTTTTCATATCTCCCTACTGGATTACGTGCGACTCTTCATTTTTATCTCCTTGCTTCTTGCCCTCCTGACTTGTGATAGTCAGACATTTCTACAACACGTTCATCATTAAAACAACGGATTATAGGCAGATTAGTAGATCCAAGGTGAGCTGTTGGAAAATGAGTTTAAAAGTTGATTGGATTTCTCTTGATAAATTGCTACCACAATGGATATCAAGGTCTGTTCCATTTCTCCTCACCTAACTGTGCCATTGTGGGAGGCAGGATAATAACCCCCCAGCAATGCCCATGTCCTAATCCCTGGAACCACTGAATAGGGGCTACAGACCCCAGAAACAGGGAAGTTTTCCTGGATTCTTCAGGTGGGCCTAACTCATCACCTGGGCCCTTAAAGTGGAAGAGCAAGTCAAAAGAGTCAATCAGAGGCCACACCAGAAGAGGCCTGGAGTAAGTGAAATGTGAGAGAGATCACTGGGCAATGGCAGCTTTCAAGATGAAGAAGGGGGCCGTGAGCTAGAACATGTGAGCAGCTTCTAGAAGTTGATAACAACCCTCAGCTGATAACCAGGAACCTCAGGGAACTGAAATCTGCTAACTACCTGCATGGGCAAGGAAACAGTTTCCCCTCCTGAGCTTCTGCAAAGGAACACAGCCTAGCAGATACCTTGAAGGTAGCCCTGTGAGCCCCGTGTTGTGCTGCTGACCTGCAAAACGGTAAGATGACACATTTGTAATGTGTAGGCCACTACCTTGGCAGTAATTTGTTGCTGCTGCAATAGAAAACTAAGACACCAGGTAAAGCTTTAGTTTTTTGAGGAAAGTGTTCACAAAATGAATTTCTTAACCCATTTGCTCAGCCCTAAGAAGCAAAATTTTGGCGGTCTTGGTTGGGCAAAGTCCCACCGGTCTAGATTTCTCTTCTTAAGAAAAACTAGAGGGACTTTTTCTCATTTTCAAGTTTATAAAAAGGACAAAACCTCTTGTTAAGAGCAGAGTGTGAGCTCTGTAAAAATGGGGTTACTGAACTCACACAAAACAGACTCCAACAGTGTAACAGTGGATACAGGTGAGACTCATTAGCCAACTTGGCCCAAAGGGACACCTTTCCCAGCCTGGCTGCCCAACCTTCCTGCCTGGCTGCCCCATTCTTAAACTGCCCATGTGACCCGTGCCCCTTGCACTTTACTGACTTGATACTAATCTCAGATGCTCCTAACATTTGTTTGTAATTCTGCTCAAGGTAAAAATTCTACCAAACAAGTTATTTCTGTAGAGACTTTTCATACTTCAGCTGATCCTACAAAATGCTGGCTCCCTGTTTTTCTTACTAACATGGAGGATGGCAATGTGATGTTGTGATTATGTCACTGATTGCCTTTGACAGCTTCACTGTCTCTAACTGCATTTTCCCAGTGTGCCAAGGCAATGTCAAAGCATTTAAACCTGTTTTTAACGATCCCAGTTATGATAAGATGGCAGATAAAGGTAATACAAAATAGGAAAGATGGAAGAAAGGAGCATCTTAACCCAAAACTTAAAAGACAGGATAAGCGGAGAGCCTGGGTGGCTTAGTCAGTTAGGCGTCCGACATCCACTCGGGTCATGATCTCACGGTTTGTGGGTTCGGGTTCAGGCCCCGCATTGGGCTCCGTGCTGACAGCTCAGACCCTGGAGCCAGCTTCAGGTTCTTTGTCTCCCTCTCTCTAACCCTCCCCTGCTTGTCTTTTGTCTCTCTCTCTCAAAAATAAATAAACATTAAAAATTTTTTTTGAAAAAATACAGGATAAGATATACCCTTGAATTAATAAGGACTTAAAAACCAGAAGTTAAAGCATGGGAACACATGGTACTCCGACCTTGAACGGGTATACTGAATTCATAAACAATAGGATCTTTTGTGTTAACACCCACATGAGGCCTGGCAGTAAGACCTGGGGCCTAAATAAACCAGGAATTATGAATGAGAACACTACTAGTGCTCCAAATATCGTACCATCACAGAAAAGTGAATCAGAACGTAAATCTCCCTTCTGCCCTAAAAACCAGTAGGAAATTGATCTGTCTCTACCAGTACTTCATATGACCTTGGACTCTAAATTTATGCCACCATGGAGAGCCTGGGTGGCTCAGTCTGTTAAGCGTCCAACTTCAGCTCAGGTCATGATCTCCCAGCTCATGAATTCGAGCTCTGTACTATCAGCCCAAAGCCTGCTTCAGATTCCGGGTTGGTCTCTTTCTGACCTTCCCCTGCTCATTCTATCTCTATCTCTCTCTCCCTCTCAAATATAAATAAACATTAAAAATAATAAATAAATAAATAAATAAATAAATTTATACTTCCCGACTCACCAGAATTAAATACACAAAGCTTTGAAGGTACTTCAATAACACAGACTACATAAAATCTCCCAAAGAGCACAGAGTGGGGAGTGGGAGGCCTTGTTTATTTGAGTTCACAATCAAAAATTACAAAATGCAGGGGCGCTTGGGTGGCTCAGTTGGTTAAGCATCTGACTTCAGCTCAGGTCATGATCTCATGGTTTGTGGGTTCGAGCCCCGTGTCAGACTATATGCTGACAACTCAGGGCCTGGAGCCTGCTTCAGATTCTATGTCTTCCCCTTTCTCTTCCCCTCTCATGCTCATGCTCTGTCTCTCTCTGTCTCTCATTAATAAATATTTTTTAAAAAAATTACAAAATACATGAGGAAACCAACCATCCTAAGCACAATGAAGCAGATACAACCAGGCAGATTGTTAAAGCCTAAGAAAGTCCATTAATAAAACAAGAATCTGACAGACAAATAATTAAAAATTAGAAACCAACACTGTAAGAGAAGAAAAAGATGTTTGTACACACACACACACACACACACACACACACACACACACACACATACACACACACAAACCATATGTGACAGACAGAAGAAAAGAACTTCTAGAAACAAAAAATCCTTGATGTTTAAAGTTCCTCTGACAGAAGGAACGGATTCGACCCCTCAGAATAAGAAATCGGTACAAAGAAGAATCTGTTTGGTTCATGTTCCCACAATAAAGCAAGGGATTATAAAGACATGGTAAACATAAAGGGTCTTAAAGTGAGGATACAATGAGAGGTTCTGGAAGGCAAGAGAAGAAGTGACAGGAAGCAATATCTGAAGAGATTATGGCTGAAGGTTTCTCTGTAAGAATGAAATAATGTGTGTCCCCAGATTAAAACAGACCTTGGAGGGCATTTGGGTGGCTCACTGTTTGGGCTGCTGACTCTTGATTTTGGCTCATGTCATGATCTCAGAGTCATGGGATTGAGCCCCATGTCAGGCTTTGAGCCAACAGCTCAGAGCCTGCTTGGGATGCTCTCTCTCTGCCCCTTCCCTTGTTCAAAACAAATAAACAAACTTAAGAAAAATTTTATAACAGCCCTCAGATAAAAGTGCACATTGAATTAAATACACACACGCATCCATAAGTACATACATGTGCACACTTAGACATAAGAGAGACTCCACATGACCGCAGAGACAGGATTCATGCAATAATGTGCTTAAGGGCTTGGAACGTACCCAGTGCATAGTGTGGAGTATATAATACTTAACTCTTCTCCTCCTTACTGCTAGAAAAATAAAAATACGCCTCTGTTTTACTCCTCTCTATATTAACGACATTTCGGAAGTCATGTCAAGATAGCAAGTGACTAAAACATAGTACAAAATATGTGGTATGAGATTATTTGCTTAAAATTGTATGCAGAGGCCAGCAGCCTGTATTATGTTATGGGAAGTATTCACAGCAGATATGAGAACAGTGGTTAGCTAGGAGGGGAGGGAGGGAGGGAGGAGGGGAGGAACAGAGAGGTCATCCTTAGGCCACAATTCTTAGGTTTGGGTGCAAAAAACAAACTCTGAAGCAAATGTAGCAACCCGTTAACTTCTGTTTAATTTCAGTTGTGGTGACCTCCACCCCTGGCTGTCCATTCGCAGAGGTGGGGTTCATTCACGGGGCCCAGGCCGGGCACAAGGGCCCAACCCGTGTCTCCTGCTCTCGTGTTGCTTCTGCCTGAAAGAAAGCACAAGACTGAGGGCGTGGTGGCCCCTGTAGGTAAATGGGTGCCTGTTATATTATTTTATACACTTTTCTACATTTGAAATGTTTCATCACTTTAAAAAGGAACCATGACTGGGGGGCCTAGAGGGCTCAGTGGGTTGACCATCCAACTTCAGCTCAGGTCATGATCTCACAGTTCCTGGGTTCAAGTCCCACATCAGGCTCTGTGCTGTCAGTGAGGAGCCTGCTTGGGATCCTCTGCCCTCCCTGGCTTATGCTCTCTCTCAAAAATAAATACACATTTAAAAAAATAAATAAAAAGGAACCATGACTTTCTGTATGGAGCCTCAGGTGGAAATGGAATCCATGTTGCTCAAAAGGATCAAATCCCTGTCACTTTATCCCATCAACTAACTGGCCAGTTTCCTATTTTCAACCAATAGAACTCAGGCTACTCTGGGTCTCCACCTCCATACCTGAGAAATGGGTGAAGGATTATAGGATGGGTACCCCAGAAATCAGGGACAGGAAGCATTGTTTTCAACTCCCCAAGCAATGTAGTTTCCGGTCATCTTAGGAAAGCACTGGAAGGACTGGGAACCATCTTTTATGTACTATTTTCAATACATTCATAGGGCTTAAATCTCTATGGCTGTTTCAGTTGTTAAGGGAGTATTTAGCTATAGTAAAAATGAGTGCAAAGAATACCAAGGAGATCACTTATCCTCACCTGAAGTTAAATTATCCAGGTGGTAGGGGTTTGATTTTTGCAGTTCTATCAGCCCATGTTAATTCTTCCAAAATGCTTAAAAGACCCCAAAGGTCACAGTTTATCTCCTATTGTCTGATAATCCTTGTCTGGTTACCCATAAAGAAAAGAAATCTCCATGTATCTCACGTTTGAAAAGTGGAATAAAAGGGGCGCCTGGGTGGCTTAGTCGGTTGAGCGTCCGACTTTCACTTGGGTCATGATCTCGCGGTTCGTGGGTTCGAGCCCCACGTCGGGCTCTGTGCTGACTGCCGGCTGAGAGCCTGGAGCCTGTTTCAGTCTGTGACTCCCTCTCTCTCTGACCCTCCCCTGCTCACGCTGTCTCTCTCTCTCTAGAAATAAATTTAAAAAAAACTTAAAAAAAAAAAAAAGAAAAGTGGAATAAAAATGATAATGGTAATGATTGGTTTTTCTACCACCTATTGACTACTGAGTAAAAGCTCAAAAACAAACATTCTTGTGTGCTATCTAGGAGTAAAAAATACTGTGATAATGTCTGAGGAGAAATAGCATATAGATCAAATTTGTTTTGTTTCTTTTTTCTCTCTAAAAAATGGTAGATGTCACAAAACACATATGACAAAGGACTTGTATCTAGAATATAAAAGAACTCAAAAAGCAACATTAAAAATAAAATCTAGTTAGAAAATGAGGAAAAGACATGAGTAGATATTTCTCCAAAGAGGATGTATGGATGTAAAACAGCACATAAAAAGATGCTGAGCATCACTGACCATCCTAAGAGTGCAAATTAAAACACAATGAGATATCACTACATATCTCTTAAAACCGCTAAAATAATAGATGCTGGTGAAAATGCAGAGACTCTAGACACACTGTTGTTAAGAACATAAAATGGCAGAGTTTCTCTGGAAAATAGTCTGGCAGTTCATTGAGGAACTAAACATACACTTATTATATGATCCAGCAGTCATGTTCCTAGGCATTTATTCCAGAAAAATGAAAATTATGTCCATAGAAAAGCCTATACACAAAGAGTGCCTGGGTGGTCAGTCAGCTAAGCATCTGACTCTTGATCTCAGCTCAGGTCATGATCTCATGGTTTGTGAGTTAGAACCCTCCATCAGGCTTTGCACTGATGGCATGGAGCCTGCTTACAATTAGGTCTCTCCCTCTCTCTCTGCTCCTCTCTCTCTTTCTGCCTCTCTCTCTCTCTTTTTCTCTCAAAATAAAATAAACTTAAAAAGAATCCCTTACACAGGGAATCCAGGTGGCTCAGTTGAGCATCCAACTTTGGCTCAGGCCATGATCTCATGGGTTGTGACTTCAAGCCCTGCGTCAGGCTCTGCCGACAGCTTGGAGCCTGGAGCCTGTTTCAGATTCTGTGTCTCCCTCCTCTCTCTGCCCCTCTCTTGCTCTAATTCTGTCTCTCTGTCTCTCTCTCTCAAAAATAAAGATTAAAAAAACCCTATACACAATTATTCATAGATTTATTTGCAATTGTCCGTAAACTGAAAACAACTATGGTCTTTGGTGAATGGATGGTTAAACACACTGTGCATGAGATATTAGGCAGCAATAAAAAGGAATAAACTCTTACGTGATGGTTAATTTTACATGTTACTTTGACTAGGCTAAGAGATGCCCAGATAGCTGGTTAACATTATTTCTGAGTGTATCTGTGAAGGTGTTTCTGGAAGAGACTATTGTTCTCATGGGTAGACTGCACGAAGGAGATCATCGTCACCAGCGTAGGTGGGCATCATCTAATCCACTGAGGGCTTGGCAGGAACACAAAGGTGGAGAAAGGGTGAATTTGTTCTCTCCTTGAGCTGGGATATCCGTCTTCTCCTCCCCATGGACATCTGTGTTCCTGGTGTTCAGGTGTTTGCACTCAGACTGAGACTTATACTCTGTTGCCAAACCCCCCTCCCCGCCCACCCCCCACCCCCCCACGGCTGACAGGCCCTCAGGTTTGGACGGGACCTATACCATTGGCATTCCTATGCCTCCGGCTTACAGACAAACGGATTATGGGACTTCTCAGCCTCCATAACCAGGAGAACCAAGTCTTCTTTCTATGTATCTCTGTACATCTGGGTTCTGTCTCTGTGGAGAACACTCACTATACATCTCGATGCATGTGACAGCTCAGAAGGATCACAAAAGCATTGTGCTCAATGAAACTTCAATCTCCAAAGTTTCCTTTGGAATTCGATGATTCCAGTTATAAAACATTCTTGAATGATACAATTATAGAAACAGAAAACAGATGAGGGGTTGTCAGTAGTTAGAAGAGGGTGGAAGGGATGGTTGGGTGTGAATATGCATAGATAGGAAGAGGGAGATTTGTGTCATGATCAAGCAATCTTGTATCTTGATTGCTGTGATTATTGATACCTGTACATGTAATAAAGTGTCATAGAACAACATGAGAATACCATCATAAAAAACTGGTGAAATCGGAGTAATTAATGGTTGTATAAATGCCAGCTGATATTGACTTTTCAACTTACACTGCTTTCCAGTGAAAGAATTGGATATTTTCTCTACAACTAGAGGCTCATAAAAACACTGGATCTGCTTCTAGGTTCACCCACCAAATGACTCCGCAGCCCACATAACTGTTGTTAGGGAAAGGGCTCAAAGTTTCAAGTTAATTTCTTGGCATGACTAACATTTTAGCAGAGAAAGAAGGACAGCTGTTTGGTTCTTAGGATTGTTAGCAGGATAATACCTGGGGAGGTAGAGGCTAATTATCCCACCCACCCATGCTCAGAAAAATGCCTAACAGCCTACAAGTCTTTTAAGATAACAGGGTCAGGTAATTATTTCAAAAGAGACTTTATGCTTCCTAATCTCCACCATCTGCTGATAACTGGTGAGATGAATAGGAACAAGTGTAAGAGGCAGGCGTAAGATAAAAGCTCTATGTTGCATTCTGTAGCGTTCCTTTTTATTTCTGAACTGCTCCAACATAAAATATGTTCTCTCTGGAATCCAGCGGCTTTCTGGAGAATTATTCACATTTCAACCTGAAATATGGAACCCACTGACTTCTGAAAAATCTAGCCCGCTCATGATTTTTTCATCTGACCAACAAATGCAATCAGAAATTCACAATCCCTTAGGTTATGGAATCATTGTTTAGCCCCAGATAATCTGTGTTCCTAGCCTATGTTTGCTGCATGCTTGCTATATGATCTCAGATAAATTAACTTATTTAACTTTGGACCTTCCATTTATAAAATACAATTAATAGTAGCACCTACTGCAAAAATGTTAGGAGTATTAAAATATACTAATGTATGAAAATTGTGGAGCACTGGGACAGCTGAGTGGCTCAGTGGGTTGAGCTCCTCACTCTTAGTTTTGGCTCAGGTCATGATCTCATGTTCTCATCTTCGAGCCCCGTGTCGGGCTCTGAACTGGTAGTGCAAAGCCTGCTTGGGATTTTCTCTCCCTCTCTCTATGTCCCTTCCCCACTCATGCTGTCTCTGTCTCTCTCAAATAAATAAATAAACTTACAAAAATTGTTGAGCATAATATCAGGATCATAGGAAAAATTCAGTAAATGAGAATGAGTATATAAAAAAAAGAAAAAGCAAGAAGCACAAATCTTGGATTCAATTCAATTTCAGTCTGACATGGTTAGAATATCTATGTGACCTCAAAGATGATAGCTAACCACCAATTACCTAAGTGTTTTCAACTATAAAATAAAGATAGAGGCATCTACTACTCAAAAATATGAGCAGCAGGGGACTATATATATGTATATATATATATGTGTGTGTGTGTGTGTGTGTGTGTGTGTGTGTGTGTGTGTGTATGTACATATATATATAAATCTTACAACTTTAAAGAGTTGTAAGGATGTCTTACTGTTCTATTAAATTCACTCTCTTTTGAGGGGCACCTGGGTGGCTCAGTCAGTTTGGTGTCTGACTTTGGCTCATGGTTTGTGAGTTCAGGGCCGTGTCAGACTCTCTGCTCTCATCACAGAGCCTGCTGCAGATCCTCTATCCCCCTCTCTCTCTCAGCCCCTCCCCTGCTTGTGCTGTTTCTCTGTTTCTCTCAAAATAAATAAATAAACTTAAAATAAAGCTTAATTTTTTTTTAAATCACTCTCTTTTGAAATAAGAAAACATGCCACAGGCCCTATTTCTGTATGATGATGTGCAAATATAAGATGATGCCATCACCATGCAGGGCCTTACGGCATCTGTTCCGAACAGTTGCTAGAAGCCCTTGACCTCTTGCCTACCAGGCACTCCCTTGTCAATCAAGTTAATATATAACTGAATCAACTCAATACAGAATGATCTAATCACATCGCTTCTTTGCTAAAAATATCTAATCAATTTTCACGGTCTCAAAAGAAAAACAGAACTACAAAATCTGTAAATATTTGGCACACGTTCAATCCTCACAATGATATGTGCAGTCTAAAGACCAGAGAAGAGTTGCAGTTGAGTCTGAAGGCCGTTGGCTGGCAGAACTCCCTCATGCTTGGAAGAGGTCAGTCTTTTGTTCTATTCAGAATTCAAGTGATTGGACGAGGCCCACACACATTATGGTGATCTGCTTTACTAGAACTCCACTGATTTAAACATGAATGCCATCCAACAACACCCTCACAGAAATACCCAGAATAATGTTGGAGGAAATATTTGAGTAATGTGGTCCAGCTAACTTGACACTTAAAATTAACCATCAACTGGCCCTGTAGCTTCAATTCTTGCTTCTCTGATCACACTGCCTCCTCCTCTTCTGTCTGTGTGTCTTCTCTGAGTGTCAGTCTTATAAGTGGTTGCATTTGCAACCCACCTGGATAAGCCAGGGTGAGCTCTTTATTGCATGATCCTCAACTTAATTATATTTGCAAGGACCCTATTTCCAGATAGGGTAACATTTACCTTTTTCCCAGATAGAGTGATGTGTCCAGGGATTAGGATATAGACATATCATCTTGGGGGCCGCGTTTCAACACACTGTATTTCTTCATTCAAAAGTAATATCCCATTCTTCTAAAGGTTCGTAAACATGACCATATGTATCTATTTTGGGTTATATCACTTCACATATTAAAAAAAAAACACTAATCTCCCTACTCTGTGGAAGACACTGTGCCAGCTGTCATGATTGCAAAGAAGACTCACCACAAGCTCACTACCTAAGGAAAATGTACATGTAAAGAAAATAATCTCAAATCCAATATATGCATAGCATACAAATTATACCAGATAGCTCTCTTTGCTCTCAAATCACCTTGTGCTTACCCCTATGAATCCTCGGTTGTAATTAGCTGTTTGAATGTCTGTATCCCTCACTAGACTCAAAGCTCCATGCCTTTTTTAACTCCTGTGTCCTTAATGCCTAAAACAGAAGCCTAGTCTAGAGTAAATCTTCAGTGAAACATATTGAATTAATTACAAAATCTAACAAAATCATTAAGCTCCTAGTAAATGCCACATACTTTTTTGGGATGCTACATTATACTCTAGAGCAGTACACAATCATTCAAATATTTCTATCCTGATGAAGATCTGTTAAACCCCCACGGATGGATGAACACAGGCATGAAGTAGTTACTACCTAAACAATGTGCTTTAGAAAAACAAGACAAGAAGCAACTCTCTTGATGGAGGAGATAAAATAAGTGCTGAGTCTGATTCTTGAAAGGAGTTCAGAAGTGTGAGATGAGAGCAGTAAAGCCCTCAGATGCACCGAATCGTATTGACTGTACTTGGCCGATCTGTCCTAGACTTCATGATCCTTGAGCAAGGATCCTTTTTGCTCTGTTTTTTTACTTCTATCACTTTTATGTTGAATCCAATGTCTTGAACAGAGAATGTTCTCAAACCTCAGCAACTGTCCCCAAATAGCAGCAGACATGAACCCCAAATAGCTGTTTAAATTTTCATTAAATGAAGTCAAAATTTCAGTTCCTTAGTTGCATTAGCTTTATTTTAGCTGTTCCAGAACTATATGTGGCTGGTGGCTACTGTCATGAAGCATACAGAGAATGGATATAACCAGCCTTGCAGAAAGTTCTACTGGGCGGTACTGGTCTCGAACAAAGGAATGAACAGATGACAATATCTAAAATATTAGGCCTGAATGATTTCTTACATTTCATGAATGCAGTTTCCTCATTTTACATTTGGAGACACCAAAATCCCAACAGGCAAAGCAACTGCCAAATTTTCATAGTGAGTTGGTTCTGGGTATGTTGATATCCCATGATGGGTTGGGGTCTTTCTTCTGTGCCTCATTCTTACTGAATTGTGCTACACATGGTTTTCATGCTAATGGTTTCAAGAGGGCAAGTCTTACTGAGAAGCAGTCTCCTGTAGCAAAATTTACTAAGGTCTTTCTGGGCAAGACCTTAGTGAGGAATTTACAAGACGGGCTTGGATAGCCTGACCAAAGCCTGTTCAGTTCTCAGATCAATCAGGATGCTTGATTGGATCAAGGAATGGGTTTCAGCATGTCGCCTGATGAAAACCCACCCTCCAACCAGGAGAGCCAGTGACTAATCATCAGAGATGTGGAAAGAATACTGGGAAAGCAGAGAAGGGACAGTAAACTACAGCACAAGGTCTTGCATTAGAAGGGCTTGAGCTCACATTCCATTTCTCCTTTACTTACACCATAACCTTTGGTAGATTTCCCTTTTTACATTGAGATTGTTTCCTTAGCTGCAAAATAGAAATAATGACACCAATATCATTAAGTGAGATTAAATATTAAATATTTATAAATAATATTTATAAATATTTATAAGTAATAAATATTAATTATTGATTACTGCCTTAGTCTGTTCTAATGGCTGTAACAAAATTCAGACTGGGTAGTTTATAAAAAACAAAACTCGGGGCACCTGGGTGGCTCAGTCGGTTGAGCGTTCGACTTTAGCTCAGGTCATGATCTCATGGTTTGTGACTTCAAGCCCCGAGGTGGGCTCTGTGCTGACAGCTCAGAACCTGGAGCCTGATTCAGATTCTGTGTCTCCTTCTTTCTCTGCCCTTCCCCTACTCATGCTCTCTCTCAAAAATAAATAAACATTTTAAAAAAAAAAAAAGGAAAAGAAAAAACAGAAACTCACAGGTCACGGTTCTGGAGACTGGACATCTCCAAGGTGCCAGAATGGTTGCCTTCAAGCGAGGACCCTCTTCTCGGTTCATAGTTGCTGCTTTCTTGCTGTGCCCCACACACACACACCATGGTGGAAGGGGCTAGGGATTTCTCTGGAACCTCTTTTGTAAGGTACTAATCCCATCCTTGGGGCCCCCGCCTTCATTATCTAAGCACTTCCCAAAGGCCTAACCTCTTTATACCATTATCTTTGAGGGTTAGGAGTCAACATATGAATTTTGGGTGGGGCAATAACATTCAAATCGAGGCATTACATAGCAATGTAATTTACAATAATTATTATTGTGCTATAAGAAGGAGAAGATGAAGGAGAAGAAGGTGGAGGAGGACCATTAGAAAAGCAGATACAGATATAATAATAATAATGCTTATAGAGAACTCATCATGCACCAAGCATGGAGCTAAATGTTTTCGCGTGTATTAATCCCTTTAATGCTTACAACAAGCTCATGAGAAAGGTACTAATATTATCCCTGTTTCACACATGCAGTAACTGAGTAACTGACTTACCTAGATCATCACTGGTAAATGAATAGGGAAAAAGAAACCCAGACAGCCAGGCCCTGGAAAGTATGCTGTTCAATACCATGGTTCCAAGCAGGAGGGGCCCTGCCTGTAGAGTGAGGCTCTTCTGCAGTCTCTCCATTCAACAGGAGCTGATGAATGAGTCTTTGTTGAGTGGCTACCCTGGAACTTAGAAATTAAACTGGAAAAACTGAGACCCGGAATGCCACAGGACTTGGGTTCCAGCCTAATGTGATGGTTCAGACCACCTGGTTCCCTACGGGCCGCCCCTGAATCATTCTCAGGTGCTGGTCGGAATTTTCTGTTTAGACTCCTCCCAGTGCAGCGCTGCTGACACTTGGTCGAGCTGAAATGCGAAGAGCCACGGTCAGGTTTGTTTCAACCCTCCTGAGCTACTTCCTGTTTTCAAAGCTTCATAGGTTGCTGAAACCAAACATCCTACCTAATAATTTTGACCTTGCAAAAAGCATCTCCAGTGAAAGAGTGCCCATATCCAGTGTTCATTGGTCCATTTATGTCATAAATATTTATGGCAGGTTACATGGGCCAAGAACGGTGCACATAGAGCATCTCAGGCCAATCTCTTCTGGAAGAAGCTCGCAGCTGGTGGCAGACATGGACATGGACATCGAAAGTCAACTCCATTCTTTTAAATTTTGTGAGAAAAGTCTATATAGGGACTAGAGGAAGCACAAAGGAGAGAGGGACCCATTCTCTCTGAGAGGCCACCAAGAATTTAATCGGCTTCCCAATTAGTTTCTTCTCAGATGACGCCCCACCACGTTCTCTGGGATACCCACATAAGGCTTCACTGAGGCCAGTTTGCCCCTGGCTTTCTTTTCTCGAGTCTCTGTTTTGAGAAACATGAATGAACATTTGCATTGGTTAAGGTCTGGCTGGCTGCCCTATTTTGCTTAACCGAAATTCTGAAGCCAAATTCTGAGGGGTGGGTTATTTTTTCCAATCCCTTAATTAAAGAGCTGGAAAGTACCATGAGATTCATTCATCTTTGTATCTTTTCAAATGACTTTCACTGAAAGGGCCACTATGTTGAAGTCACCACTTTTCTTTAAATAAGATTTCTACTGTGTGCTCTAGCTGTTTATTTTTATAGCTCTGTGTATTTGACCTTGTGTGTGTGCCCTGAAATGACTTTATTGCAAAAGGGTTTGGCTTATAAGTCTAAATAATAAATAATATTCGGTGGTAACAGGAGGAAAAGAACCGTCAGGACTGTCTGTTCCCTCCAAAATTATAATCACAAAAATGAGAAAAGTATGATAGGGTTCACGTAAATGAGTGGCCGCGGGGCATAGCACAAGACGCTGAAACCCTTGAATAGAACTGAGGGAAATCATGCTTATGAAGTATGTCAACTATGTCAGGAACTACCGCTGGTGCTTTGGGATATAAATCTTAGCAAAGCAAACATCATGAAGGAGGAGAAAACTCAAGCTCGGAGATGTGAAGAAAGTCCCCAATGTTACCTAGTGGGCAGGTCATGGGTCGGCAGGAGAAGCTGTCTGAGTAGCTTTGGCTTGTTCTGTTTTGCCACATGGCTTCATTGTTAAAGGTCATTTCTATCATGAAACTGGTTCTGAAGGGATGACTCGGGAATTTGGATTAAGGAATACAGAGAATCACAAACTCTTAAGACTTGATGGCATTTGTTCACGGACTGTCTGTTCATACCCCAGAGTTCCCTTCTATTATTCACTTTTCCTCGATGAACCCCATTGTTAGAAATATATGGCAATGAGAAACAATGACATCTGGCCATGTGTAGCAACATGGATGGACCTTGAGGGTGTTATGCTGAGCGAAATAAGTCAGGCAGAGAAGGACAAATATCATATGTTTGCACGTATAGGAGGATTAGGAGGAACTTGACAGAGGAACAAGGGGGAGAAGAAGGGGAGAAATGGTGGGGGAAAGGGAGGGAGGCAAACCATGAGAGACTCTTGAATGCTGAGAACAAACTGAGGACTCATGGATGTGGGGGGTGAGGGGGAAGACGGGCATGGAGGAGGGCACTCGTGGGGATGAGCACTGGGTGTTAGATGGAAACCAACTTGACAATAAACTATTTGTAAAAAAACAAAAAAGAAATATATGGTTCGAAATATATCGCCCTGTGGCTCCCACTTCCAGCGACACCGCGAGCAGCAGACCCACGTTCCGGCTGTGCAAAACTAGAAAAGCCAGATCAAAAAGCCGTCAAGTCATTACTGGGGCAGCCAACATCTGAGGAGGTGAAACCAGAGAAGGGAAGGGGCCTCCCAGGAATGCCGTGACTGATGAGCCGTCACCAGAGTCCTGCCTGCCACAGCGCGCCCGCTGCCTGTCTAATTCTGCTGCCCGTCACGGTCCCTTCGAGCCTCCTCCCCCACCCCCCGACTCTCTTCTGACCCTTCCTGGTGCAGGGGCATCCTCAGGGGCTGACGATCGGCTCAGGCATCACAACAAGCAACAGATGTTTATTTTCCCACACTTCTGCCTGCTCAAAATCCACGGACAAGACGTAATGGTTTCTGGGGAGAGCGCTCTTCTTGGCTTGACCGTCCCTTCTTGCTGTGACATCGCATGGCCGTTCCTCTGTACCTGAGTGGAAAGAAAACGCTTTGGTGCCCCTTCCTCTTCGTGTAAGTTCCCCAGTCCTTGCAGATCAGAGCCCCACCTTCATGATCGCATTGAGCCGAATTACCTCCCCAATGGCCCTACCTCCCAATACAGCCACGTTGGGGGTTCAGGCTTCAACATGTGAATCTGGGGAGACACGATTGAGTCCCTAAAGGATACAGATGGAATAAACTCATTCTTTTGGCTTCCTTACCCCTTCCTTAATAATCTTCTTCTAAGCCAGTTTTAGTATTTTTATGTGATTTGATCTAGTGACAGAATGAAAAGAATGAATAACATCAGAGACATCAAACTTCACTCCACTTAAGAGATGAAGAAGAAAAGGGGCACCTGGGGGCTCAGCCTGTTGAGCGTTCAACTTCAGCTCAGGTCATGATCTCACAGTTCCTGGATTCGAGCCCCACATCGGGCTCTGTGCTGACAGCTCAGAGCCTGGAGCCTGCTTCGGATTCCGTGTGTGTGTCTCTCTCTGCCCCTCCCCATACACATCTGTCTCTCCCAAAAATAAACACTTAAAAAAATTTTTTTTAGTTTATTTATTTTTGAGAAAGAGAGAGACAGAGCATGAGTGGGGTAGGGGCAGAGAGAGAGGCAGACACAGAATCTGAAACAGGCTCCAGGCTCCGAGCTGCCAGCACAGAACTCAATGCGGGGCTCAAACCCACAAACCGTGAGATTACGACCTGAGCCGAAGTTGGACACTCAATTGACTGAGCCACCCAGGCACCCCAACACTTAAAAATTTTTTTAAAAAGAGATGAAAAAGAATAATTCTAAGAAAATTGTTAAAATTGTTGTCTCTCAGATCGTTAATTATTTTCACTCATTTCCTCAAGTTTTATTATTCAATAATTTGCTAAAGCAGATGTTTTGCCTAAGATAGCTTATCACATTCAGCTGATAGGATTCAAACCAAAAGTGATGAACATTGATAAGAGGAGTAGTATTTATTATTTAGTACTCTGAGGCCCTAGCAGATGTTAGGTACTATGTGCTTTGTTTCTGTTACTTTTAAGTATCAAAACAACTGTGAAAAACAGACATTTGTTTTCCCATTTTACATACTGTGGATAAAGAACCTTGAGTTCAGTATTCAGTGATGTGTCCCAATTCACACAGCAGATAAATAACTCACAGCCATGGTTTAAACCAAGTCTGTTTGATTCTCAAACTAATAATCCTGCCATATAAGGGAATGTCTGGAAGCTGGTATAGTAACTCTTGGGCTTTATAAAACAACAAAAATGGCTTGCAGACCTCTGTCAATATCGTACAGATGCCTGTGGGGGCTGGAAATCTATCATAGAAAACACCGGTCATATTCAGCCCCTTTTTACAAATAAGAAAACTAAGGTCCAGAGAATAGGACCCCCTCACGATTTTCTTGGACTCTAGTTACTTTGGCCTTAGTAGGCATCTTCATCCATAAGAAATTATTAAAAATTACACTTATGGGGGGCGCCTGGGTGGCTTAGTCGGTTAAGCGTCCGACTTTCGCTTGGGTCATGATCTCGCGGTTCGTGGGTTCGAGCCCCGCGTCGGGCTCTGTGCTGACTGCCAGCTCAGAGCCTGGAGCCTGTTTCAGTCTGTGACTCCCTCTCTCTCTGACCCTCCCCTGCTCACGCTGTCTCTCTCTCTCATAGAAATAAAATTTAAAAAAAAATTACACTTATGGGGCGCCTGGGTGGCTCAGTCGGTTAAGCATCTGACTTCAGCTCAGGTCATGATCTCACGGCTCGTGACTTCGAGCCCCACATCAGGCTCTGCGCTGAGTCTGTTCCGATTCTATGTCTCCCTCTCTGTTCAGACTCTGTGTCTCCTTTTCTCTCTCTGCCTCTCTGCTGCTTGCACTCTGTCTGTCTGTCTGTCTCTCTCTCTGAAATATAAATAAACATTAAAAATTTTTTAAGTTACTACCTAACATTGTAGAGATGTAAAAACAAATATTGCCTATTAACAGCATTTTCTTTGACCTAAAAGTTCAGTTTTTCCTTCTGATTTTGCAAAAAGAAATTAAAACATTTTATGGATCCCTGAATGCTCAGCACTGTGCTTCTTATGCCCAATGGATCATTTGGTCCAGCCCGAGACGTTATGCAATTTTTTTATTACCTTTCTGGTTCTCTAGTCCTGTATGTTTGTATGAAATGAGATATTATATAGATTATACGTGTTGTATATTATATCATTATAATATTATATGACATCATATATATTTGTATTATATATAATTAGTGCATCATAATATATATAGATATAGATATTGATATTTATCTGAAGGAATTAGCTCACACGACTGTGGACTGCGGAGGCTGAGAAATCTCACGATCTGCCGTCCGTCAGCAGAAGCGCAGGCATGGTTCAAAGGCCAGGGAGCAGGAAAGGCTATAGAGTCCAGTCCACGTCTGCAAGCCTGAGAGCCAGGAGGACTTGGGGACAGACAAGTAATGTCACAGCTTGAAAGTCAGGCAGAAAGCAGCTTCATCCTTATATCTTCCTGTGTGTTCTATTCAGGCTCCGTGGAGACTGGACGATGCCCACTAGCACTGGGGAGGCCTGGGTGCTTTACCTAGACCGCCACTCAAGTGGTAATCTTATCCAGAAACAGCCTCACAGACATGCCCAGAAACAATGTTTAGCCGGATATCTGGGCATCCCACCGCCTAATCAAGTTGGTATATGAAATTCATCATCTCGGGTACCATTATTCATCTATATTACAGATACCATCAAAGCTTAACAAATGATGCAAGACGTATTTTTTTGTATTTTATCTTCTTTTTATTTTATGTTCTCTCTATATTTTTTATATCCTTTTACACATACATATTAAACAATTTTCAGAGTAATTTTTGCCAAACACCAATAGAATAATTTTTCGCTCTGCAAGTCTGAGCTGCGTCACTGAACAAAGAAAGGCCAAGTGTACAAAGAGGGAGAAGGTGAGGCTGGGTGGAGGCAGGAAGCAGCAGCAGAGCCCGACCCATGCGGTCGCTGCAAGTGTAACTGGCTTGGAGTAAATCGTCTTCACGTTACCCTTAAATCCTTTCTCTTTTAAGACATAGTTAATTAGAACCATCTGCTAGCCCCTCTGGGTTCGTTGAGGCTAATCCCTGTTTACTGTAAATGTCTAAATGTGTAAGGAAACCCAAGGGTGGAGGGTGGCTGGGGGAAAACACACACACAATGCTTTGCAAAGAACCAAGGAAACTTACAATCACTGGTATCTTCCTGGAAGTGAGACATCATTGTCCTTAATCCCGCTAATGCCAGAGGTGTTGATTCACACAAACGGCTGCCACATGTTCTACAAGATTGAGCTTGTATTTCTGCTGGAGACCTGTTACCAGCAAGTCCAGATGGTTCTGCCTGCTAGTCCAGAGTCCTTCTGTGAGGGCACAGGTCCCCAGACCTCCCTGCACCCGCAGAGGGAACCCCACTAGCCTGGGCGGGGAAGGCGACCCTACCTGGGGCTGACTGCCTGCATTGAACCCGGCGCCCCTCCTTCACCCCCAGCCAATGCCGGACACACATGTCACCTCCATGTGGTATTCTGCCCTTTCATTCCTCGTTACACATGTGTGGGGTCCTTTTGTCACCAGGGATGACCTAAAACAAATGTCCAGTCAAAATCCGACATGAGACGAACAGATTCCAAATCTCAAATGGCCTCAACTGCTTCTGCAGCTGTTTCAGTAGAATTCTTCCCCACTGACACCAACAGCTTCCTTCTGTCCTCAACCTGTTTAACAGTAAATCCTCCCTTCTGGCTCAGATAACCATGCAGCCCGTGACCCCCTTGCCACCCTGCTTACCCCCATCTTCTCGTTAATCCTCTTTTCGTCTATGGAAAAGCTCAGGAAGAGTTCAGTGTTTCCAAAGTTATCTTGGAACCTCATGCTACCTCTCCCTCGTCAGGGAAAACCTTGCCGTGTACAAAACAAAACAGTGGAGGGACATCTGACCCAGTGAACAAAAGAAGGGCGATGATTAGAGACCAGAGGGGTTCACCCGCTGTCTCTGATGCTAGTTTTCTCTGCGACTTCAAAGGATTCTAAAGTTGTGCAGTGCACAACCTGTACCACCGTATGCCACGCAGAGACACATCCATGAAATGGGGGTGATACTTCCAGACTCGTACAATTATGGAGAAGATATACCTGATGTGAAAATGGTCTAGTGATAGTAAGGCAAAGGATGCCATTAACCTCGTGGCCAATTTTGGTAGACAATTGAAATGACAGGTGAAATAGGCAGCTTTGCCTTGAAAGCTTGTTTGTTTTGTGTTTCCTAAAGATACAAATGTGTCATATGGTTCAGAAGTGCAAAGACGGTGGTCAACCCACTATCCTTATTATACGTCCTCAACTAGGTTGCTTAGTAAAGGAACTTAATGACTTTCTGAGTGACTTGGTTGGACTTTGTTGCAATTCATTGGCTCACTAGGTCTAATCGTAATATGTCTATTACCCACGGCTTGGTTCAGATCGTAAGAACTGGATTTGCAGGGCAGCCGTCCTACCCTCCCAAGGGGCTGAAGAGAGTGAAGTTAGTGGGTACTTGCAGGGGAGAGAGTTGTTCCCTGGACAAACTCCGCAAAATTGCTTTTTCTGCAGCACATTTTTTAAGGTTGCAATTGACGTGACGAAATCACCATCCATGACATAAACAATGAGATCTGCGCTATGCAATTGGATTCTGAAAAGGATGCAGACGGCCATCCAAACGCAGTACCTTTTGGAGGTCTGCTATGTCACTGAGCATGGACTCCAGGCTCTAATATCAGAACAGACTCAGCCTCTGCCTCTGCGCTTTCCCCACAAGCACTTCTTCAGTTGGTTGCAATAGAGACAAATTAATACGCTTCCCCCTTCTTTCATTTCCAGGAGGGCTTCTCCGTCTGCTTTGCAAACACAAAGAGTTTTGGTTTTCCTAGTGGGTTCAGCCTACATTTGTCCTGATACGTCTCTTCATATCACAAAGTCACTACAGCGTGTTTCGGACTCGGCCCTTCTCTCTGCCGCCTCGCCCCTGGAGCAGCTCAGCACGTTGCCTGCACAATGGAAAAGAGCCCTAAAAATGTTAGCTGTTAGTATTCAACACTATCGAGTGTCCTGAGAGAGCAAGGGGAAGCCATGATGCCTTTGATGACCTGGCTTTGAAAGTCACACACTGTCACCTCCACAAAACACAGTTAGTCACACAACCAGCTTTGACTCAGTAAATATGAGGACACACCATAGGACATAAATACGCGGAGGCGAGGATCCCTGGAAACTGGCTCCTGCATATATTGTGACACAGTTTATTTATTTTTGGTGTTTATTTATTTTTGAGAGAGAGCACAAGAGGAGGAGGGATAGAGAGTAGAGGGAGACACAAAATCCGAAGCAGACTCCAAGTTCTGAGCTGTCAACACAAGCCTGATACGAAGCTTAAACCCACGAACCGAGAGACCATGACCCGAGCTGAAATCCGATGCTTAACTGACTGAGCCACCCAGGTGACCCTATTGTCACACATTTTTAAATTGGCATCTAAAATATTTTCGTATGTTTAGATAGTTGTAAAGGTTATCCTTATATATTATATGTTATCCAAACATATAATACGTTCATATATTTTGTGGGAACATAAATATATTTTAATGAAAACCCCGAATCTGTAGATTTCACTCCGTAGATACAGGAAGATGTCCACCATAACACCAATTGGAAAAGAAATGTTGCCTCATTTTGAAACTTCAAATAAAAATGTTAACATGTGTTGCTGTCAAAATATACTTCCCAATTCTCATCCTAACAAAAAGAAAAAGAAAGAGAAGGGGAGAGGGAGAGAGAAAGAAAGCCATGCAGGCTTCCTGGGAATTGGTTACCTAGATTCAGTCAGGCTTTGGTATTTCCTCTGGGCACTCGCTGCTTTGCACTCCTTCAAATCGAGAGGCTCACTTTCAAATTATCTCTCTCTCTCTTTTTTTTTTTTAAGTCTGGAATATTTTTACCCTTTGGGACAATGCACTATGAAAAGATTCCAAATAGGCATATCTTGATTGCAGAAAGGGTGGCCACAGAAGGCAGATGAGGCACCACAGTCCCTTTAAGCACATCAGTTTGGGGAGCCGTACGTATGCTATGGGTCTGAACGCTGACCGACTGAAAGCTGCCCTGGTCCTGATAGCCTTGGAAGGGGTCACGCAACCTCCAACCTGAAAGCACAGCTTCACATTCCACGGTGCAGTTGAGTACAGTAGAGAGACTAGGTAAGGTGGGTTCTATGAGTACTCAGCGAAGAGTACAAGGTAGGGCTTCTTTATCATGGACTTGCACCTTCTTCCTGGCAGGAACCATGGATCCCAAGCCTTATGACTCTGGTGCTGGCTCAGGGCAGACCGCTGATGGGAGCTGGGTGACATGGCACTACGACTCCTTCCCTCATTCTCCCACCCATCCATGGCCGGCATCACTGACTGATTGTGCACATTTTTCAACAGAGCTGTCATGTGGCCTCAGAATCGTTCTCAACACAACCTCAGGAGACTCTTTCAACCTACTAGATGCAGCACTCTGCGTTTCTCCAATGGACTGCCCCCAAACCATCCTCACGCCCACACCACCACCAGAAGCCACATGGTGCGCCCTGCTGACTCCAACTGCCCTCTACCTTCCTGGGAAACCCTACACTCAATTAAAAAAGAAAAAAAAATGCCTTGCAATTACCCTAACTATATGACCTGCTCTGGCCAGTCGAATACAGGGAAAGTGGTCCTGTGACTTTGGTGTACACTTGGAGAGACTTAGGACAAAAAGGAAAGAAACAGGAACCCTTTCTTCGTCTGCAACAGGGAATAGGTTGTGGAGGTGCTTGGAGTTTTTTAGGGGTCTGAGTTTGCCCCGGGCCTCCATTGCTCTCTTTAAGGAAGGAAGCCAAGTATAGGCTTGTAGCAAATATGATGAGGAAGAAAGGGGGAAGGCAGACATGAGTGTCTATTGGAGGACCCCTAGTTATCAACTGGTTTATTCGCTGGTAAAATGGGCTTTCTGGTTTAAGCCTGTTTTGTCCTCCTCCTCTTCTCTAGAACGGATGAGAGTGTGTGACTGGGATGTTACTTCAGGAGAAGGAGTGGCCTGTATCCTGAGATGCTGGGGATCTCAAAGAAATTCAGCACAACCACCCCACCTGTCAGCATTTATTGCCACACTCTTTTGAGGATCTCAACGTGGCATTGTTTGATATGCTAAGTTAATTACAATCATCAACTTTCCTTTGTCGTATGTTATATGCATGTAGGATACATACAGGTATCTAGTATAAATTAGGCAATATTCACATTGGGAACTGCAAAGAAAGACTTATTTCTTGAGTCAAGCTATGTACACAATACATGCACCTTCCAGGATGCAGACGCCTTCGGGCTCCATCTTCTGCTCACTCTGCAGGGACATAAAGGGGACAGTCCCTGAGCTCCCTTCTCCTCATCCATAAAGCATTCTGTGAGATCATATTGGAGTCTCTGGAATCCCTTGTTCCCTCCCCAACTTTTGATTCTCTTATATTCTACATCAAAGTGAAAACTCCCAATGTCACAGAAAAATCCCAATGGATGGGATTGTTACCAGCTTTTTAAAAGCCTTTGAGGCCAGCTGTCATGTCAACATTGCCCATAATTTGTCAGGAGCACTCACATAGCCTAAGGTGGAGCACTTAGTAGGTGTGCAATAAGTAGTTGTTGAATGAATGGACATATTATTCATGTGATAAGGGCAGCACTGGAATAAGACACAGTATCTGAGCAGGACTTAAACCCTGGGCTACAGTGAATCATGCAAATGGCGCTTCTTGCCAACAATGTCCCAATCATTAACACAAGACACATCCAAGCAGTGACTTGACTCCTGTGACCTGGTCCTTCTAGAAATATCAGCCAGGCCATTTCCTCAAGTCACGTGGTAGGCCCTGGGACCGGACTCCGTTCACATCCTTAGGAATGTAAGCTCTTGTCTTCCCAGGGACCCTCAGATACACACCCCATTGCTAATGTCCTCTGGGGAGCAGCTATGGGAACCTCGGGCCTTACAGGAAGGAAGAAGGTTCAGGGAAGGCCATGACCCACAGCTATTTTAAGCCTGAGTTCTCTCCGTTCAAGCAGAGGTCACACTTCTTTCTTGAAGGCAGAGGGGCCTCAAAGCTGGCATGGGTTTAATCAGAAGATTACCAGTTTGGGATTTGGGATTTGGTAAAGGTGGCCTTCCCTCTACTTATATTCAATTAATGTCCTGAAGCTAGTCCCTTCCCTTGCCCGACGCTTGGCCTTTCAGTCTTTAAGATTTATCTATTCAGAAACTATTGAGAACCTCTTACTTGCCTGGAGCAGTTCTAGATGCTGAAGATAAAGTGACTTTTTAAAAAGTCCCTATTTTCACAAAACGTTTCGTGGCAAGACACAAGCAATAATCAAAAAAAAAAATAAAGTACGGCAGGTGATGGCATATGGGGGAAATGATAAAAGAGAGTAGAAAAAGATAAAAAGGAAGACTTGCTGTTTTATATAGGCTGGTAGAGGAAGATGAGGGGAACTGCAATGTTTGGGGTATCATGGGCTGAACTGGGGAGACACCCCGGCAAGGGGGAGTGGAGGGACGTCCAGAGGAAGTGCATTCTGGGAAGCACAAAGGCTCCCAAGGCAGGAATAGGGAGAGCTGTGTATTCTTCCAAGGAACAGAGAGCAAGTCAGCAGGGCTGGGAAGGCATCAACTGGGAGAGGAGCCTCTATGAGTCATGGCCAGAACTTGGAATTTCCTTCTGAGTGGGGTGGAAAGAAAGCCGCAGGAGGCTTTGGACAATGCGACCAGCACAGACTACAGGGTCAAAGCAAAGAGAACAATTAAGAGAAGTAGACAGATTCTGCGTATTTGTCAGGATGGGTTCATTGACTTAATATAGGGTTTGAGAGAAAGTCAAACATAGCTGTTTGACTGCAAGATTTTGGGTCTGAGCAACTGGGAAAAAAATCTGTGATTCACTGGAACACTTAAGATTGTTTTAAGGAAAAAGAAGCCATTTTATAAACATGGGGGAGTGCAGTGAGGGACCTATTATTTTTAAGATGCCTATGAGAAATCCGGATGGACATGTTGAGTAGGTATTTGGGTATAGGACTCTGGAGACCAGGAGAGAATCCTAGGTTAGCCATGCAGTCTTTCAGAAGCAAGCTATCTCACTTGAACTACAGAACACAAAAATAATGTCTCAATTCTAACAATGATCATTCATGAATATAATGTCAAGTGCATAGGAGAAAATAAGTCATTATATGCAATGGGTGCTTTCCAGGGGTGGTCCTCAAAGTGTCACACAGCAGCCTTACATCACCAGGGAACTTGATAAGAATGCTGATTGTCAGGACCCCACCCCAGACTTACTGCATTAGAAGCTGGAGGTGAGGGGCACATAATTAAGCCCTTTAGTCATTTTGAACCCCTGGCTTATGCCTTAGGGCACTGGGAATTTAATTCCTCTTGGACCCTGAATGAGAGAGCCATGAAATTATAAAATGAGGTGATGACAGTTAATGATACTCTGTAAAAGTAAAGTCTTTCTTCTACTAAAGGTGAAAGATACAAATAAGCCTTTGGCTTTTCTGTATTTGTGTGTTGCTAACTGGCTCAAGACAGTATCCAAATTGGCACTCTGACATTGTCTTACACAGCGGGTAATGGTATGATGCACGTCCTCTGTCTGCTAGCATGAGAGGAGACGCCTTGAAACATAGTCACAAGGATAGTAGAAATAGCTCACATGTTCTTTTAAGAGCAAACATATTCTCTCCTGAGTCTGCCTGTTGGGGAGTGCATCCTTAGAGGAGTATGAAATCCAGCCTTAATCCATGAATTTGAAATGTGTTAAGCTAATCTACAAACCATTTCCATTCCTAAATGAGTAATAGGAAACATATCAGAGCATAGTGTTCATTCATTCAGTGGATATATATGCTATGTGTTAGATACCATTTTTTTTATTTAAAAAAATTGAAGAGAGAGAAAGAGGAGAGTTGCCCGACTGTGTTTGCACACTTCATTTTAGCTGCTAGGTGCTCTCAATGCTTCCTGTCTTGTTCTACCTCCAGCTCCTCCATATTTTAGCTGTTTGAACCATCAGCAAATTGCTTAGTTGACTTCAGTGGGTTTCAATTTTGTTCATCTCTCAAATGGGTATAATAATGGTGATATCTACCTCCAAAGGACTAGTCGTTAACATAAGGGACATCGTGTCATTGAAGTATTATCTTTTTATAGGGCCATGTTTCTTGCTGGCATTTGTCAAATTTACCTAAATATATAAATTTACACCTATATAATTACATACACACATGTGTCTGTGTGTTAAAAAATGCATCACTCACTTGAGATAGAAAAGACAACTCTAGAGTTTATAATGGTATGAGCCACATCTGAAACAATATCTAGTACTTTGTATGCATTCAGTAAGTAAGTCTCTGTACATTCATCTAATCTACACATTTCAAATAAAAGGAGTCATATTGAAACGCCCAGAGATCAGAAGACCCCCAAAATCAGACCACCAGAGACCAGAGTCAAAGCCAAGCGGCAAGGGTTGTTTATTTGCAGGTTCGAACCTGGACCTCCGCGCACTCGTTGCCGGTGACGCTAAGAGGCCCTGAACAAAGCCTTTGCAGCCTTTTTATAGACAAAAGTAAACAAGTCATGGGGAGGGACAGGAGATTTCCATGGTTACAAGTTTGCCATTGGTTAACATTAAAATGTGAACATATACCGCATCTGATTGGTTCCCGCCATCAGGTTTTTGGCGGGATCCAATTATAATACTTGGGGTACCTTTGAATTCAGCCTATCATAGAGCGAGTTTGAAGTCTTGTTTGGCGACTAACAGGTTAACATCTCTCTCTCCAGGCCCTTCCCTCAGCAAGGTATGGGGTAGCCACTGGCCTTTTCGGATTGGCTTCCGCCAAGGTGGGGTGATGGGGTGACAGGGGGAACATGAAGCTAGTCGCTTGGGCAATCCGGTGGTGGGAACGCAAGCCTTAAGCATTGTTACAGAAGCAGAAAGAGCTGGTTAGGTATTAGCTTTCCGCAGCGCAGGCATTTGTTCAGAAGCGGAAAAGCTGGTTAAGTTTTAGGTTTATTTTATCTAGGACTGGGGCTACGTGCAGCCCGAGGTTTCTCTTAATGGAGGACTTAATTTTTGGCTCTTCAATATAATATGTTGTCCTTTGACTTCTTTCGGCATACTGTCCCTTGGTTCATCAATATGGTAGCACATACCTGCATTTCATTTCTTTTTATTTCTGAATCATATCCCGTTGGGTGGATATTTACATTTTATTATCCCCGCACCCATTGGTGGACATTCGGTTGCTTCCTATTTTTGTCAATTGCAAGCAACAAGACTATGAATAAAGAACATTCATGGGGCACCTGGGTGACTCAGTCAGTTGAGTGTCAAGACTTCAGCTCAGGTCATGATCTCACAGTTCCTGAGTTCGAGCCCTGCATCAGGCTCTGTGTTGACAGCTCAGAGCCTGGAGCCTGCTTCAGATTCTGTGTCTCCCTCTCTCTGTCTCTACCCCACTTGTGTGTGTGCTCTCTCTCTCTCTCACCCTTTCTCTCTCTCAAAAATAAATAAGCATTGGGGCACCTGGGTGGCTCAGTCGGTTAAGCGTCTGACTTCGGCTCAGGTCATGATCTCATGGTTCATGGGTTTGAGCCCCATGTCGGGCTCTATGCTGGCAGCTCAGAGCCTGGAGCCTGTTTCAGATTCTGTGTCTCCCTCTCTCTCTCTGCCCCTCCCCTGCTCACGCTGTCTCTCTCCCTAAGAAATCAATAAAATGTTAAAACAAAATTTTTTAATAAATAAATAAATAAATAAATAGGCATTAAAATTTAAAAAAAAAGAGAAAACATTCATGTATAAGTCTTAATATAGACATATGCCTTCATTTTTCTTGGGAAAATACATAGAAATGAAACTGCTGAATTATATAACTCCACATTTAACCATTTAAGGAACTGCCAAACTGTTTTCCAAAGTGACTGTACCATTTTACATTCCCACTAGTAATATAGAAGGCTTCCACTTTCTCCACATCATCACCAAGATTTATAATTATCTAATTCTTGGTGTTTATATTTAACATCCTAATTTTTAGCACATCTTTTCCAATACACACATTTAAGGAGATAAGCTTTACCCTAAATACTGATTTGGTTACATTGTCGTGTTTTCTTTTTTTATGCTGTATTCTGTTTCCAACTTAATTAATGCATTCTTGAACTTTCTTTTGACTCAGTGCTGTCTAGGTGTGGATTCTCTAATTCTCAGATTTATCATGGTAAGGGGACATACTTTATGTGATTTACTACTGAACTTTATTGACACTTATTTTACTGCCTGCTATTAACAAGTTTGCTCCAAAAGAATGTCCAACAAACAATTACTAAATATAGGGTTTGATATTTGGGCATCAGGACACATTATTCAATCATGTTCATCAAACATTGTACAAATATGCTATATGTTACTGATTTTCACCTAATTTTCCTGCCAATTACCAGGAGAGAAGTGTTAAAATCTCCCAATGTGAGGACTGGTTTGTGTATTTCATGTGAGATTATGCCAGGTTGGTTTCACATATTTTGAGGTATATTTTAGGTGCATTTTGAATTAAAAACGGTTAGGTTTTTGTTTTTAACATTTTGTCATTATGAAGTGACCATTACAATTAGTAAGGCTTCTTTTTGCTAAACAAACTTTTGAATGTAATATAGATATGCCACGTTTCTTTCCATAACTATTTAAATAACATGTTTCTGCTCTTTCTGTATACCTTTCGAGATGTTGAAAACACTCATACAGGGCATACAGTCTGATAGTCTTTCTCTCTTAGCCAGTGTTTAATTCACTTATACTTGGACTTAAATTTAACATATTTATTGTAATTTTTAAAACTGTGTCCACTAGCCTGCGGTTTCCTTTTTTTCTTTTCTTACTTACCTCGGGATCTTTGATTACTATGTTTCCCTCTGTTAGAAAGTTTGTGTTAGTCAACAATTACCAGCTGACACAAGATAAATTAGCTTACTTTGATATGAATTTAATTTTAAAGGGGCTATTTAATAAGCAACAGGAAGGACTAAGGAAAACCACGAAACTAGTAGTGGAGGGGCTCTGTTTCAACCCTTACCCCTAAAGTAATGAGAAAAGAAGGGCACCAGGGAGGCTCAGTCATTAGGCATTGGACTTCAGTTCGGGTCATGATCTCAGGGTTGTTGCGTTGGATCCCGGCATCCGGCTCTGTGCTAACAGCTCAGAGCCTGGAGCTGCTTCGAATTCTGTGTTCCCCTCTCTCTCTCTCTGCCCTATCCCTGCTTGTGCTCATTCTCTCTCTCTCTCTCTCTCTCTCTGTCTCTCAATCTCTCTCTCTAAATAAACATTTAAAGTAATGAGAGAAGAAAGCAGGTATTAGATCCACAGAAAAAGAAGTCTAATCGAGAGCTGCCTGATGGAAGTGGAGACCTTGACCCAGAGAAGCAGCCAGCCCCCTGCAACCAGACAGCAGAGGAAATAAAAATCCCAGTGTCACACCCAACTTCAGCTTCTCATTCCCTTCTCCCTCTGTTCTCCCTCTGGCTCTCCCCTTTGATGGAATCCTACCGGAAGCCAGAAGGGAGGGGTGCCCATGATGCAGCCCAAGTGGCTCATGCTCCTAGGCACCACACAGGGTGCGGATGAGTCTAGAATGGACCTGGAGCAGCAAAGGAAACTATGTAAGAGGAGTTCTGCACGGTTCCATTCTTTGGTTGGAATTACTTTCTAACTTACAATAAGCACACTTGACTTACCTTCATCTGAAACTAAATATCGACTGATCTCCTGGATAACGCAAAGTTCTTAAAATGTGTCGATTACGTTAAATTCTCTTAAAACTTAAAAGTTATTGTATGTTTTGTATTTTAATTCCACCTTTCTTAACCAAGCAAACCTACTATTAGTGTTGTACGCAATGTTCACTTAGGTTCGTGACTTTCTTAGTTCTTCCATCTCAGATGACCCACTTGGTAACAAGTTGCTGGAAATAAATCCTTGAGAATTTCTATTGCTGAGGACTGGTTGTAAACTTTTAAAACACTCGTTTCTCTGAAAATATTGTTTTCACCTTTATTCTTGAAATATATTTCTGCTAGGTATAGTCTTTTCTGATGATATTTTGGGTTTTTTTTTTGTTTGGTTGGTTGGTTATTTTTTTTTTTTTCCCCTCTCAGTATGCTTTGAAGTCAGTCTGTCTTTTTGGTCACTCATTCAAGATTTTAGTTTGGTTTCAAGGAGCCTGGGTGGCTCAGTCGGTTAAGCGTCCAACTTCAGCTCAGGTCATGACCTCGCAGTTTGTGTGTTCAAGTCCTGCGTTGGGCTCTATGCTGACAGCTCTTTTAAAAAAAGATTTTATTTTGGTTCCATGTTAGTTTTGTGTTTCACCGTGATATGTATAGATGCAATTTACTTTTCTTTTTATTTAAGATACACTTGGCTTCTATCTGTGGGTTGATGCTTCCCATTGATTTTGGAAAATGCTCAGTTTCTTTTTAAATTCCATTCTCTCTTCTCCTGTGGGATTCTAACCAAATACGTGTTAAGCTTCTTACTCTACATTTCTCTTCTTCCCTCCTTATTTTGCATATTTTTACCTTTATATGTTTCATGCTGTAAAACTTCTGATTTTTCAATTTATTTTTTTCTTGCTATGTCAAATCTGCATTTGATTTTTAAATGATGCATATTGTATTTTTCCTTTCAATGTATTCTAATTGACTCTTTTACAAAGCTACAGTGTTACTGTTGGGGTTTTTTTTGTTTTGTTTTGTTTTGTTTTTTACTTTCCTCTAGGGTTTTCCAGGCTTATCTGTTACCCTTTTAAATAATCATAGTTGCTACTGTTTCCTGTCTGGTAAGTCTAATATTTGAGATCTTTGCAGATCTTTTTCTACTGTGTACCAGATAAAACACACCCACACAGTTTTGCTTTCCAAAGGAGTAATTGATTCCTAATTATCAGCAGCAACAGGTAAGGGCCAAAAACAAAGACTGTCTTTAACCAAATCTTCTGCCTACCTCTGATCCAGTGTATTTATCTAGCAAAGCAGCTCCTTAATGTTAACCAAAAATTTACTGGCTAAATGTCCAAAAAGACAAAAGTTGGAATGAATGATGCCCACGCATAAGCGTAAACATAAAACATCTTCGAGGAAATAAAGTCAGGTGATAATCCTAAACTGAAAACTCTTCATAGCGAGTCAGACGCTTTTCAAAGTAGTTTCATATTCATCAGACATCCAGCATGGGTTAATCACTTTGGAAACCAAATGAAGTTATTCATCATCTCTCCTATGGTAGGGAATCTTTCCAGTATATGAATAACAAAAGGAAGCTTCAAGTAAGTTACATGATTTGCCCTAGGTTACAAAGGGAGCAGATCTGAGTTTAGAACCCAGATCTAAAAGCCGAGTTTACTGTGTGCTCTTCCAAAGTTAAAGCCATGAGCCCAGAAAGGGAGAGGTAAGATAAGGTGAAGCTAAAATTATGAATCACTTAAACCAGAATGGAGAGATTGGAAGAGAAAAGTATGTTGCATAATTTAGACGATTTCCTTGTTTGGGAAACTCTTCACTTTGTTTCCAAGGAAAATGTAGTTCCTCTGCCTCCGGCTGACGGCAGCAACTCTCAGCAAGGTCCCGTGGCCTTTCACTCTCCCTTCACACTGGGACTGGAAGAAAGCTGTAACGTGAGGAAGCCCTAAGAATGAGAAGGCGTGAAACATTTTGACATGCTCCTGGCCGGCTCCCTCGTACGGATTCATATTTCAAAATGAGCCATACAGCTTTCCGACCCTTTGAGCCACTTCATACTAAATTTTCTAAGCATGCAATTCCAGAATTGTAAAAGGGATGCGGCATGCAAGCATCATACAAAAGATGATGCTTCCTAGTGTATTGAAGTAGAAGCAGGCCCCGAGGAGTGTAAGCGTTTGTGTGAAGCCACACAGATGGTGAGCAGTGTATGGGGACACTGTCCTTTGCTTGTTTGCTTCCTTAAACATGTGTTTCTTTGTTGAGAATCGTGCATATTCAGTGCAAAAGCAAAACACTCCTTGCTTCTATACTTTCGAATCCTCCATTTTATTTTGGAATCTTTCCGAAATTCTACACATCTTCGGCTGACCTTTCAAGCAAAGGAGATTGCCTCCCTTGAGCTGGGTGATTCCTACTGTCCGTTTCCTCAGAAGGTCAGGACTCAGTACTAAAAGCAAAGTGTGTTACTCTCTGGCTTCATTTCTTCCTCTAAATCGTCATAAAAACGTGGTTTCTGTTTCCTTGTGTGTAAAGTGGATGCTGTACAGAATTATTTGATTTTCAAGGGTCTTTACTCTCTATGATTACGTGAGTTTGGTTTGCATTTCAAAGAATCTTTTTTTTAACATTTTATTTATTTCTGAGAGAGAGACAGTGTGAGAAGGGGAGAGTCAGAGAGAGAGGGAAACACAATTTGAAACAGGCTCCAGGCTCTGAGCTAGCTGTCAGCACAGAGCCCGACGTGGGGCTCGAACCCATGAACCATAAGATCGTGACCTGAGCCGAAGTCAGACACCCAACCGACTGAGCCACCCAGGCGCCCCCATTTCAAAGACTCTATACATGACTATTTTGTACCAGGCTTTATGATAAGCAAAGACAATACAGAAACTACTTACGTTCATTTCCTGCCCCCAAGGAACTTGAATTCAAGAGAGGAAGGCAGATCCAAACACATAATTTTCACATAGTAAATGCGGTGTAATAGGAACAGATAGCATTTGTCTATATTACCCCCTTCTCGTATTCTACCTGTGATAAAAACTCCAGATTACTCCCTTAGAAAGCTCATTGGAGCCCAGACCATCCTGTTTCAACCTACACCAGTCATAAAATAAAAAGTCTATCTTTAAACTCACTTCTTTCAATGGGCGAAGGATTGCCAGCTGGGAGCAGGTGTGGCTTTCGGATTGTAACAGGATGTTGCAAGTACTTTGTCCACAGTGCGTTTACAGATCTCAGTGGCAGGATGGCTCCCCATTGAGAAACTTCTGTCAACCTTGCAGCTTCTCAGTGGCCAGCCCCTCCAGCAGCACCTCACACTTAATCCAGACTAAATGCTTGCAGAGATTGCTTGTCTGGAAAGGGTGAGCTCATGCCCCAATGACTGAAATGACTTCCAGGCAGTTCCCAACCCCCACAGACAAGAACACTGCTTGGGAGGAGATTGCGCAATGCCTATCATAACCCCTTGGCTGGCTCCAGGGGTGGGAACCTGCCTTCGTATTGTGTGTTTATAATTCAGCTCCAAGGGAGAGTCAATGTACAGACATTCCACAGGTAGAACAAATCCTTGCTATCAGCCGACCCATCCTCTTTTATTTACAGTGGGGAAACAAAGGCCTTGGGAAGAGTTGTGACTTCTAAATGTGCCCAGCAAGGCAGGACGAGCCAAAACTGGAGCTCCTTTTGTCTGGCTCAAATTTCAGTGCTCTTTCCAAAACTCTACAGCTTCAAGAATGACCTCCATCCTTGGATTTTCCTGGAATACGTCCTACACACACATACATTTATACATCTAAATACATTTGTACATACAAACATATATGCACTCATACATGCACATACGTACATATCTATCTCTATTCATGTAAATATATATATGACAGCTATTAGCCAAAGCTGTTCTCAGCTCTTCCTTTTCCAACTTCTCGACTTTTACCTGGGACTCTAAAATCACTCCACGTTGCACTGTTCCCGATCCCGTCTTCCATTTATAATGGATTTTATTTTTAAGTCTATATTCTGGTTTAGCACCATGCTGGAGGCCAAAGATTTCCAGAGCTATCTGACATGCATCAGAGCCATTGTTTGAATAAGGTTCATGGTGGACATCTTCATGGGAAGGGCTGAGAAACTTTTGAAGGGAGATAGGACATGCTCAGGAGGCTGGTGTCCTCAGGAACACAAATACAGACCAAGCGTCCATGTGCGTGAGGTGTGCCAGTAGCAAGGGCAGCTGTCAAGAAATGGCCAACAGCGACGTTCAAACCAGCTTCTGCAGAAGAACTCCAGGGATGGGGACATCCAGGGAGCTCACATCCCTAAGGAAGTGGGGATCACTTTCGCCAGCTGTACTTTCTTTTTTTTTTTTTTAATGTTTTATTTATTTTTAGAGAGAGAGAGAGACAGGCAGGGGGAGGGTCAGAGAGAGAGGGAGTCACAGACTGAAACAGGCTCCAGGCTCCGAGCTGTCAGTCAGCACAGAGCCCGACGCGGGGCTCGAACCCACGATCCGTGAGATCATGACCCAAGTGAAAGTCGGACGCTTAACCGACTAAGCCACCCAGGCGCCCCATGTACTTTCTGAACAATGGCTCTGATGCATGTCAGGTAGCTCTGGAAATCTTTGGCCTCCATCATGGTGCTAAACCAGAACCCAGACTTTGGTGCCCTTGGGACCAGCCAGCCATAGGAAGCCTTCTGTGCGGGGTGGCGGGGCAAGTGGATTACCACATTGGTCATTAATTTGATTTCCAGTTGTCTGAGCTGGAGTGCAGGCCCCACAAACTCACTCCTGCCTTTACCTCTTCCCAGCCCAGATGGAGTCTTTTAACAATCTGGCTAGTTGCCTTTTTCTGCTAATGGATGTGATCTTCCTGAAGGTTTTCTTCAGTCGCTATTTCCAGCCTGGAGCTGAGTAGATGCTCAATATGTGAGACTCAATAAAGGAAAGAAATGCATTTAAACAGATGGGAAAACCTTTTGTGGAAAAGACCAGAGCGTGGATATTTTAGTTCTGAAGGTCATAGGGTATCTGTCCCAGCTACTCGGCTTTTCCCCTGCGGCAGCCATAGACAATGGTAAGTGACCGGGGGTGGCTGTGTTACAATAGGTTATTTGTGGTCACTGAAATACGAACTGCAGACATCTTCATATTTCATAAAATATTATTATTTTTAGATTGTTCAAATATGTAAAAATATAAAAAAAAATTTCTTAGCTCTTGGGACACTTTGCCAATCCCAACAACCCTTGTATGCTCCACTCCCATCAAAGCTATTGTACTTCAGCTGAATCCAAGCCAAATGCCAGCTTTTCCAGGGAAAAAAAATGGCAGCTGAATAAAATAAGTATCCCTAGAAAAGGCAAATAATGATGACATGAAGGGCGTTCATCTAATAAAGGAACGATAAACATGAGGATAAGAAGAGAGACATGAAAGCGGTTGTGTTGGGTGATTAGGTGATTCTGTTGTGGCTTTTTCTGTTTTGCGGAGCTGATGAATTCTGGCTTGTGTTTGTTTTTATTATTGCTGTTGCTGTCTGTGTGTTTGGTTTTGTTCTTTGCAAGGAAGACTTGTCAGAACGAAGGGGTTTCATTAACTTGATGTGTTTCTCTAGCAACTCGTATACTAACTCATCCCACAGGGCTTCGTAGTTTGGGAAGTAAATTGTTTGCCTACATAGCCCTTGGAACCGTTCCGCGAAGTAGACAGAACGAAGGGTATTGGCAGTGGAGCTAAGTTATGGAGGAAGATTGGAGTGTGTGATAAAAAGCACACAGCTGGCACCTGCGAGGCTGGTGTTCCATCTCATCGAGGCAGCCCAGTCGATGACATTGACTCTCCAGTGTACCCCAGCCTAGACGAGGCACCGTCAGAGGTACGGAGGTGAGAAGGGTCTGAGGCAGGAGAGAGAGAAACAAACAATTACTGAGCAAAGTTAAAGGCATACTAACCAGCAGCTCTGCCAGCCCTGGGGTCTGTGAGGGCAGGAGCCATAGGGATTGTGTGGGGCTGTTACCCATTGGAAGGGAAACCAAGGGTCCCAAGTCCAGGGATCCTTGCAGTACTGGTGATACACACCACTGTAGACAATTAGGTGGACAGAGTCCCTCTGTATCTCCACAAACTGAATAGTTTGAAAAGTAAGAGACAGGGGCTCCTGGGTGTCTCAGTCAGTTGAATGTCTGACTTTGGCTCAGGTCATGATCTCGTGGTTCGTGGGTTTGAGCCCTGTGTGGGGCTCTGTGCTGACAGCTCAGAGCCTGGAGCCTGCTTCGGATTCTGTGGCTCCCTCTCTCTCTGCCCCTCCTCTGCCTCTCTCTCTCAAAAATAAATAAACATTAAAAAAATGTTTTAAAAAGAAAAGTAAGCGGGAATGCTTCCCTCTAATGAGCCATACCTCATTCTGTCCTAACACAGTCAAAGGGAAACATTCTCAAAGAGCAACCATGTGTGTGTCCTGTGCCTCAGGTGTGTGTGTACCCAACAGCGCTATCGAATATTCAGCATGGAGCTGTCATGATAATAGTTGTAAGTGTTTAAGTTCTTCCCCCACGTTCCCCTAACCCTACGAAACAAGGAGGCTGAAGGCATGTGTGTCTTGACTCACACAGGCCTAGGGGAGGGTTATTCATTTACTCCTTCTAGTTAACTCCACAACTCCTAATCGGTATGAACTCACATCATGCCACATTAAATATTTATTGTGCCAGCTCATCTGTGTCTCCGAAAAGTAAGCAAAGGAACCCTAAGTTAGAATTCTTGTCACGCCACTCAGAGCCTATGATATTTCTCTGGCTCTAAAGCCCTGTTCTGTCAGGATCTGGAGACTGAATTTAAGGACGAGAAATAGATCTTTAATCCGAAGTTGCCTTGACTGGAGGATTCGCTGAAGCAAGCCAGGGCATCAGCTGTCTGAACTTGGCTCGGAATTCCACCACCCATTTGAATGCCGCACATTAAATAAAGAGTCATCTTCAGTGACCAGTAACAGATGTATCAATAATAATAAAAGCTACATTTTTGAGGCCCTACTGTGACCCCCACCCCTTAGCTACAACCCTCACAATGAACCTGTAACACAGCCAACATTATAAAGGGATGAAGTGACAGACTCAAGCCAGACTATCTGTTTGCATGTTGGCTGTTTGATCTTGGAAAAGGAGCGCGGATAATAATAAGAGTCGACTCAGACACACAGGCCCCCTACCAAAAAAAAAGATATGTCTATGTCAAATCCCTGGAATCTGTGAACGTGACCTTATTTGGAAAAAGTGTCTTTGCCACTTTGCCGCCGTAATTAAGTTAAGGGCCTTGAGATGAAGTCATCCTGATTTATCCAGCTGATCCCAAATCCGATGACAAGTGTCCTTATAACAAAAAGGCAGAGAGAGATTTGAGACGGACAAACGAGGAACACAGAGGAGGCAATGGGGCCATGGAGACGGAGATGGGGGGTGAGGCAGCCCCAGGGCCACAGGTGGAGGACAGCTGCGTTGCCAGCAGCTGGAAGAAGCGAAGAACCGGATTCTCCCCTCCAGCTTCCAGAAGGGGTGTGGCCCTGCTAACTTCTTGAGTTTAGATGTCTGGCCTCCAGAACGATGAGAGAACACATTTCTGTTGTCTTAAGCCAAGCGTGAATACCAGGAGTCAGGGAACACTGGGAGTAGTCGAGGCTGCCCACCATACTGTGTTTTCCCCACAGGGAGGACAGAGTAAACCTTTACATAACGCCCACCATGTAATTCTCAAGTTGAAAACTGGATCATGACTTTCCATGGTCAAATGAAACCCACGCTTCTCTCTGTGGCTTTAAGATACTTCATGATTGGACGTCTGTTTATGTCTTTCTCTGACTAATTATGCACCATTTCATCATCTCTTTAATTTTTATTTTATTTTATTTTTAATCTTTTGTTCTTTCTTTGAGATTCTTTCTCCTTGTGTCTTTTATTTTTATTCCTCAAACACATTAAATTGTTTCACAACTCAGGGAATTTGCATTTGCTTTTCTGTCTGCTTGGAGACGCCATCTGCAGATGTTCCCAGAGGACACATCCATTAGTTAGGCATCAGTACCGCCTTCTGAGAATGAGCTTCCCCAGATACCCCAAGGTGCTTGTCTTTACTTCCCTCCCTCCGAAGTTCTTAGCATATTGCCTGATTTTATTTTCCTCATTGAACTTCCTTGTTTAGTTGTTTATTGTTAGACACTCACACTAGAATATATTCTGGCCATGGTTAGCTTGGTCACTTGGTGTCCAGACGGTACCAAACTCAAGATGGTCTTGTATCAAACACATTTTAACACTATATAAAGAAGCTGAGCTGATTCAGAAGGGCCCGAATGCCAGGCTGGTGAGACAGGGCATTACCTTAGAAGGCAATTTCTGAACAGGACGATGATGTGTTCAAAAGAAAGATCGAAAGACATCGATCTTTCGTTCGATGTAGGGACACCTGGGTGGCTCAGTCGATTAAGCGTCGAACTTCAACTCAGGTCATGATCTCATGGTTTCTGAGTTCAAGCTCTGAGTTGGGATCTGTGCTGACAGCTCAGAGCCTGGAGCCTGCTTCAGATTCTGTGTGCCTCTCTCTATTTGCCTTTCCCTGTTCTCTCTCTCTCTCTCTCAAAAATAAATAAACATTAAAAAGAAAAAAGAATGCTCTAAAGGAATGTGTTAGAAGGTGGAAGAGTGATCAGTAGGGAGAGACTGAATGGGGGGCCAAGACAGAGGTCATGTGGGGCAGGGGCATGGAGAACAATGGAGCCCGTGAACTTTTTCATAAAAAATACTTTATGGAAACATTCCTATGTGTTTATGCCTGAGTATACCTGGCAGGAATCCAAATAAATCTCCCCTTTCCATTCCGAATATCACAGGGATCATGCAATTCTATTTCTGGCAAATTTTGACTCTTTTCAAAAGAGAATGTCTATTCAGATATTGTCATAAAAATAGAAGGGACCTCTGCCACCAAGAGGAATAAGTCACCTTTATCCCTTTGTATTAAAATGCTTTTATGTCCCTATGATTACCAGGCATTCGATATATTCTCTGTTGGCACATTTTGAATTCCCAGCAAAATTTATGACATCTCTTCACTATGTGGTGAGTCATCTATAGCGTCCTTCTATAAACACATCAGCAAAACAGGAAAAAAAAAATACGCATCAGCGTTCCAATCCACTGGCCCTGCTTCTGGCTTCTCTTTGTGTTTTGTTTTTCCAAAGAGAAAAGGGAGAGGGAACAGAGAGGGACAGCGAGATTGATTTTGATCCTCTCTCTGGAGTGGCTGGCCATTGGCACTGGATACAAGAACTTTGTCCTGGCATCGCATTTAGAACAGGAAGTTTAAGCGACAATAGCTGTGGTTTCTCAGCCTAGAATTGGGCCAATCTTTCCTTCCTTTTGGTGGCTCAGATCGTATATTGTTAGAGCAAGAGAGAAACCCACTTCACCCTCAGTTTCCTGATCTGAATAAGGAAGTGGTTGAACTAGATAAGTTTTAAGAAACCAAGATCTTAAAAGCCTGTGATTCTAAATATCCACACACACACAAATTAAGCAAGATTTTGCCTGGGGACTTAGTGCATTGTATACACTCAATAAACATTTGTTGATTTGATGTTGTTTGATCTTATCTAATCCAACATCATCTGCTTTCCATTTTCAAAGGGATGTGGGTTGTTCAGCTTCTTATCCTTGCTAATGAATTCAATTCCTGATTTCCTGTCCAAAGTGCTACGGGTGTATAGAACAGGGGTAGCAAACTTAGTAGAGGCAGCCGAAAAGGAAGCTTTGCAAAGAGGTGGTATTTGGGTCCTATGGCGTAAATAGAAGTTTGCAAAACAAAAACTGATGAGAAAAGGCATCAGGGGACAAGGGAATTATGTGTGTAAAAGGGGAGGGACATAGGAATCTGCTGCACTAGAAGATCCTGGAAGGTAAGGTAGTGTAAGTGATTAGACCAGGCAATTTGACATAGAAAAGGGGGCTGTGTGTTGGTTTTGTCTGCCTGCTGTCCTTTCCCATTCTGGCAGTATCACTCCAATTGTTCCTTGAGGACTCCCTCCAACCCTCTCAATGCCCATGGGGTGGGTAAGGCTAAACCTGACCCTTGGCTACAGAGGGAGATGCTTTCCCCCAAGCCTGGCCAGCTGGAGCATGGTATGCCCTCCATTGTCCAGGGTTTTCAAATCAAAGATGAGCAACTCTCAAGTTGGGCCAAGACTACTCACTGGAATCAGAATTTCTGCTAAAGCAAATGGGAAAGAGATTACTGCTCTGTGGGTATTGCTGAGCAGTTAGCCTGATGCTACAGGGGGCTATTTTGCCAACGTCTGCAATGGCCAGCCTGGGATGGAAGCCATCAGGGAAGCAAAGCAGAGCTAAGACGATGAGTGTCTTGGTGGACTGCACTGTTCCTAGGGTCAGGGCTTCTCAAAGGGACAGCGACCGGTGTTCTAGGTAAGACAATCACCCCTCAGGTGAAATGTTCTGACCATGGTGGGACATGAGGCCCTGTAGATGTCAGTAGTGTCCTTGTCCCAAACGTGACACCAACACTCCCTGGACATGGCCAAGTAGCACCTAAGGAAGTGGTGGTGCCTCAAATGGAAGTCTGATCTAGATGCAGCCTGTCTACTTGGGGGTTCGAAGGTCTGTTCTTGCTTTGCTTTGTTTTGTCTGTGGTTTGGAAACCTGAATGGAGTGTGTAGCACTTGCAGGTAAAATAATCATAAATACTTCAAAGAGGCAGAGACTAAATGGTGAGGGTATATTCTCTGTGTGTCCCACTTAGGATCTGACTCGTGATCGTGTGTACGTGTGTGTGTGTGTGTGTGTGTGTGTGTGTGTGTGTGTGTGTGTGTGTTGTCTATTTGGGGAGATAAAACATGAGAGGCTGTCACCTCTATCTCTAGTGAAACCAGACAAGCCTCATCCGAAGGCTTTTAGCTGTCGCTTCAATGTCCAAACCTTTAGGGGTATAAGAGAAAAGTAGAAAGGACCAGGCAATTCGAGAAACTGTGCCTTCACATAAACTAAACTTAAAAAAATTATATTTATTTAGATAGAGAGCGAGCACAGTGGGGACAGAGAGAGAGGGAGAGAGAATCCCAAGCAGGATCTGCACTGTCAATGAAGAGCCCAACTTGGTGCTTAATTCCATGAACTGTGAGATCACAACCTGAGCCGAAATCAAGAGCCGAAATAAAGACGCTTAGCTGACTGAGCCACCCAGATGCCCCGGACATGGACATTTTTAAAGTTTATTTATTTATTTTGAGAGAGACAGAGAGCAAGCATGAATGCACATGAAGGTGCAGAGAGAGGGGGAGAGAGAGAATCCCAATCAGGCCCCACTCTGTCAACAAGGAGCCTGATGTGGGACTCAAACTCACAAACTGTGAGACCATGACCTGAATTGAAATCAAGAGTCAGATGCTTAACCTGCTGAGCCACCCAGGCACCTAGGACATGGACATTTTAATGTGAACCTACATAGCCAGGGTTCTTCAGAGAAGCTAAACCAATTGGATATGTACATTTAAGAGGAGATTTATTATAGGAATTGGCCCATGTAGTTATGGAGGCCAGGAAGTCCCACAGTCTGCTGCCTGCAAACTGGAGAACTCAGAAGCCATTGGCATAATTCAGTCCAAGTCCAAACTTCTGAGAACCGGGGATTACTAAAGTCCTGGAGCCCCAAGACCTGAGAACTAGGGGTTCCAATGTCCAAGGGATGGAAAACATGGACACCAGAGCCAAGAGGATGTGGAGGGAATTTTCTCTTCATTCATTTTTTTGTTGTTTTTCTATTCAAACTGGATGATGTCCACCCATACTGGTGAGGGCAGATCTCTTCACACAGCCCACTTTATTTCTTCTGGAAATACCCTTACCAACATACTCAGAAACAATGTCTTATCAGCGATCTGGGTATCCCTTAGCTCAGTCAAGCTGACATATGAAATTAAACATCACAGAACCCCATCAACATCATCTGCCAGTGGGCAGAATTGATGCCAGTGGGTAAGAAATATTAGCCATCAGCCCTGCAACCAGGGATCTCTGTATTTTCACTAAGATTTAACCATCATATCAAAGTATCTACATTATTCTGATTTTCACCACAGTCTCCACTAAGACTTTTTCATCTTTTTATTTATTTATTTATTTATTTATTTACTTACTTACTTATCTTTAATTTTTTAATGTTTATTTTGAGAGAGAGAGAGAGAGAGAGAGAGAGCACACATGTGAGTGGGGAAGGGGAAGAGAGAGAAGGAGAGAGACAGAACCCCAAGCAGGTTCAGGACTGCTATCACGGAGTCCGACATGGGGCTTGAACTCATGAACCACGAAATCATGACATGAGCCAAAATCAAGAGTCGGATGCTTAACTAACTGAACCGCCCAGGCGACCCTGTTTTTTTCTTAAATGACTAAATCCTTTACACTTTCAGTACCTTTGGATTCTGGGTTCCAGAGCAATGTAACGGTAAATGTGCTTTCTCACTGACTTTGCATGTAGATTTTTCTTTCCGGTGAAATGTACTAGCACAGATAGCTTGATAAAGAACTTGGGGAGAATATGTTTGGTATGATTACATATTTATACAGTGCATCAGATTTCTGTCTCTTGTTTCATCTTCTATTTTTCTTTCTTATTACTTCATCCTTAAAAAGAAAAGCACAAAGACTTTGCTTGGAAAGCACTAAACCTGTAATCTCTTGTTTCCCCTCATTTAAGAATGTGTCTTACTACTTTCTCAAAGGGGAGAAAAATAACTATGTTTCCAGTTTCCTTCAGTGAGTTGCTTTCCCCTAAAATAATCCATTCACACAAAAGCACTCAGGAGCAATATATAATTTACTGAAGATTGCATAGAGCCGACAGAGGGTTTATGTTGGCCCAGCCAACAACAAATTGAAATCTCCCTTAGACATCTCCATGGTGCCGAAAATTTGCATGGTGGAGGTCAGGTGGTGATTCTCAGCTTTCTCTTACTTCTCTCCCTGCCTCTCTAGCTGTTTTTATTCTATCTTTAGCTTTCATAGGACCATCCAAAGCCTTCTGCCTATATTAGCTAATGCAATTCTTCTTCGCTCTATCTTTATCTCACCCATCTACCCACATACCACCTTAACTACAAAGACAAAAAGCTCTTCTTTTGACGAGGATCTATGCTGTTTAGAAACAAGGAAAAATCGGGGCACCTGGGTGGCTCAATAGGTTAAATGTCTGACTTCCGTTCAAGTTATGATCTCACGTTTTGTGGGTTCGAGCCCCATGTTGGGCTTTGTGCTGACAGCTCAGAGCCTGGAGCTGCTCCGGTTTGGGTATCTCCCTCTCTCTATGTCCCTCTCTTGTTTGCACTTTGTCTCTGCATAATAAATAAACACTTAAAAAATTAAAACAAACAAACAAACAAGGAACTATAAGTAACAGAACACATTATCTTCCCTTGTGCTAGATATTCAAGAGCATCTGTGCATTACATTCAGACAGCATATGATACTGCTGTGCTACGCACAGATGTGATGCGGTGTTATAATACACTTGTAAGTACAATCCTTTGTTGAAAGATAAGGAAAACTACTGCCATGCTCTTGCCCTTCAATGTAGTGTTGGTGACATGAGAGTTTCCCTTTCTGACCTTGTTTCCATTTCTGGGAAAAGGTGCTGCTGACACTTTATCCTAGTTTTTAAACCCAACCCTTCGCTCCCGCATGACTACCATCTCCCACCAAACTCAACTGCTTTCTGGTACATGAAGATAAATGAGGAATTCCATTTTGAAAGTCAAAATGCAGTGGGATTTCCTGTTTGTTTCCCACAGGCAGTGATCTTTGGAGGATAGGAGGCATATGTCTACTTTCCTGGTAACAAAT
Source organism: Proteles cristata cristata (assembly GCA_017311185.1). Classification (NCBI taxonomy): domain Eukaryota; kingdom Metazoa; phylum Chordata; class Mammalia; order Carnivora; family Hyaenidae; genus Proteles; species Proteles cristata. The sequence continues at coordinate 746,988 of JAESUZ010001932.1, read as the reverse complement.
TGTAGATTGTATAATAAAACAAAGTATTTGGGTTAAAGGAGAATAACTGATTCCCTGCTATCTTTCCAAAGTGTATCATTTGGCACCCTCACTTTACAGAGAGTTTCAACTTATCAGTATTCATTTTTGTCACCATTCAAAAATATCTACCGTCGGGCGCCTGGGTGGCTCCATCAGTTAAGCATCCGACTCTTTATCTCAGCTCAGGTCTTGGTCTCAGGGTCATGAGTTCAAGCCTACATGGGGCTCCATACTGGGTGTGAAGCCTATTTTAAAAAAATGTCTACAAGTTTCTGTGCTGGTCTAGACAGTGTGTCAGATACCAAAATGAATGATATCTGCCCCTAGGAATGCTCAATCTAGCCTTGCATGAGAAAAGGTGAATGAAGGTTCTTTATAAAAATTATAGATAATCACAATTATATGGTGATGGTGGAGATGACGATGATGCTTTACCTTCATCGAGTGCTTACATTCCTCTTACCAGATACAAAGCTACACAATTGATCTATGTGATTTCATTTTATCCTCATGACAGCCCCACAAGATGTGTACTGTTAATATTCCCATGGTATCAGTGAGGTAGTTGGAGATAACCACAGCTATAAAGCTTCCTTGGGGATGCCTGGGTGGCTCAGTCAGTTAAGCGTCTGACTTTGGCTCAGCTCATGATCTCACGGTTCATGGGTCTGAGTCCTGCATCGGGCTCTGTGCTGACAGCTCAGAACCTGGAGTCTGCTTTGGATTCTGCGTGTCTCTGTCTCTCTCCTTCCCTCTCTCTCTCTCTCTCTGCTCCTCCCCCAGCTTGTGGTCTGTCTCCCTCTGTCTCTAAAAAATTTTTAAAAATGTTAAAAAAAATTTTTTAATAAAACTGCTCTGAGGTGAAGCAGGATTGAATCCAGGCCTGTCTGAGACCATGTGGCAGCCGTTCTGTACTGTGTACAGAGAGATGCTGTAAAAGGGGCTAGATTGGAATGGAGAGAGTATTAACTGCCCTTGCTTAGGGGTCATCAGGGAAGACTTCACAGAGGAGAGGTGATTTCTCTGGGTCTGAAGCCAGAGAATTCTGTGGCCGAGTGACGTAAGCACAGAGAAGAACATCTCAGAAGGTCATACTAAAAAAACGCTCAAACACAGACTTAGTTTTGGTGCAAAAGGGATAAGTGGATGTGGCAAGGGCTTGGGATAGTTCATGCGACTTGTCAGGAGAATCAGCCTGAAGATTATTTGGAATGAGATCAGAGATGACTCAGCCGTACTCAACTTGATCTCTATGTATGAATTCACCGGCACTATTTATTACCTCATGGGGCTGGGATGTAGCGAAAGTGACTATGGTAGTGACCCTTTCGAAATATCCTCTCTCGGTCATTCTTCCTCACGCTCGTCACCAAGTCTTAACATTTCTAGCTCCAAAATATGTCTCTAATACATCCAGTTTCTCTCTCTATAGAAACTCTAATAGAGTTTCACCTCTATTGCATACCCCCTTGTCAAAGCCACTCATCTTCCACCGAGACCACCATGACAGCCTCCTAAATGGTGGCCCGCCCCCAACTTTGTCCCCTCCACCAAAACCCACACCCACACCGGAATCAGGGAAAACCTTTTTTTTTTTTCCATTTTATTTTATTTTTTCATTATGATAAGTGTACTGTTTAATCCCCATCCCCTATGTCACTGGCTACCTCCCCTCTGGCAATTGTCAGTTTGTTCTCCATAGTTAAGAGGGAGAACCTTCTTGAAACCCTAACACATGCCAATCCTTTGATTAAAACCTTAGCCTTTAAGATAAACTCCAGGAGCACCTGGGCAGCTCAGTGGGTTAAGCGTCCGACTCTTGATTCCAACTCAGGTCACGATCTCGCAGTTCGTGAGTTCAGGCCCCACATTGAGCTGTGTGCCGACAGTGCAGAGCCTTCTTGGGATTCCCTGTCTCTCTCTCTCTCTCTCTGCCCCTCCTTTGCTCATGCTCTCTGTCTCTCAGAAAAAAATAAAAAATAAAAAAATAAAGGTAAACTACTCCAAAAACACTAACACAATACAAAGCCCCGTGTGGTCAGAAATGGCCAAACTCTGCTGCTCCCTCCAGACTCTTCCTTTATCACCACGGCTCAGTTTACGGCCCCTTCCTCCAGCGTGCTGAGTACTCCAAGCCCCCACTCCTTCCCATCCCTGGCCTTCACCCACACTGTCCCCTGGATGCCACGCGGCCCCCAGACTCTTCCTTTGCGAGTCCTATTTGCCCTTCTCTGATCACTGCCCCTTCTTGTGAGCAGCCCCCCTCCTTCTCCCACTGGATTCTGGTCTCCCTTTCCATCTGCCTCCCCTTCATACCACTTACAGTTTGAACTCACATGGTTACTTGAGTAATTTCTGTGTACCACCTTCTTTGATGTAATTAGGAGAGAGACCCTGTCTGGTGTGGGTCCCCACTGTGTCACCGTTAGCTCAGTGTCTCCTGCTACAGCATCTGCTCCGTGATTACGCACGAGTGATACATCTGAATGCACGTTCAGTGGACTAAACGGACAAATGAATGAACAAACACATGCAGAATTCCGGATTGGAAACACATGCAGAACCCTGAAGCCGTCCGTGTCTCCCTGCAGAAGGAATCGATGGTTCTCCTCGTCTTCTGAAGTGGGTTTGTCGTTTACCAAAACCTAAGAGTCACCAGGAGGCCAGACTGTAGGGAAAGGCAGTTGGCCAGCCCACAGGAGATCATGCCCACTGCCAGTCGGGGCTCCCTGAACTCAGGGGACTGTCCCTGAAGGGCTCTGACTGGATGTACGCCGAAGAGGCGGGGTTCGGCTCTGTCGGCAGCGGTTTCCTAGAAAATCATCCCAAAGGCAAAGCCTCCATCGGTAAGTGTGGTAATGGGGTGCATTTCATAAGCCTCAGGCTCCTGGGTTTTGTCATGAAGTGGCTTCCACATGAACTGCGACCCTGTGTCTCTCCACCCCATATCGCATCAACGGTTATGCGATGTCTGCATATGCCACATGCCATATGTCAATCCTGTGTCTGTCCCCACCCTACACAAGTGTGTTGTACACAGCGTTCATTTCTACAAAATGCCTAAAAGCCTGCATTTGCCGACTTCGGCTCAGGTCCTGATCTCACGGTTCATGGGTTGGAGCCCCGCGTCAGGCTCTGTGCTGACAGCTCAGGGCCTGGAGCCTGCTTCAGATTCTGTATCTCCCTCTCTCTCTCTGACGCACCCCTGCTCATGCTCTCTCTCTCTCTCTCAGAAATAAATAAATAAAACATTTTAAAACAATAAAATAAATCAAAGCCTACATTTGGTTATAAAGTGAAGAACTGTAAAGAGCAGTTTCTGCAGCCGTTTCTGGGGCGGTCTGTGCAGGGACCTTCTCGTGGGACACCAGTCAGTCATGTCCCTGCACGGGATCCCTGACGTTTTTGCTACAGGCAGCTGTCGGGGCTGCCAGCTGGCGGCTCACGGAAGCCTTGCCCTCACCCGGAGACGGAACAATTCCTGTCACATGCAGCCAGCTCTGGGCACACACTGTCTGTCTGTCGCTTGATCACGGCAGCTGAAACAAAAGGCTCCGCTTGTCAGAGGCGCGTCTGTAATCTGAAAACATACTCCTTCCTTTGATGCCCTCTGTCTGCTCTAGAAAGGCACCTCGACTTCCAAAAGGCAGAGCACCACAACCCAGCAAAAGCAGCACCCATTTGAGGATGGAAGCAGCATTTCCCTGTTTTGGGGGATGGGAAACTGGAAAGGAACCTCACAGTCCACCGGACCTGGTTTGGGGAGCCCTGGGTCCCCCGATGGGCTCAAGGAGCGATCCGGTTTGGGCAAGGCTCTCGGCCGAGCCTTCTCACGGATACGATGCGGGGCAGGAGGGACGGCTGCGGTGCCTCTCACTCTGGGCGCCCGGCAGCCTCAGCGAGCTGTGGTCCGGTCGTTTAAAGGGTGTTGATGGGGGGCGCCTGGGTGGCTTAGTCGGTTGAGCGTCCGACTTTCGCTCAGGTCATGATCTCGCGGTTCGTGGGTTCGAGCCCCAGGTCGGGCTCTGTGCTGACTGCCAGCTCGGAGCCTGGAGCCTGTTTCAGCCTGTGACTCCCTCTCTCTCTGACCCTCCCCTGCTCACGCTGTCTCTCTCTCTCTCCTAGAAATAAATAAAAAATAAAAAAATAAACATTAAAAAAAAAAGGGTGTTGATGGAAATCACAAGTTGGGTCATTCGTTCATCTCTTGAAGCTTTCACTTCCAAAACTACGAAGTCAGGGTAGCAAAACCAGACGAGAACTCGAACTGGAAGGTGCACAGAACGCCCGGAACGGATGTCGGGAGACGAAGGCTGCCACCGCAGTCCCCCTCCCAGCCCTGCACCGAGGCCGCTCCTCACCGGCGCCCCAGTCACTCTGTTCTCTGGGCCAGGTCGGTGCGCGGTGCTCCCGCTGCCCTCCTCCTGCCCGGGGGCCTCGTGCTCTTTCACATCAGCCTCCTGAGGGACACTCTGTGCCTTTGCTTCTTTGCTCCTAATGGTGGTTCTTCCTCTTGGAGCGCCCGCCCCCATTCCCCAGCCGCCATGTGCCTCCCGTGTGGTCAGGCTTTACTTCTGGAGTCTGCCTCCTTCCCCTCTCACGTCTCTCCTCCGTCCAGGGAGATGGTGTCACTGGTCAGGCCTCAGGTCCCTCCGTCCACATCTCTGCTGAGGCAGTATGTATGGCTCGGCCGGTGGGATCGCAAGAATTCCCCTCCAACCCAACTCTGGTGGCTCCCACTACTTGACTTTGGGCAGGTGACTTTGCTGCTTTGAACCTCATTTCCTCTCTGTAGAGTGAGGATCTATAATGTGTACTTAATGGGTGCTCTAACATTTAAACGGAACAACCTCCCTAACCTAGAAAAGCTCTGAATATTTGATGGTTTCCTTTCCCGCTGCTTTTTTTTTTTTTTTTTTTTTTTGTATTCTCCTTATTTTGTTTTGCCTCGTAATTCTTTGTACCTGTCCCCTTTGTCTCTACTTCGGGGTCGCAAGCTCCCTGAAGGCAGCAAAAGTGCTTTACCTAAGCTAATAACCCCATGGTATTTTGTCACCATGAAGAAGTTAACAACGCTGGATAAACAGAATGGAATAAACCTAAGGGATGTGGGGGTTGCCAGATAGGGGCCTTGAGATGAAAAGAGAGTGAAACTCTGAAGTCCTCAGGCTGGCCAGGCCCTGCCCCGGGGACAGTGGTAAAGTGGTGAGCTGGAGAAAAAGGCCCATGCTTCCCTCCCCCACACAAGGCACAAACATTGCACCCATTTTAATCAGGGCCTTAGCTAACACATTATGCACATTTCTTTCATTCCCAGCCTCCTTCTGCAGCCCAGTATAAAACGCCATTCACTCGGCCCCCTCATCCCTTCCCCTCACGCTGGACAAACGCACAGAACCCAAAATGCCCACCCCTGCAGGATTTCACAGCGCGACCTTTACTCTTTGGGGGCAAGGTTCCTTCACACAGCCTCCAAATTCTTGGACCAAATCTATGCCGAGTCGTCTGCCACAGGCTATGGGACTCCCTAACATGTCCATGTCCCTCCTCTGTACCCCTGGGGCCACAGGGTCTGCCGGAGAAGGTTCTTCCAGGCTGCCTTGTAGAGAGGAAGATGAACGCGGCACAGCAAAAAGCCCATTGTTGCGTAGGTTTGGGGCGTTTACGCATTTGACCCTGGGTTTGTGGTCTGGCCAGCGAGAAGAAGGCAGCGGTGGTGCTGATGGCCATCAGCCACCCCATGCTGATTTCCTCTCATTTCTTCCAAACAGATTTTTTTACGCCTATTCCCTGGATGGAAGGAAGAAAAAAATAGGTTAAGTCAGTGTCGCCAGGGAAAGAGGAAGGGGGTAGGTGAATAACTAGACTCAAGAACGCTCTTTTTTGTGGCCTCAATTTTGCTAGTGTTTGTTTACACCTTTTAGGATGATCTCCACTTGGGACGACTTTAGGAAATTTAAAAAAAATCCACAATACTCAGTTTCTGATTAGGTAAAGCTGAAGAGTTATAAAAACAACACAAAACTGGTGGCAGAGGAAAGAGAAATTGACCATCTATTTTGCCACTTAAGAGTTGTTTGACCTTGGAGAAATAACCTAATATCTCTGAGTCCGTTCCACATATATATATATACACAAATTCTACATTGCTGGGTTGTTCTAAGGATTTGAGGGAATGAATACAAAATAGTTGTCAGGGAACTTGGCATAGGCTTTCGGGTAGTGGAGGTGGCTCCAATCCTTTTTAAATTGATTACTTTAAAATTTGTTTTGATTTTAATGCCAGAACAGTTAAAATATAGTGTTATATTAATTTCAGGTGTATAATACAGCGATTCAACAATTCTGTATCATTACTCAGTGCTCATCATGATAAGCATATTCTTCAACCCCTTCACCTACTTTACCCATCTCTCCACTGACCTCCCCTCTGATATGCTTCTTTTTTTTAATGTTTTATTTATTTCTAGGAGAGAGAGAGAGAGAGTGTGTGAGTAGGGGAAGGTCAGAGAGAAAGGGAGTCACAGACTCTGAAACAGGCTCCAGGCTCTGAGCGGGCAGTCAGCACAGAGCCCGATGCGGGGCTCGAAACCACGAACCGTGAGATCATGACCTAAGCGAAAGTCAGACGCTTAACCAACTAAGCCACCCAGGCGCCCCTCCCCTCTGATACGCTTTTTTTTTTTTTAAGATGTTTATTTATCTTGAGAGAGAGAGAGAAGGAGAAATGAGAGAGAGAATCCCAAGCAAGCTCTGCAATGTCAACATAGAGCCCAACGAGGAACTTGATCCCACAAACCGTGAAATTGTGACCTGAGCTGAAATCAAGAGCCTGTCACTTAACCACCTGAGCCATCCAGGTGCCCCTAATATGCTCTATTTTAAATCAGTCCCCCCTCAGTTCCAGTTATTATTTTTCTTTTCAACAAGAACATTTTTTTACTTGAAGCATACTTCAGAATACATGGTGCTTAAAGATATATATATATAATATTCTATCCAAGAGAAAGAAAATACATATTTTCTTCAAGTACACACAGAAGAATCCATTGGTTAGATTACATTAAAAGAGACATAGCAGAGACTACAGACTCAAATCATACGAAGTGTATTTTCCAGCCACAATGGTACAACTGAAGATCCACAATAAAACAAAGCTGGAAAACCTGCAATGCAAATATTAAGTAGGTAATATGTAAATACGAAACAGCACCCTACGGCACAAGCAACGGGCCAAATAAGAAACCAAACAGCAAGTCAAAATATGTCTCAAACAAAAGAAAAAGACAACACAATATTCTTTTGATCTGAATCTGACAGAGACCAAGCAGTCACACAATGGGAGGAACCTTTGTGATCTTTCCTTAAACTGGCAGCCAACGACTTGCGGGTGGGTCCCCTCTGGTTCCTGTGCTCCCTTCTCCCCTGCAGAGGACAGAACTCTGCAAACCACCATCCCGACCTTCGTCCCAGCCGGCTTTCTGTCAGCTCTCGCCAGCGGGGGGCGCCACTAGAAGGTTGGAAGCCAGGGGAAAGGAGGTGTTGTTTTTAACATTTTTTTAAGTTTATTTATTCATTTTGAGAGACAGAGACCCAAGGGGGAGGGGACAGAGAGGGAGGAGGACAGAGGATGCAAAGCAGGTTCAGTGGTGAGAACAAAGAGCCCAATGCGGGGCTTGAACTCGTGAACCATGAGATCATGCCGTGAGTGGAAGTCTAACACTGAACCAACTGAGCCCTAAGGAGGGGCTGTTTTTAAATGTGTCCTTCCTGCCCCCAGCCGTACCTCTTGTGGTAGAAGCCTTATCAGTGGCAGACACTGCAGCAGCCAGGTGGGGTCCTGAGGACACGGAGGGATCCTGGGCAGCCTAGAAGCTGGTAGGTGGTCTTGCAGCTGTGCTGGCAACACGGGCTCCCGCACAGTGCGCTGATCATGGTGGTTCCCACAGCAGCCCCAGCGGTAGTGTTTGTGGTTGTGGGTAACGTTATTTTATACACACACTCACACCCTTTTTCCTCACTGCCCCGGGAATAGTAGCATCTAACTAGGGCTATTAATTTGGGGTAAACGTCCCCTCCTTTCTATTAAAAAGACTTTTTTAGAGCTCTTTTAGGTTCACAGCAAAGTTGAACAGAAAACACACAGATATCCCATATGCCCTTTGATCACACACACACACACACACACACACACACACACACACACACACACACACACAGGCTGCCCGTCATCACCATCTCTCACTAGAAGGTACATTTGTTACAATCGATAGGTGACACTGACACATCATTATCACCGAAAGTACTTCCCGTCAGGGCTCCCTCTCAGTGGTGTACATTCTGAGAGTTTTACAGATGTATAATGATGTATATCCACTATTATAGACAGGGTCATACAGAATAGTTTCACTGCCCTAAAAATTCTCTGTGCTCTGCCTCCACGTTCCTCTCACTCCCTAACCCCTGGCAGCCACCGATCTTTTCACCACCTCCGTGGTGTTTCCTTTTCCACAATGTCATATAGTTAAATCATACAGGATGTAGCCTTATCATATTGGCTTCTTTTATTCAGTAATATGCATTTAAGGTTCCTCTGTGTTTTCATGGTTTGATGGCTCATTTATTTTTAGCATTGAGTAATATTCCATTGTCTGGAGGTAGCACAGCTTATTTATCCAGTCACCTACTGAAGGACATCTTTATTGTGTCAAAGTCCCGGCAAATGTAAAATAAACCTGCTAGAAATAACCTTGCATGCGTTTCAGTGTGGTCATAAGCTTCCACCTCCTTTGAGTAAATACCAAGCAGGGCGACCGCTAGATCTTAAGATGAAAGTGTGTTTCCTTTTGCGAGAAAGCACCAGTGTCTTCCAAGGTGGCTGTGCCATTTTATGTTCCTGGTAACAACATGGGGAAGTCCCCGTTTGTTCATATCCTGTCAAATTTTGGGCATTCTCACAGCTGTGTACTGGTATCTCATTGCTGTTTTAATTTGCATCTCCCTGGTGACATCTGATCTTGAGCATCTTTTCATGTGTTTCTTTGCCAATGGCATATTTTCCAGAGTGAGGTATCTGTCCATATCTTTCACCAATTTTTTGGTTTTGTCTTTTTTTAAAAATTTTCCCACCTTATGGAAATATAATTGACATTGTGCAAGTTTCAGATTTACTGCATATTGATTTGATACACTTAGATATTGCAAAATAATCAGCACCATCATGTAACCTAACACCTCCATTATGTCACATAATTACCATGTATTTTTGGTGGTGAGAATATTTAAGATCAATTCTCCTAGCAACTTTCAAGTACATACTACGAGATCATTAACTATAATCACCATGCTGTGCGTTAGATCCTCAGAAATTACTTATCTTATAACTGGACATTTGTACCCTTTGACCCACATCTCTCCAATTCCCCACCCCATCATCCCCGTGCCAGGCCTGGGAGCTCCTGGTAACCACCACTCTACTCTTAGGACTTTTGGGGAGAAAGCGCATGATCTTCCTGAGTAATTAGGTTTCTAGGATCACTAATACTTTGGAATTCACTCATTTTCTCATTCATTCATTTATCCATTTGAAATGGGATTGAAGTTGTCTCCTTCCTCCCCAGGTGAGAATGATAGTTTTATTTATATAAACATTTTTTTTTCTTGTTATAGAGTTCTTTAGAGATCGAACTGGTACATTATGAAATGTAGGAACCAAATAGAATTTTCTGGGTAAGTAGGCCACATTTCCTGAGCCAAATTCATATGCACTAGTACGAGTCACTTGCTAATGGAGCGGCAGAGTTCCAGAAAGCTGGGTGTCCTGACCTCCTCCACGGAAGGCTGCAAAGTTACTTTCCCATCCAGAGATCCGACTTGACCTGACCACTGTGCCTTCACTTTTCCTGCTTTTATTACTTCTCCCATTGCTGTCTTCACACAGCGATGTTCTTACCTTGGCCGCAGAAACGCCCATGAAGGGATTACGTTCACACACTATGAATTTCTATCCAAATGAAGTCCTCTCTGCCCATAACAGCAACTAATGTTGGAGGTCTTTGCTGATTTCCAATCTGCACACATGTCCTCCATCCCTGACGACTTCCAGTTAATGCATCTGCTCCTGTTGGCGCTGAGATGCTCAGAGGAAACCGGAGTGGCTTTTATCTGTTCGCTTCTTTCAATCACCGAGCCTTTTCAATGAAGCCCAGCTGAATTCAGCAAAGCCTGCTCCACCTGGCATCTCTATGTTGTGGCACCAAACAATGTGCTTAATTATGCCATCCCCCTGAACACGTAATTGTTTGCTGGGGATTCCAAACTGTATGTCTCGATTTTGTCACACCGCATCTCTCTGAAAGGCAATAACTTCTTTGCAGCCTTTCATGTGTCATTCGACATCCAGCTCCTGTTCTGTCCATGGAATATGGCAGCAGGCAGCTGAGGTCTCTCATGCCCCCCACTCTGGCTTCCCTGAGATCCATGTTGCACAGCCAGCCATTCTGGCCATTGGAATACCCTATGGAGATGGCTCTGTCACTCCCATGCCATTGTCCTCAACCTAGAGTCCCGAGGCACACAGGCCATTCCTCACCTGTTGCTATTGGTGTGGTCTTTCTGGTTCTCCAGCCCTGTCTTCTACCACTTCCCCATGTCTATGCACACTACTTGGAGAGCTTGTTTCTTTCTCTTCCCTGGCTACTGCTTCTTCATCCTTTAAGACTATGCTCGAACTTTGTTCTGCCATAAAGCCTTAGATGACAATTCCGCCCCCCCTCCCCCCCCCCCACAAAATCCCAGGTTTTTCTCTAACACTCTGCAGATTGTAATACTTGGCATGTTGTGTCATAAATTTCGTTTGGGTATCTTTGCCCCTATTGACCTGTCAGCACTTTCAGAGCAGAGGAGATGTATCTGATTCACTAATGCATTCCTAGAGACTCGCCAAGTCTCAGGCATAGTGTAGAACTGGATGGTTGAGTTTGCAAAGCCTTCCATTTCTTTATGTAAATAGTCTTGAATTTATTGAAGGACCAGATTCCAGGCTCTTGCAAGAATATACATATGTGGGAGATACATTTGCTGCTACCAAGCAACATTGGATGTGGAAGAAGGGACAAGCTGAATGCACAAATCCCTTCATTAGGAAACTGCACGGGAGAAGGAGACAGAGAAGAGAGGAAGTGACTCTGAAGTGGCTGGGGCTACTTACTAGTCAGTGGGGCCAAGGGCATCCTTCGATCCAGTAATGGGTAGTTATTTTTCCAGAAAGACAACAAGTCTTGAGTTCCTCGCCTCTCACCGCAGGTGGGCAGTGCTGAACTTCTCATTGAAAAATGGCGATACAGCCATTGCATAATTGATTGTAGTAGCTGCAGATTCCCAAACTGCAAATTGCTCTGAGCTGAAAGGTGCTAGAAAATGAAATTTCTTGGGAAATTCACTGGAGATTCTCCATGAAAATGAACATGTCCAATTTTCTTCAGGTAGCATACGTTAGGTACCTTATTATCTTTCCTCAGTAATTGCAGCCTTTGGGCTTTTTGGAGCTAAAATTACATAAAGGTAAAATGGAATCTTAGAATTGTGTTACCAGGAAGAAATTAGAAAAGACCTCATTGAATGTTTCACTGGCTGCCTTTAAGTGTAAAAAGATAGTAGAGGTATATATATCTGTTGCTCAACTCAAATCTCAGCCTGGACGCATTAGTTTTCTATCGCTGCTGTAACAAATCACTACAACATTTGGTAGGTTGAAACACCACCTATTCACTCAAAGTCCTGTAGGTCAGAAGACCAAAGATGGTTTTGCTGGTTCTCCGGTTAGAGTCTCACAAGGCCAACATCAAGGTGTTGGAAGGGCTGAGCTCCTTTGCCAGAGCTGGATAACCCTGCATAACCCGGGATCCTCTCCCACTTAAAGTCAATAACCTCAATCACTTCTGAAACTCTCTTTTGCCATGGAACACGCATATTCACAGATTCCAATGCTAGACAGGGGACCTCTTTGGGGAGCCATTATTCTACCTCGGACACTATATAAATGTAGTTTGCCATCGTGTTATTATGTGGAGCTTTGTCAGTTAATTTGCTTTTATTTATGTATGAAGGTCAACTAGACAGGTGTTAAACCAAAATGAAGACCAGTTAAAAACGCCTGAAGCACAATAGCGAAACCATGTAGGGGAAGCTGAATCCAGCTTATTTCATGAACATAAGCAAAATTTAGAATTTAATGGGTTATGTCTTATGAACACTTCTGATAATTACAAATACAACATAAGCTGTCTTCCTAAAATGGTATAAGACCATCTTTTTAGTCCATCCCCTGCCTTCTAGAAACACCCATTTTTATAACCAATCATGTAAAGTTTAAACAACCTTCTCATTCTTACTTTATACTCCATCCTGTAACAATGTGCCTCTGGGCCATATGCCACCTTTGAGAGATCTCCCTGTTTGCAGACACTTTGTTTTTTGCATGAAACATTGTTCACAGTATGTGAGGCTCTCTTAATTTTCTTTTGACACAGGCCTACTACATTTGAATGAATATAGTAGATGCAGGGCACATAATAGATGTTCAATAAATGCAATTCTCAAAGATACTGATGCATTTGTTCACGTAACTCCATAGCTAGCCAGTAACGCTAATCAAACCCATGAACAGACACCAAAACAGACAGTGTCTCTGTGCACACTATCCCTGGGGCTCCTCAAGGAATGTCGTCATAAAGATTCCAGGTCAAAGGATGACATTTCTAGTTTCTCATGCTAAGCAGAAGACAATGGGAGCCACACCATGAAGCAGGGAAATTATTGTCTCTGAGTCTTAGATCCTCAACACTTCCTTCCTCTCTGGATAACTCAGTCCATTTCCAATATCTATAAATATAGATCACATGTGGGAACCCTGCAGCCCATTGGTTTTCACCTCGTCTTTCTGTGAAGGCCACAAGTGGTCTCCAATGAAACCAAATGCTTGCAAAGAATATAATTCCAGAATCAGTTTAATGGTGAGCAGCAAAGAGGACCTCATAGGACGATAGCTGGTACACAATGAAATGAAAACTGAGTAACTGAAGTTCAAGAAGAATGTATCAAACACCCAAACCCAGTTAGATGTCTCTTTTTCTCCAATTTACTCCCATGAAACTATCTAATCTTGAAGATTCTGCCAGCAATTTTGAGAAAAAAGTTTTTAAAATATTTTGCAAATATTTATTATCTGGTGATTTTTCTTTACCCTCAATGACATGTGCTTTTAAGCACTCTGATTACTAAATTCATTTCAGGGACCGTAGTGGGAAAAAACTATCTAGTATGTCAGATACGATGTGACGAAACATTACCATTGATATCCACTGTTAGAAATTAAGCTTTTCACAAAATTGAATACAGAGGTGCTCAGTTGGTTAAGTGTAGCTGTCGGTTAAGTGTCCGACTCCTGGTTTCAGCTCAAGTCATGATCTCACAGTTTCATGAGTTCAAGCCCCCAGTCAGGCTTTGGCCTGGCAGTGCAGAATCTGCTTGGGATTCTCTCTCTCTCTCTCTCTCTCTCTCTCTCCCTCTCTCTGCCTTCCCCCTCTTGTACTGTCTCTGTCTCTCTCAAATAAATAAAATAAAACCTAAAAAAAATGACTACAAAGTTTTCCATGGGTGATTTCTTTGTGCCCAGAACTGTATAAAAATAACCCAATGTCATTACTACCTAAGGCACTCTACACATTCAATGCAATTCCAATCAAAATTGCACCAGCATACTTCTCAAAACTAGAACAAACTATCCAAAAATTTGTATGGAACCACAAAAGACCCCGAATAGCCAAAGTAATCCTGAAAAATAAAACCAAAATGGGAGGGATCACCATCCCAGACTTTAGCCTCTACTACAAAGCTGTCATCATCAAGACAGTATGGTATTGGCACAAAAACAGACACATAGACCAATGGAACAGAATTGAGAACTCAGAAGTGGACCCAAAAGTATACAGCCAACTAATCTTTGACAAAGCAGGAAAGAATATCCGATGGAAAAAAGACAGCCTTTTTAACAGATGGTGTTGGGAGAACTGGACAGCAACATGCAGAAGAATGAAACTAGATCATTTTCTCACACCATGCACAAAAATAAACTCAAAATGGATAAAGGACCTGAACGTGAGACAGGAAACTATCAACACCCTAGAGGAGAAAGCAGGAAACAACCTCCTTGACCTCCACCGCAGCAACTTCTTACTTGACACATCCCCAAAAGCAAGGGAATCAAGAGCAAAAATAAACTGTTGGGACCTCATCAAGATTAAAAGCTTCTGCACAGCCAAGGAAACAACCCAGAAAATTAATAGGCAACCAACGGAATGGGAAAAGATAGTTGCAAATGACATATCAGATAAAGGGTTGATATCCAGAATCTACAAGGAACTCACCAAACTACACGCCCGAAAAACAAACAACCCAGTGAAGAAATGGGCAGAAGATATGAACAGACACTTCTCCAAAGAGGACATCCAGATGGTCAACAGACACATGAAACGATGCTCAGCATCGCTCCTCATCAGGGAAATACAAATCAAAACCACACTGAGATACCACCTCACGCCAGTCAGAGTGGCTAAAATGAGCCAATCAGAGAACTCGAGATGCTGGCGAGGATGTGGAGAAACGGGCACCCTCCTACACTGTTGGTGGGAATGTAAACTGGTACAGCCCCTCTGGAAAACAGTGTGGAGGTTCCTCAAGGAAACTAACAGTAGAACTCCCCTATGACCCAGCAATAGCACTGCTAGGAATTTACCCAAGGGATACAGAAATGCTGAGGCACAGGAGCACATGTACCCCAATGTTCATAGCAGCACTGTCCACAATAGCTAAAACCTGGAAAGAGCCTAAGTGTCCATCAACAGATGAATGGATCAAGAAGATGTGGTTTATCTATACCATGGAATACTACATGGCAATGAGAAACAATGAAATCTGGCCATGTGTAGCAACATGGATGGACCTTGAGGGTGTTATGCTGAGCGAAATAAATCAGGCAGAGAAAGACAAATATCATATGTGTGCACGTATAGGAGGATTAGGAGGAACTTAACAGAGGACCAAGGGGGAGAAGAAGGGCGGAAATGGTGGGGGAAAGGGGGAGAGGCAAACCATGAGAGACTCTTGAATGCTGACAAAAACTGAGGACTGGTGGATGTGGGGGGGAGGAGGGGTGGGCATGGAGGAGGGCACTTGTGGGGATGAGCACTGGGTGTTATGTGGAAACTAATTTGACAATAAACTATTTGAAAAAAAAAAGTAGAGTAAAACAAAAAAAAAATAAAAAATAAAAAAAAAATAACCCAATGTGATTGGCTTTATGATCTCTTAACAATAATTGACCGTGTTACATTTTCCTTGGATGATTACAAATGCAAGATTTCAAGTCCCCCAACTTGCTAAAAAGCCTCTCTATTTGCCTGAGCTTCTTTCTCTCCCTGAACCAAGAACAGAGCTGCCACCCACAGGGATGGTAGTGACTAGCTCACACTTATTTCAAGGCTGGGTGGGAGGAAGCATGGAGGGAAAGTGGGTCATTCCCTTCTCTTATATACAAAACCAAAAACCAGTTTCAGAGAACCTTACTTAAAATAAATGGAAAACAAATGGAAGGTTTACCCCCACCCATTGTTCAGAAATATAATAAAAAATTATACATCTGCACATTTGCTGTGTTTTACCAAAACAACACAAGTCATCACCACAAAGCTCACACTTCTGGTCTCCCAATTGGACAGACTCAGGAATTCGGTGAATCACTTTGCATGAAGGGCGAGCCCACTCCATTCATACAAACAAATTGTTTTCATTTCTTCTTTATCACTGGTCTGAACAATAGAATCAGACAAGCCAGTTGGCTGTTCACTTTTCTTCAATTCACTCTGAATTCTTTACGTTGATTCTTTGATAGATGCTTCTTAGTGGGATTTTGCAAGGTTGGGTTGGAAGGATGGATTAAACCCCTTTCTTGAGCTATTTATTTAATTCTAAGCTGTGGGAGATAGTGATTCATTACAAGAGTTTACAACCTAAACAGGATTTTGGTTTGCATATCAATACTAATTGAGTGATTCCTTCCGTAATATTTGTAAAAAAGCGCCAAATCTGGGGACACCTGGTTGGCTCAGTTGGTTGAGTTCAACTCTTTTTTTAAAATTTTTTAATGGAGCGCCCGGGTGGCTTAGTCGGTTAAGCGTCCGACTTTCGCTTGGGTCATGATCTCACGGTTCGTGGGTTCGAGCCCCGCATCGGGCTCTGTGCTGACTGCCAGCTCAGAGCCTGGAGCCTGTTTCGGAGTCTGTGTCTCCCTCTCTCTCTGACCCTCCCCTGCTCACGCTGTCTCTCTCTCTCTCCTAGAAATAAATAAAACATTTTGAAAAATAAATAAATAAATAAATAAATAAATAAAAATTTTTAATGTTTTTCTTAAAAATTTATTTCTGAAAGAGAGACAGAGAGAGAGAGTGTGAGCAGGGGAGGGTCAGAGAGAGAGGGAGACACAGAATCTGAAGTAGGCTCCAGGCTCTGAGTCAGCTATCAGCACAAAGCCCGATGCAGGGCTTGAACCTACAAACTGTGAGATCATGACCTGAGCTGAAGTCGGACGCTTAACCGACTAAGCCACCCAGGGGCCCCTTGAGTTCAACTCTTGATTTCGACTCTGGTCATGATCTTATGGTTCATGAGTTCAAGGCCCCTGCTGGCTCCTCGCTGACTGCATAGAGCCTGCTTGGGATCCTCTCTCTCCACTGATACCTCACTCATGCTTTCTTTGTCTCTCTTTCTCTCTCAAAATAAATAAAAGAAAAGAAGAGGCAAATCTTGCTGTTGTATGTGTACTGAGAACCATCTGTATAGAGCCCAATTCATAGAGCACTTCCACGTGTGGGTATCAGCACAAAACACCATGAAATGTATGTTTGATTATATGATTTTTACAGATGAGAAAAACAGGGCCCAGAAGTTTTAGATAACTTGGGTTGTTCCAGGCAAGAGCCAAACCAAGCTTTGTTTGACCCAAAGCTAGAATTCTCCCTCACTGTGTTGTTCCACCTTCCAAAGGGACCTTCTCTTGCTTGTCCTCTGTCTTCTTGTTGACTCTCTTCCATTCCTCTTCTGAGAGGAGGAAGCATCCCTTTTCATTGCAAACTGCCCAGTGACCTCCCACCTTCTCCAGACCTATACTCCTGTCTCTTTCTCACAGTCTTTGCCTTAAGCTGCCAGTGTTCAAACCCAGTCTTTAACTGTGGATCTAACACATGCCAGGCTTCGTGCTCAGGAACGACGGAACAGAGGAGATGGGACCCATGATCCACGCTGGAGCTGCACAGAAAATGGATGTAAACATTGACCCAGAATATACTTACTGAATGTCTGATGTATGCCAGGCGCTGTCCTAGGCCCTGAACACTTCACAGGGAACACAATAAGCACAGCCCTCGAACTCAGGGAGCTGGCAGTTAATGGTAGAATGGAAATGATAACACATGCTTCATGAAGTTAACATGAAGACAGAGCAAGACAACATATTGTACACTTGTGCTCAGTAAATAACAGCCCAACCCACCCCTCTACTATTATTGCTAACGGGCTGTGAATCTCAGAGCTGGCCAGGTGTGTACCAATCTAAATACTGTATACTGATTTCAGGTCAGATAACATCTTTAAGTATCTCCTCCGAGAATCAGAATCAAACCATAGAATGCATTACTAGCACTTCTAGTATTTTTAAATTTTTTTTTAATGTTTTATTTATTTCTAGGAGAGAGAGAGAGAGAGAGAGAGACAGCGTGAGCAGGGGAGGGTCAGAGAGAGGAGTCACAGACTGAAACAGGCTCCAGGCTCTGAGCTGGCAGTCAGCACAGAGCCCGACGCGGGGCTCGAACCCACGAACCGCGAGATCATGACCTAAGCGAAAGTCGGACGCTTAACCGACTAAGCCACCCAGGCGCCCCACTTCTAGTATTTTTAAATGACAGTGATAGAAATTAAAATACTACTAATTTTTAAGTATCTACCTGGAATTTAATGCACACATTATTTCTTCCCAAGTAACAATCTTGTGAGGGAAGTATGGTTATCTCTCATCTATAGAAAGAGAAATTTGAAAATCAAGAAATTAAGTAAATGGTTCAAGGATGCACAATCTCATCTGCTCCAGTTGTGAATCCACTCAGTGATTCAGATGGCTTCC
Source organism: Proteles cristata cristata (assembly GCA_017311185.1). Classification (NCBI taxonomy): domain Eukaryota; kingdom Metazoa; phylum Chordata; class Mammalia; order Carnivora; family Hyaenidae; genus Proteles; species Proteles cristata. The sequence goes on along the minus strand of JAESUZ010001932.1, from coordinate 728,735 downwards.
TCCCTTGCACACTCAAAGGTGTCCTCAGACTTAAAAATTTCAAGTGGAATTTTAATGCACAGTGAGATACAGAGGGTGGGATAAAAAGAAACCAACAAACCCTCAGAAAATCCAAGAAAGAGTAAAAACTGCAGATGAATCACTATTACGATTTCTCCCCCTTTTTTACAGGCAACTCAATTTGTCAGACAAGAAAAGGTAGCATTTAGCTGTCTGCCGGCACTCCAACCGGGTCTGAAGAAATTGCTTCTAGAAGTGCAAATTTGGCTTAAAAGCCTGTGGGCTGACAAAAAAGCTATTTAGACTCCACTAGAAAGCTTTGTTGTCTATTGTGTTGGTGTGAATGTAAAATTAGGAGGAGATACTTGGGATTTATATACACTGGCTCTTTCACAATTCTGAGTAAGTACGAGGCAGCTGAAAGACTCGGCTCCCTGCTTCTGCAAGGTAAGGCTCCAGAGCCCACTGGGGAAGCCTGGGGAAAGTCGCCCAGCACCTGCACCCAAGAACATTCTGTCCCTGGTATCACAGTGCTCGTTCATAGTGACCAGCCCTGCGTTCAGCCTTCTCTCCACCAATTAACCAGTAGAAAGATCTGGTACAAAAACCACTTCTCGAAGCCTTGGCTTACCTCTCTTTTAAAGCAATACTGCATGGCTTGCCTGGCGATACTGCTGTTAGAACTGGAAAGTGGTATCTTAGTGCTCCTCATGAGAACAGTACCCAGTTATTGATATTATTTTTGTTACTATTATTATTATTGTTATTCCCATCATCATCATCTCCATCATTGTTTTTTTATTTGGTATTTTCTTTGCTTGGAGTAACTTTGCCATTAGATAACCTTTTAGAAAGCTTTCCAAAATAGCATTTATGAGAGACTGAATGCCCATCCCCTCCCCAAATTCATGTATTGAAGCCCCAATCCCAAAGTGACTATATTTGGAGAGAGCGTCTTTCGGTGCGTAATTAAGGTCATAGGAGGTGATAAGGGTGGGGTCCTGATCCAATAGGATTAATGTCCTTGTAAGAAGAAAACCAGAGAGCTGGCTCGCATGTTTCCGACCATCTGAAGACACAGCAAGAAGGCAGCTGTCTGTGAGCCAAGGAGAGGGTTCTTACCAGGAACCAAATTGCTTAGCATCTTGATCTTGGACTTCCAGATTCCAGAACTGTGAGAAATAAATGTCTGTTGTTTAAATCCCCTGGCCTGTGGTGGCTTGTGGTGAGAGCCCCAGCTGGCTGATACACCGTCCCCTACAGCCTCGAAAGAGATGTGTCCATAAAATGGTATCGCTCTGCTTCTGAACTCCTCAGCACGCTCTGCTGTTCTTGTGTGACAGCAACAGTTTCTAACCTATGTTACAGGCATTTGAATGCATGTCCTTTCTCCTAACAGAAGGTGAACTCACCTCAAGACAGCCAGCCTACAGCACAGAAATGGATGTTCCGAGCAGATGCATAGTGACTACTGAATACATCCATGCATTCACTGATATATGTTGCTTCCAACAGCTAATATTTACTTACTGTAGATAACTAGCCTTTGTGCTGTCCTCTGTAATTGTACTTAATGTAACATGTCAGGTCTGTATTATTTATGCAAATATCTATCTCCATCCATCCATAGGCGTTCAGTGCAGTAATCTATCTGTTGTACCCTGAGAAGCATCTGGAGCTCTGTTTAGGTTAATATATGAATGTGGAAAGAACTTCATAATAATTTGACATACTTGCCTGGAGGTTGGGGACATTTTATTTGCTGGAATTTCTAGGTTGGTGGGAGAGACGCAAGGACCCAGCAATGAAGCAGATACTTCCTGGGGAGCTAGACAGAGCCAGAAAGGCAAATACTACAAACACTGGCATTGGAAGGCTGTCTGGCAAGAAATGTGGTTCTGATAAGAGGTGGTCAAAAGCCATACAGGAGAGATGAGTTTCCAAGTTTTCAGAAACATGTACTAGATGCATAGCACTGGATCTTTAGCTCAAGTGATTTTTTTTTTAATGAGAATAAGTTAAGGGGTAGAATGTTGGACTCAGTTTGGAGCATTCCGAATCAGGCGAGTCTCTGCAATACCAGAGGAGAAATACAAGTATGCGGTAGGAAGAAAAGCCAGAATTCTCAGAATTATCTGTAGGAGTCTGTACTCATTCAAGCCATGAAAGTGGGCATCTGAGCCAAGTTTACCTGAAGACCCAAATGGCATCTGGGCTGCTCATTCACAGAGCTTAGTAAAGAATTCTGGGCCCCCGCTCTGAACAAGGCCCTTGTCTGAGTGCTGATAATTCTGAGGTAAGATGCAATCCCCACCAGGACTGTGGAGATACGGCTCAGATCAGGCAGATGGGATTACTGCCTATTCGTTGGAAAGCCAAATAAGCATTTGCGTTTGGAAGCACAGCCTGGGATAGAAAGTAGATCAGAGATGGAGAAGAACACAGAGGAGGAGAACAGCACTGTCTTCACAGCCTACACAAAAATCTTAGGTGTGTACTGAGATCAGCGTCCTTTCGTCTATGATAAAGATGAACAAACAAAAACCCAGCACATGGAATTGACTTGGCCAAGGCCACACCTGGATGGTAGCAACATAAGGACCATGTCATACGTCCCACTGCCAGGCAGGAGGGTTCGGGGAAGAGAATGCAGATGCTGGGATGCCAGTACGAGTATCACCTCAAAGTCACTCCTTTGCAAATCCCCAGATCATATGAAAACAAAAAGTGAAGGAAGGGACTTTATAGAACCTCTTAGAGGTCTGAGGGGGTCCGTTCATCATGCATATTTGGAATAGCACATGCACAGCCACAGATACGTTACTAAGAACATAAATATAATCCCATTATGCTATTGTTAATGCAATCTAGTGTTTCCTTTTTTTCTGTAGCTTCCTCCCTTCATACCTTCTGCCTCACCTTATCTCTTCCATATTTTCCTCCTGTTACATATGCGCGCATTCACTCAATCCGTTCATTCACTGACTTTATATCTATTTATCAGGCACCAATTCTGTGCCAAGTACTATACCAGTTGCTGAGGATGAAGTGGTAACAACAAACAAATAATCAAACACATAGATTCCTCATCTCATACAACTTATATGTTCTAATGGGAGAAGAAGAACAAGAAGCATGGAAGTGGGTAAATAGTCAAAAGATAAGTATTGTGGGGAAAAACAAAGGAAGACAGGGTGGTAAAAACTGTTGAGTTGGGGTGGCTGAGAGCGGAGAGGTCTGGGGTACAGTAGGATGATCTGTGAATAGATACACACGCACAGACAGACTTTTGGCATTGTTTCTGCAAAAATAATGGGATAATACTGTATATTTGTGTTCTACTGTGTTCTTGTTTCTGATCAGTAATGTCTTGTAGAAACCCTTCCCAAGCCAATCTGGTTAGCTCTGATGCATTCCCTTGAGAGGCTGTATAGTATTCTAAAGTGTGAGTACACCAAACATCATTCAGCTGTTTGCTACTGACGGACATCCTTGAATTATTTCATTTCATTCTTATAAAAGCCCAAGGTGACGGATGAGAAATCAGTGGGGCTTGTAGCCAATATTCACACTTTCTTATAATTCAAATGGGTGCTATTAAATATGCCCATGCTGCAGACAAGGCTTGGAGTGGTGGTGAAAAGGTTTCTCTCGTTTTTCTTTCCCTTAGTGTGCTCTCACCTCTTCCTTTTCCATAAACTTGAGGTTTGCTTGTTCTTTGTTCTTGGGTAGAGCTCTTGGGTAAACTAGAAGCTGTCAAAACCTAGAATTGAGTAACAAGATCAGAAAAGATCTTAGAAGTTAGCTAGTCTGGTTGCCTCAATTTCTTATTTTTAAGTTTTAATTTTTTTTAATTTGAGAGGGACATAGAGGGCATGCATAAGTGGGGAAGGGACAGAGAGAGAGAGAGAGAGAGAGAGAGAGAGGAGAGAGAGAGAGAGAGAGAGAGAGAGAGAGAGAGAGAGAGAGAGAGAGAGAGAGAATCCCAAGCAGGTTCCACGTTTAGCATGGAGCGCAACTCAAGGCTCCATCCCGCAACCCTAGGATCATGACCTGAGCCAAAATTAAGAGTCGGGTGCTCAACAGATTGAGCCACACAGGCACCCCAGGTTGCCTCAGTTCCTCAGTGGGCCAACCAGAGACCTGCAAATAAGAAGTACAAATAAGATTCTCCAAGGTCACACAGGTATTTTGAGACAAATCCTGGAGGATACACTCAAATCTTTTCAATTCCAAGTTAGTATAATTTTAGGTCCCTGGTACTCCAGTATAGTGTGTGTGTGTGTGTATGTGTGTGTGTGTATACACAGGTGCAGAGCACAGAGGGAGGAAACTCAAGGTGTTTTCATCTGGGAAGACAGGGCTACAGCATCAGTAACTAGCTTTGTCTATTTCTGCTCCTTTCAGCATCAGTAACTAGCTTTGTCTATTTCTGCTCCTTTCAAGCAAACTTTCTAAATAACACCAAGCATCCCAGATGAATCTCTGGAATAAGGTTTTAGATGCTGGCACAAGATTAGGCACACTTGTGGATGCTCTTAACCAAATCATAGACCCTTCGAAAACAAAAATAAAGTAAACAAAAAACAATGGAAGGAAGGAAGGAAGGAAGGAAGGAAGGAAGGAAGGAAGGAAGGAAGGAGGAAAGGAAGAAAGAAAGAAAGAAAGAAAGAAAGAAAGAAAGAAAGAAAGAAAGAAAGAAAGAAAGAAAGAAAGAAAGAAAAGAGGAAATTGTTCCTTTCCTTGTCAATAAAACTGTGCTTTGTACCTTTGCTCTTGGAGGGTTAGCATAGACAGGAATTGCGAAGACATGTAGAGTGAGAAGTAACAGATATACATGTCACAGTGAATCAAGCACATTTCCTGAAAGAAATAGGTTCCTAGTTTTCTCAGAAGGGAGACGGCCATCGTTGTGAAGCCAAAGTGAACATTCTTCTCCTCTTTCAAATGGCTTGCCATTCAGCAGTAAACAATTCCCAAGAAAAGTTTTCACCCCAGAGATAAGAGACCTATGTTCTCTCCACCTGAAAAAAACTTGCGTTCTTTTTTTCATGATCTGTGCACATTGCAAAGTATTACTGCTAATAACCTCACTACTAAGTCTTACCTTTTGAGTTTTACGTAACTGAAACTATCTGGTCGAAGCGGGTCTTGGGAAAGCTTCTTTTAGCAAGCCTGTACTAAATGATGACTCTCCTAGTTTTGAAGTGTTCCTTTTGGTGCTGGTATACGGGGTAGGCTGTAAAACTGATAGGTTGGATGGCAAAAAAAGAGATAAAACTAAAACAAAGGCGGAAAACAAGCAACAAATATGTACAATATGGATCTTATGTGCATTTCGTTTCATCCAAACAACAGTTTCTCAAAGAAGATCTTTCTATCTGTGGAGACAAAGAATGAACTTGTCAAGGTAGAATCATCTGGAACTGGAATAAAAAACTGTCTGTGCCCAAGGCTCAGGGTCTCTGCCCCTCCCCACACCCCACTGGTGGAGAGAAGTGCAGGGTTTTTAGAAGCGAGTTTCACTTCAGGCTGGGTCCTGAGCACCTGACTGGGAATAGCAACTGTGGAAAACAATAAAGGAAATGAAATCCCCTTGGGAAGGAGCAGCGGATAAAGCAAAGGGAGCATGGGCGTTTTCCTGGATGGGCCCCTTGGGCTTCTGGGAAACCACGACCACAAAGCAGACGGCCTGCCCGGCATTGTGCAACCTCGGTTCAGAAGAGGAAGGCTCTCCTCTTCCTACCACGGGCTCCCGCGGGGCTCACATGACAGACCTCTTCTCTGGGGCCAGTTCCTGGAGTTCAAGTCGTAGGACAGGAATGAACTTGGAGATGCCGGCCGGCTTGCAGGAGGGACGGCCGGCAAGCTGTGGACAAAGCGATCCCGCTTCCTCCCTTTCACTTTAGTCTGAACTAGACCAAATGCTCCTTCTGCCAGAGCTGACTGCTGGGCCTAAGCTGGCTGTTGGGAAAAGCCCTCTCAGACAGCGGCTGTAAATCACGAGGCAGCCTCTCCCCGTGAGTCCCACGGCAGCCAGCGTGCAAGCAGTGATTTATCAGGCAGCTTCCAACACAGCTCAATTTTTGGAGGCAGGCAAATTTTGGAGGCAGGCAAAAGATGCCAAAAGGCTTTAAGAGCTGAGCCAGGATCCCCTGAAAGAGGAAAGCGGAGCCCACTTCTTTGAGGAGGGGGCCCCCCGTAACTGCTGGATCATCTGGATGCTGCATGTGGGTCCTCCTGGGAGTGGGGGCTCCAGACGAGCCTCCCCCTCCCTCCCCACCCCTGTGTCTGTGCTCAGGACTGGAAATCATGGGGAGATTCAATCGGGAGCCAAGAATGCTTCCTCCTCTCCCCTCCCTGAACACCCCCTTGCCCCACAAGCTTCCTTAGGCAGGAAACTTTAAATTGCTGGGATGGGCCAACCTAATTGCTACTCTTTTAATAACTCGGTTCACTCCTTAAAGTCTCTGTAAACATCTTAGAAGCAGCGTACCATGGCCAGGAAGGGAAGCTATGCTCACCTCTCCTCCAGGGACTGGCTTCTGGGGAATTGGAAGAGTGAGTCAATCACGCTCCCCTCCTCCTCACTACAGCCCCCCAAAACTGATGCACATCTGTCCACAGGTGTCCACTTAATTTGCCTGCTCTCTGCATTCAGGAGACTGTCTTCCCTCTGTGTGAGTAGAGAGATGCAGTGCAGCCCCACATTCAACCGTGTCCTTCATACCCTAATCCTGGAAAGGTCTTACAGAAGTCATTTCCTCGTGTAAGTACAGATTCTGATGGTGGCTCAGTTGGATGAGCATCTGACTTCAGCTCGGGTCATGATCTCAAGGTTGATGAGTTTGAGCCCCGCATTGGGCTCTGTGCTGACAGCTCAGAGCCTGAAGCCTGTTTCGGATTCTGTGTCTCCCTCTCTCCTTGCCCTTCCCCCGCTCTCTCTCTCTCCTCTCTAAATAAATAAACATTAAAAATATTTTTTTAAAGAATTCTGAGAGAACCCAGAAAGGTAGAAAGCTTTGCCTGGAATGACCCATTAAGGTATCTTCAGAGCGAAAATGCCAGTGCCAGCCTTCCACATGACCAGCCAGCTTCCCCTGTTATACCAGCTTCTATTGCAGAAGACTCTGGGCTTTCCTGTAAAAGTCACCAGTCCTGGGATCTGGCACTCATGAAGCATCATGGAAGATCTTTATACCTATCTTCGCATCTCCGTTCGGAGTGAACACATAGAAGGAATGACTGGAAAATCAGTGAGATAAAATGGCATTGGGAAATACGCATAACTTCATTTAAACCTATCTGGGTTTTTGTTTTTGTTTTTTTTTTTTAGACTTCTGTTCTTTTAGAGGACTGCTTTATTTTACAGTGATTTAGGAAGTTTTCAATGCCTATAGTTTGTCAGAACCTCAGGTATTGGATTCTGAAGCGGGCAAGAGGGTTTGCAAGGTATTTGCTGGTTGGTGGCAGAAACAAGAACATTTTTATTTCCTCTGTCATCAAACAGCAGATTCTCAGAATCCCCTTGTCTGGGAGGGGACGGGCTGGGGCAAGGGAAGCTATCTCAGCAGCAAAATGACCAGTTTTAGGGCATTGAGTTCTTCCTGGCCCTGTGATGGGCCCGAAGCAAGAGGAAGAGAGACACGGCCGATGCCAAGGCCAGGTACAGGAACAGAGCTTAAAAGGGTCAGTAGCACTGGTAGGTGAGACCACAGGACTAGGTGGAATGGAGTTTGGTATAAAGCATGCCAGGGCCCAGAGAAGGGATTATCTGTCTGTCCTGGGCACTAGCAGATGCCCACAGCTGCCTTCAAAGCCTCCCCACCTAAGTCTGTCTTCAAGGAGTCATTGAAACGCCAATGGCAGAGGATCGAAGGAAGAAGATAACTTCTCAGTGATTGAAATGATATGTTAGCAGGCAAAAGACTTATTATAAATTAGACACCATTAACCTTGGTTTAATATAGAGAAGGCTTCCTGAGAATGCCTTAACTCTGAGATGTTTGGGCATGAGGCCTTCTGGGATTTCGATTACAGTTGGGTTCTAAGGAAGGAGAACAAAGGATTAGCAACCCTACGTTGAGTAGGATGGGCAAAGGGAGCCTCGGTGGTCTTGCTCATCAGCCCCAGTGAGGCTGTGGGAAGTCCAGTGCCCCATCAACCACATAAATGCTTGAGACAGACGTCAGTGCTAGGTCGGTGGAGAAGATGATGGCGAGAGGGAGCCAATCTGGAAGGTAGAACATGGCAAGGGGCTGCTGCAAACTGGAGGGTTAAAACAGCTCAGTGTCTCCATAACGATTAGAGTTTTGCACTTTGCTATCTGGCAGGCCCAGGTTGGAATTCTGCCCATATCATTTGCTAGGCTGGTGGACTCGGCCAAGCGATCTGAATCCTGAGTCCCACTTTATCATCTGGAAAATGAAGATCGTTATTTCTACCTCATCGGGTTGGTTTAAAGGTTGGTCATGGTGTTGTTGGGGATAAAGCAATCAAACAGGGAGGAGGAGCGGGGGAAAGGATGAGGAGGAGGAGGGCCCTGCAGGCAGTAGTGTGTATCCTAGAAGCTGACACCAAAGCCCAACCTGAATAGGACCATGACACAGTGAAAGTTAGCAGGTCTCCTTCCGCATCCTCACACCCCACCCTCCAGGTGAGACTTCTAGAATCCAGTGGAAATACTATAGCTCAGGGACACCTGGGTGGCTCAGTCAGTTAAACGCTTGACTTCAGCTCAGGTCATGATCTCACGGTTTGTGGAATTGATCCTCATGGCGGACTCTGCACTGACAGTGAGGAGGCTGTTTGGGATTCTCTTTCTCCTTCTTTCTGCCCCTCCCCCACTTGCACACATTTTTTCTCAAAAGAAATAAATTTAAAGAAAATACTGCAGCTCAAGATGGGCTCAGAAACTGTTCCATAAAGCATTATTCTGGCTGAAAGAGTCTGCGGCAAGGTAGAGGTTGACGTGTTTGCCGTATAGAGATTTCACTGATGAAATAAAGCTCGATGAGATGTGATCAGCCACCAGTTAATACTGAGGATCTCTAGGCGTTTTGGTAATGTTGTAAGAATACACTGACAAAGCAAGCCTCATGGCAAGAACTGAACCATATTCAGGGAGGAGGCTGACACACTTTGTTATGTGGGTCTCATCTTCTAAAGCACGTGTCTACATTTTAAGTGTTTGATAGTTGTCATGGGGTTGATGCAAGAATACATGCTCTTTGGGGGAAAAATCAGGAATGTGAGCACAATAGTTCTGCTTCTTTACTGAGAAACCTGGCATCGAGGTTAATTATGTTGTGATGATATAGAATTCATCCTGCGTTTCATGAATGCTCACACAGTCGTCGGTTTTTTTGTTTGTTTGTTTTGTTTTGTTTTGTTTATTCATTTTTTGAGAGAGAAAGAGAGAGACAGAGCATGAGCAGGGAAGGGGCAGAGAGAAGGGAGACACAGAATCTGAAGCAGGTTCCAGGCTCCGAACTGTCAGCACAGAGTCTGATGTGGGCTTCAAACCCATGAACCGTGAGATCATGACCTGAGCCGAAGTGGAACACCCAACTGACTGAGCCACCCAGGCGCGCCCCTGACTACCCACACAGTTTTAAAGAAGGCACAGGAGAGAAAGAGTTTTATTACCAAAATAAAATAAAATCTTGCTTTCATCTGGACTTGGGTGAGTTGCTGCACATAATGGAGAGACTGGAAAAAGGAGGGGAAAGTACTGGAATCAGCCAGCCCAGAGTTTCAATGCTGACTGAGGATCTTACCAACTTACATCTGTTTCAGCCGATTGGTTGACCTCTCTGAACATGATTTCCATATTTAAAATAAGACAATAAAACTTTATGAAAAATTGTAACATGTGAGTTGATTTCCTTCAAATCCCTACCATGGCACTTGGCAAATATTAAATAGTCAGCAAGTGGTTAATCGCTCCAAATGAACTTGTTTGAGTCAACCAGTTGTATTTTCTAGGTGACTAGTGCTGATCTCTTTAAGCTCCCAAAAAAGGTTTCCATGAGAATTCCAATTCAATTCTAACCTGTCTGTAGGTGCTACTGCACATTTTTTTCTGTCTGCTTAAATAACATAACATTTTCCTCATGGTGCAAGATCATCTCAGCAAATAATAAATACTTCCTGAGGGGTTTTCTATAAATATAAATGTTCTCAGGTTTTGTACACTCTTCTGTTTTCTGACTCCATAATTTCTTAGCTGCCACATTATGTTTTTATATCCACACAGTGTCTTCCTTAACAGGAAGAGAAGATGCACAACATATTAGTGAGAAACTGGACCAGAACCTGCGAGCAACAGCTTCTAGGGCCAGTAGTTCCAACAGGTGACTGTGTCACTCGGTGCCCGTGACTTTGCCACTCTGGATCTCACTATTCTCATCTGAAAACAAACAAACCAACCAACAAACAAAAACAAAACAAAGAAATACCTGCAAGAGGCCTTTCTGTTCTTCCCATATTGTTTGGTTTCAGTGAGCCGTTTTTCTCGCAGAAAGTATTTTTGCAGACACTATGAGAAGCTCAGAATCAGTATTTCAAGGAGACCCAAGGAGAGTTGCAGGGCTTTTGTGAGCAGCTGTGGAAAGTGCAGTTGTAGGGATGTGATACGGTCTTTGTGGAGAAAAAGGAAGTACAGGAGAGTGTCTCCTTTGGTTGTCAGAGAGAGAGAGAGATCTACCAGTGTGCTGCATGTTGACTTGTGACTCCTTCAAGCCAAGGAGCCCCTCGTGCGAAACCAACACAGAGACTTTTAATCAGCCTCTTCCTTCATGGCAAACGATTCAAGACACTTTCCTTAAATACGAAACCGGTTTCAGTGCAGATTTGGACAAAAAGCAAGGAGGTGAGTTACAATAAGAGCAGAACAAAAGAAAGGGACTCAGGAATTCAGAGGGGCCAAATGACAGAAAGATAGCCAGAGAAAGAAGGGAAGAAAACAAAGAAAGAAAATGGGATGAGACTCAGCTGAAGCCGAAGGAGACCTCGACTACTTTCACATTAAGCATGCCTTTTTTTTCCCATAATCACAGTTACTTCATATCCTCTCAAAGTTGGCAGGTTTCTCTTGGGAAGATAAACCCTCTTTGGCAAGCGCCCCACGTGCGAGCCGAAGCAGGAAGCCCGAGTCATCGTTGCATTATGCAATCCTGCGTCCGGCCAATAATTGCCTATCTGACATGCTAGCCTCCCACATTCCTGAGATTCATCTAGAACAGCCAGAAGATTAGATTAGTGTGTATTTTCAGCTAGCCGCCATCACTCGTAGCTGGTCTGTCTCCTTCTGTCAACTGAATCAGGGATGGGGAGCCTCTGTCAGCTGAGGCACTCCTGTTTGTCACTTTGTCAGTCTTGTGAACGATGTCTGCCCCCAGGTCAGCAAGTCCTTGCTAGGGAAAGAAGGGGGGACAGAACTTCAGAGAGGATCAGCCTTATCCTAAGCCCCAATTACCAAAACGTGTTGCGGATGGACCGCCAGGAAGACAAAGCAACGGAGAACAAGTTAGAAAGTCCAGAGGAACAAATCATCCGTCCAGCTTGGGAATATGCAGGCACCAGCATTTGGAACAAAGAAGACAAGGAAAGGTTTAGGAAAATGAAAATTAGGAAAATTAGGAAACTTAGGAAAAGGTGTGGCCCTATGTCTGCCTGCCTCCATTGGCTATGGGATTAGAGACGTTTCCTTACTTTTCTAAACCTCAGTGTCTTCGTCTGTGAATTAGACACAATAATAATTGCTTCATCGGGTCATTAGGAGGATTAAGTTAGATCCTGTTTCCAATGCCAGGGTTGCTGTGATGAAGAACCACAAACTGGGAGGCTAAAAACAACATACGTTTATTGTCTTACAGTTCTGGAGGCCAAAAATCGTGGTGTTGATGGGGTCATGCTTTCTCTGAAACTTGTAGGGAAATCCTTCCTCGCCTTTTCCTGAAGCCCTGTGCCAATCAGGACGTTTGGCGTTCCTTAGCTTGGACGTACCTCCCTCCAATCCCCTGTCTTCATGAGGCTTCTCCCTGGGCGTCTCTGTGTCTTCATATTAGCATTTTCTCCTAAGGATGCCAGTCATATTAGATTAGGAGTCCTTCAGTCTAACTTTGTGTTAACGAATTACATCTGCAACAACCGCATTTCCAAATAAGGTCATATCCTGAGGTCCTAGGAGTGAGGACTCCAAGATATCTTTTCTGAGGGGGACCCGATTCACCCCATAATATACTGCATTGCACAGTAAAGCCCAGAAGGCCAAGAGATAGGAAAATAAACGTCAGAGCAATGAGAGAGGAATAGGGGGTGACTGAAGTCGGTCAGACTGAGATGTTACTGTGAATGGTTTTCAGGACTCATTTTTATTGCCTTTGAGCTGAACAACGAGGCCTGATTCAAGGGCACAGAGTGAGGAACACATGAAACATGTTACGATAAGTAAGTGCCGGTTCCAGGCCCTCTTGGAGCCACACCCTCTGACCATGAACCTGGCAGTCTAGGACATGTATGCCAACACCTGCGACCCCCCACGAGAGGGTGGCGGAGGACAGTGGAAGGAGAGCCCGGCTATTAATGATCTTGAGCCCCGAGGGTGAAGGGAATTAAAAAGATTGTCTCATGTGTATAATACATTTGCGAAGTTGAATAGCCCCAACCTCTCTTTAAAAAATAATTTATTAACTATCCTCTGCCTGTACAGTCTCCCCTCCCCAAGTCCTGCAATTTGCAAATTAACTATTGGCCCAACTCAGTCTATTGAAGGGATAATGACTGTTAAAGAGAACTTGGTCTCCAAAGTTGGCTTGGGAATCACGATGATTATGAATGACTCACACACACCCTTTGCATCTTCAAAGGGCTTTTGCCTGACATCTTTGGAGAACTCAGTCCCAAGCTTTCTCAAGTGGGGCTTGGCAGTGAAGGCCACAGGGCTAGCAAGACCACCAGGAGAGGGGATCTGGAGAAAGACTGTGAAAGGGGGTGTGGTCGGCAGGTTCAGCTCACCGCGTGTGAAGTTCCTTCTGCACGACCTTGCCATGCTCTCCTAGCACTAAGAAGTGACCCAGTCTGAGGCCTTTAAAGTGTGTGCCTTTAACCACTTTGCCTGAGGCCAAGAGGCTGTGCCAGGGTATAGCAGTACTTTGATCGTACTTCTGTGTTCAAAGCACTCAGGGACAGGAAGTTTCTTCCAAAAGTGAGATATTCCATGGACTAACTAGGTCATTAACAATGAGCTATTGAGGGCCCTGAGCGCTGCAGCAAGCTGAAGGAAACATTACACAGAATGCCTTTCTTCTTCCTCTAATAAAGACCACTAAGGTGGGGACATTGGGGGTGGGGGGGGGGAGACAGAGTCAAAGAGAAGACAATCCTGAAAAAAACCATAGCTAGCAAATGCAACTAAAATCCACATCAATGGGTATAAGCAGAATACTTATACAAGAAGTATATACAATGGGTATACTTCTTTTTTCTGGTATCATGAGAATATCTTGGTAACAAAATAATGAGTTACTGTTTACTGAGCACCCAAAATGTATTAGTTTCTTACTAGATGTTTTAGACAGAACTCCAAAAGGCTGATATGATTGCCTTCAATTTTTACTTGTTTTAAACATGAGGATTAGACAGCGATATAACCTTTCCAGAGTCACACTCAATAAAAAGTACCAGAGCCGTGGTTTGGACTCAGGACTATATTACCCCTAACAGTGCAATGGAAGGGTAGGGCTCATGCTTCTATTACATATGGACTTGAATTGGGCTTCCCATACAGCGAGTTCTCCGGAGTATGGTCACTGAAAATTGGATGACCCAACTTGCAGACAGGTAGCATTACCAGGCCATTTCTAGCAGGACAGCTTGGGAGGGACAAGCAAGACTCACCTGCTTTCTGGAATGCCCTTTTTCTCCCAGAGCACCCAGGGCCAAGAAGCTCGTGACACTTTTCACAGGGCTTTCTGGATCCCTGATGTAAATCAGCAACTCCCGAAGATGATTGTTGAATTTGGAGCTTAAATTTACATAATGATCATCATTAATGGGCTTTGCACTCCCACAGCATTCTCCCTCTTCAAAGTGCTCTGTGAACATTAACTAATTAATCTGGGCTACAAATTGTGCCAAGGCCCAGAGGGCTCACACTACTCAGATCTAGGATGGTCTCTCTGTCAATGGCGGTGATTACAGAAAGCACTGAGCTCTCTTTGACTTGGTACCCAGTGGTGGAGCCCATCACCACAGTGCCAATAGATCCACCACAGGCCCTGTCCAGGCCTGCTCCTATGGCTGGGTCTGCACTTAGGGCTACAAAAAAAGGAAGCCAGAGGCCTTACAGAAGCAGGTGGCCCACTGGTAGTCAGCAAAGACATGGCTTACAATAGAAAAATATAGCTAGCTACACATCAATTTATTCATTCAGATGAGTTACATTCAAACACCCATTTCACAGATGAAGAAACAGACTCAGAGGATTAAAGTGACCAATTTAAGTGCAGTCATGCTATGGGGAAGAGAATAATTTCCTAAGTCCACAGCAATATATTTTGCCAAGTAAACTAACAGATTATGTATGTAACCCACAATGTGACATGCAGGTGAGGAATGAGAAGTAATCAGAAATAACTGATCTAGAGAATTTAGAGGCAAGAGATAAAATTTATTTTCTGTAGGTGAGGAAGACTTGCTTGGAGACCAAGTTTGTGTTGGGCCTTCATCACTTATTTATTGTGACAATTGTATTAAGTTTTTCTCAGGAATGGATGTTGGACTTTGTCAAAAGTTTCTTCTGCATCTATTTACATGGTTTTTTTTTTTTTCAGTCCGTTAATAAATGAGTGTCCCCAAAGTTCATGTGTGGAAACCTCAATGCCCAATGTGATGGTGTTAGATGGAGCCTTCAGAGATGATTAGGTCATGAGGGTGGAGTCCCCCAGGGATGAGATTGGTGCCCTTAGAGACGAAATCTCAGAGAATGTGCTTCCTTTCTCTCTGCTCTCCACCATGTGAAGATACAACATTGAGGACACCTCATTGAAGATACAAGATATGGAAACCAAGAGGAGGGTTCTCACCAGATACTGGACCTGCTGGAACCTTGACTTCCAACATCTTTGACTCCGAACTGTGTGAAATAAATTTTTACTGCTTAAGCCATCCAGTCAGTGGTGTTTTTGTTACAGCCGCCAAAATTGACTAAGCCAGTGAGCTACATTGGTTTTTCAAATGTGACAACCACTTGATATTCCTGATATATGCCAAGTGTGCTGTATTCCATTAAAGAAAATTTTGCTAAGAATTGTGCACCAATCTTTATGAGAGGCATTGGGCTGTCTTAGTCTTCTTTTGCAAGTTCTTTTCCTGGTTTTGATGTCAGAGTAATGTCAGTCCCTTAGAATGAGTTGAAAATGATTCCCTTTTCTTCAATTTTCTGGAAGGCTTTTGGGTAGAATTATTATTAATTTTTCCATAAAAGTTTCATAGAATTAACTCGGGAGCTGAAGGGAAATTTGTGGGATTGTTTTTCACTGTAAATTAATTTCTTGAATAATAGGGTTATTTGAATTATCCATTTCTTCTTAGATACTTTTGGCAATTTTCAGGATTTGGGGTTGGTTTTTTTTTAGAAATTTATTCATTTCATCCAATTTGTTAAATTTATTTCAATAAAACTTTTCATAGTATTTCCTTTAAGTATATATGGAATGGTAAGTTTTTTAAAGAAAAAAGTAAAGAAGAACTTCTTGGTTTAGACAAATACTCGGAAACATGCTGGAGATTAGTATCTTTTTAAGTATCTGCATCTTTCAATAGCCTCATAATTCTCCTAGGAAGATGTTTTTAAAAATGAATCAAATTTATAAGATCCATGTTGAATTCAATTCAGTGAAGTTTCTAACACTCCTCATCTGCTTTTTAAATTTTAGTGTCTTCTTTGTTCACTTGTCTAATTATGAAGTATGAATCTCCATGGGATTTCAAAACCAAATACATATAGTATAATATATGTTTTATTTCTCTAGACAGACTTGTAAAAACCACATCTTTAGAGACAATTTTAAGATATATCAATGGGAAAAATTAAGTGCAAACAAACCAAACAAACATTTTCATACCTTAAATTCATTGATCCTTATGGAATTTCATCCCAGACTCTCATTTGCTCCTATGTTCTGGTGCAGTAGTTTGGAAATTGAATAAGGAAAGTATGTATCAGGTGTTTGCTAGAATGGATTGTTTAATATTCATATTGATTACTTTGGTCGCATCGGCCAAATCTTCAGTCGAATATTTGCAATATCTCTGCATTTACACGTTGGTCAATTTGAAGGACACCACCACTCCTAGGGAGCAGGGGTGAGGAGTGAAGTACCCTTCATCTCTGGGACAGAATGCTTGGTTAGAACTAGACAAAAACAAGTTAGAAAACAGTGCTTTGAAATACATTCAGTTATCATTTGTACTTTCTGCTGAACCTCAGATTCAGTGATGTGCTAGTGCTGGCTTATTCCATCTTGCAAGGGTCAATTGTTAAGTGTTGGGGAACTCTGCAAATCGACTGTAATTATTAACGTTACGTGAATTTACAATAAAATTATATTCAAATTTAGGGTAATAAATATTCAAAACACATCACTTCCTATTTTACTACATTTTATCTATGCTTTTGAGGTTGTTCGCCTCAATTTAACTGTATGTTGAAGATAACTAGTTAAGGTGGCTACCGAGAAACTCTTCCCAACTCAACCTTCGGTGACGTCACATTGGTAGATTGCAACGGACCCTGGACTGTGTACTTATGCTATGGCATTTGGCAAATGCCGTATTGTAAGTCTTCATTTATTGTTTTGTTGATTCCCTAGACTTACGAAGATTATGGAGAAAAAGTTAATGCAGACTGCACTAAACTGAGTGCAATGCCTTTAGCTGAAACATGATGAATAAACATTGTGAGCATCATAAGAAAATATTCTGCCAGCATTTGAAAACAATTACCCAATTCAGCAAAGAAGTTGCTCACATCATCGACAAATGAGTGAAGTTCAGACATAACTTCTTTTTTTGTTTCCCTTTGATTTACTCGTTCAGATAAAGTATAAACGAACATTCATACTGGAACTGTACTTGTCTGTCGATGGAAAGCATATTTTTTTCTCTGGATACAGGCGTTTGGCAAAAGTCAACAAAACCATTCCATGAGAAGCAACCACCTATATGGAATTTGTGTATTGTGTTTTTAGGTTTTATATTTCATTATTATTTATAAGTTGTGTATTCTATATATATTATATCAGCAAAACTAGACACATATTTTTCAGCGAGCCAGGTGTTGAACATTTACCAGCTTACCACTTCAAAATTTCCAATTTTTATGGGTCAATCTGTGTGCACAGATCTTGTCTTTTCCGTATAATCTGGTGATTTGGAGTTCTGGTAATCTTTCAGAGAAGGGAAGGTGGCAAGTCAAAATGAGCAGAAGTGTTTTCCTGGCAAATATTTTCTGAGCTAACCCAGTTACACTGAATTATTCTGACAAGAATGAGGGAGACTGACCAGACCGGGGTAATTCCATATAGAAGGCAAGGAGCCTGAATGGGGAGGCTCATTCATGCACATATTATTGACCTTCTAATTATTATTATTGCTATGTTCTGAGCAGGCCTAGAGGAAAGAACTGCACTTTTACATTCTGTTTGCAATCAGAGATTCATGTTTCCTTCACAAATGGTGACCAGCATGCATAAAACAGTGGAGTCTTGGTTAGTTTTGTAATTAAAGGATCATAGCGATTCTTGATTTATACTCCCTTCATAACACTTTGCTGCCGAGGCAGCAAAGTCATTTTTTAAAAATTTCAAATGGGAATAGATGCCTGTTTCTAAGGATTTCATCTGTCATATAAACACGTAAACCTTGCACCCATACATGCAGAGTGGAGAGAAGTCTCCATGGCTTCAGCAAGGAGAAGGAAGATTAGGCCCCTCCTGGAGGCAGAGAATTCTTAAAATCTCAAGAGAATGAGGGAAACATAGAACCTTGGGTAAACGGGAGCCTCACTGGGAAAAGTACTTTTGCCCATCACTCTTACTCGATCCCACACTCAATATGGGGAGTAACCTTTAATATCATCCCTTGTAAAATTTAACAGAGGCTTTTCCTAGTGTTGGAAACCATATGCTGAGAGGTGAGCAGACTTTCGGATGACATTTGGTTTGGTTGATGATTGTTTTTTATACAGTTTTCTCGTATCCTTTTTGGGAGTTTGAGATCCAGTTTAACATCTTCTAAGGGTTAATCTACCTCTTACTACGTATTTTATTTGGGGTGTTGCTTGTCCAGAGTCACAGTTTTCTCAATATTAAAATAAAAATGGAAATAATATCCCTCAGGGGTTTTGGAAAAGTGTCTGGCCAATCACAAAGCAGATTCTTAGAAGAATTTCCTGCCTTACTTTCTTCCTTCCTTTTTGCCCCCTGGCCTTCTTATTCAGACTCCTTCCTTAATTTCTTTCCTCCTTCCTTCCTGAGTCCTTTAGTATATAAATTATTATGACTGTAGTAATCATTACAAGCTTTTTGAGGTCAAGTTTCATTGTGTTCCCATTAGCAGTACGTGCCTGAACTGTTAACTGACCTCTGGGAAGAAAGTCTCCTCGCTAAGCAGGAAGCCAGGGGCAGAGAGTGAGGACAGCCTCCTGGACCTCCACCCTCCTCTGGGATGAGGAAGAGGCAGGACAGGAAAGCCGAATCCAGCCACAGAGTCACAGAGGTAGGAGGTGACAGCAGCCAGGAGAAACCCGCACACCAAAGAATTCAGCCAGTGGAACTGAGAGCACCTCCCATGCCTCACCTGCACAAGGCATGACGAACAAGACAGGAATCAGATCTGGTCCCTGTCCTGGAGGAGCTCACCGTCGAGAGAAGGCAGACACACAAATCATTCTAACACACAAAATGAAGAGAGTGAACCCAATGGTAGGCGTTTGGGCTGGGCCCTGAGTAAGGCACTTTCTAGTGAGTGGGGAAAACAGAAATCTAAGCCATCACACTGGCTCAGATGTGGGCACTGTGAGGTTAGGAATGAGCCGTGCTCAGAAAATCCAGATGGGACATCAGGCCACAGACCATCGTGTGACCCCAGATCTGACACATTTAATGCAAGCGTACAAACCAAGTAAGTAATCATAATAGTAGCTTCAGAGATAATGTTCACAGATAGTTTAAATAGTACCTACATTGCAACAGAAACTATTCTAGGTGTTTTACGTTCAGCATCACCAAGCTTCCCAGCAAGTCGACGAGCGATTCATGAATTCTACTTTGTAGAGATGGAGAGATAGCGACTGAGAGAGGAAACGTGAACTGCAGCATCATTTATACAGCTCATTAGGGGCGAAACTGGAAATCGGCACCCAGCTTGCCTAACTCCAGAGCCCTGTTTTCTCTGCTGGGCAACTCTGAAGTACTTTGGCTCCTGCATCTATAGAGATCAGGGATTGTGTAGGATACCTTAATACTGTATAGAGAGACAAGGGAATAAACCGGGGAACAGAAATCAAGTTGATGCTGACATTGGTTTGTTTTTCCAGGTTAAGTGTGGAAATCCAGTGTTGGGTACTGGAGCCAAAGTGTAGTGAATATTCCCCAGCCAGATCGACTCGGAGCTTGGTGTGCCTAAGAGCTGGATTTGTTACATCCTGCCTCTATCCACACTATCCCCACCCCACCGCCAAGAGATTAGTATTTTCCAAATAGTCACAGCCTGTTGGAAAAGAGATGTGGGTGACTGATGCAGAGCTTTCCAAAAATGCCCACATTATTCTCCCTGGGAAAGTCAGAAAAGGCTGTGAGGTCTGCAAGCCGATTGTTAATATCCACAGGCTTCTCAAAGATGTCCTGGCTTGGCTTGAGGAGCTGAGAGCACACCATGTATTTATTTTTAGCCTTCTTTAATGTTTTCAGATGAGCACAGCTCTGAAATAGAAAGGCTGACCCATTTTAGTGACATTTTCTCAAGGATATCACAACATTGTATTTGCCTTTCCTTCCTCCCAGATAGAGTCTGAGTGTTCCTGAATTAAAGGAAACTTCCCTTCAGAGAGATCAATGGAGAGGCAGTCCGGGCTTGGTTTAAAAATACGTCATTTGGGGAACACCTGGGTGGCTCAGTCCGTTGAGTATCCAACTTCAGCTCAGGTCATGATCTCACAATATGGGAGTTTGAGCTCTGCGTCGGGCTTTCTGCTGTCAGCCTGTCAACGCAGAGCCTGCTTCCGATGCTCTGTTCCCCTCTCTCTACCCCTCCCCACTTATGCTCCCCCAAAATAAATAAATATTAAAAATAATAATAATCTGTCATCTGTATGTGCACTTGATGAACCTCGTTTACCTTTGAAGTATCAAAATCCACTGAAAGTTTATTATATGCGTGCTTTGAATCTTCAAGAGCGTATATTCACCCCAGGGGAGAAAAAAAACCCAGGATAGTAGATGAAGCCGCAATGAAACCTGAAACGAGCTAAGAGAATTTCTCATGTGTTATTTGCATTTTGTTTCTAACAGACAAGGGAGAGAACTGTGTGGTGTCAAGTCCACAGAGAGGACAAATGGTGGAATTAAGGAACAGACAGACATGCGGCAAGGTCTGAATGTCCAGATATACACACTTAATATACACACTGCCCAGTTTGATTTTACTTTCCTTCTGGTTTTCTTTTTTTTTTTTTCATGCAATAGAAAAATACTGTAAATGTGTGAGTATTCCCCTGTATCTCCAGGGAAGTTTTGAAGTGTAAGGCCTATCTGCCCTCAAGGAAAACAGCATCAGTAAGAAAACAAACAAAAACCCAATAACCCAACTACAAGGCTTGAGTTCTCATGTTCTGCTTCTACCTTCGTTCCAGACTCTGTGAGTTTGCTCATCAGGTGTACCATCCCCCTGACAGCCAGCCAGTTGGATGTATTCTTCTCTGCCATGGATTTCCTAGACGAGGAACTTTCCAGAACTTTCTTGTTTGTGCAAAGCCACAATGATAGGGATTGATCTTGCTTGTCCTGATGCCCTCACCGAGGAATCGCTGTCTGCCCCTACTCTGAGACACACACACCCCCCACACAGGCTTCTGCCTGCCCCCCCTCCCCCGCCTCAGTTAGAATGTTCCAGTCTCTCAGTGAGATTTGCTGCATGACTCTTACTCTTCAGCAAGGTGGCAGAAACGATGATTTTCTCAGGTTTCCAGTGACTTTGTCGTAGATGCCTTCCAGTCCCTTACCCTCAGCCGCTCCCAGGAGCCCATCAGACTCAAAAGGCACAATAATCCTCTTAACTTTGAACAACTTGGACCAGAAAAAATATTTTCTCACGCAGGGATACCTTAGACCAGAGTAAGAAATTCTCCTCTATCGGTTATTCTTTTGAGTTCCTTCCACTCAGTATCTCTGTTTTCAAACTCATCAGAAAAATATTGTATCAAATTTGTGTGGAAAACACTCCAAAGTGTTTTTGGAGCGTCTTGACCGGTATTTCGTCGACATGCTCTATTTGAGCTACCGAGCTCACTGACACATGGTCTCTAGTCCCCGTGACGGTCCTGAGCAAGTATGCATATGCCCATTTGATAGTCAAAGAGGCTGCGGGCTCCTGGCTGGCTCAGCGGGTTGAGTCCAACTTCGGCTCAGGTCATGATCTCACACACAGTCCGTGGGTTCGAGCCCTGCGACAGGCTCTGTGCTGACAGCTCAGAGCCTGGAGCCTGCTTCAGACTTCGTGTCTCCCTCTCTCTCTGCCCTCCTCAGCTCATGCTCTCTCTCTTTGTCTCAAAAATAAACATTAAAAAAAAAAAACCATTTTCTGATAGGCAAAGAGTCTGTCTCTGCCAGGTTATGTTGCTTTTGCCAAGGCATTAGCACTAAGCAGGAGTGGTGTCCGGATAGGGAAGCGGGTTTTCCCTTTACTTTTTCCAGTTCATCCAGATACTGTCGCTGTTCAGGACACGAGCGGTTCCTGCCACGGACTGACTTCATTTCCGGGCTGCGGTGGAAGGGAGCAGGGGACTCGCGGCTGGGCGGCCTCGGCCAGGAACCGCAGTGGAAGGGGGTCTGTTTTTCTCTTCAGAGCAACCACCCGAGGCACACAATAGATGGAGATGTGGGAAACGGCTGTAGGAAATCATTTTCTGGCTCAAAAACCAACATAAAATGAAATGGAGCTGTTACAAAGCATGACGTCAGAATTTACTGGTGTTCATGGAACGTGCTCGTGCTCACTGTGTTTCACACACACACCACGTTCACGGTCACACCCCTACGGGGGGCGCTGGGTGCCTGCAGATCCCTCGCAGTGTAGGAGCCAGAGAGGAGCCGGAGTATTGCGTTTGCTGTGCAAGTTTAGGAGAAATAGACAAGACGCCCACAAAGGCAGGAGGCGTCTATAGAGGGATGTCCCGATCTGACGGCCTTGTGATGTGGGGGCACATCAGTCCTTCCCCCGCTCTGGAAGCGATTGCGAGGGCTTACGTGCTCTTTGCTGTAACCATCTCCGAAAGAGCCTCAGTGTTAAGATAATCTTATACCTGGGCCCACGTCCTTAGGCTCCTGTCTTGGCTCTGTGTGCCTGGGCCAGGCGGCTGACTCCTCTGTGCCTCAGCTGCGTGGATTAAAGCTTTCAGCAACTAGAAGGGGCTCCTGGAATCATCTGCTCCCAGTTTCTTATTTTAGAAGAAGGGAAATGCCGAGAGCTCACAGAAGCCCCCACAGCTGCCTGGCCCGACCCGATCGCTGCACCCGAGGCCGGGTTTCCGGCTCCCGCGCTCCGCCTTCGCCGCCACTCACACACTTGGCAGTGTCTCCATTCATTTTTCTGGGTAAACAGAACAAAATGTATCCAACCCTTTACAACGGCAACCTGAGCCCGTCATGATCTGAAATCCATTTTAGGGCTTTCTCTAAGTAACCGAAGACCTGGTGGGCCTCATATTTTCTTTTTCGTACCCAACCTTAAACCATCATCCAACTGGAACTTCTTGTGGTCAGAAGCGCCAGAAAAGGACTCTGGAGGTACTGAATTATGGGATGACTATGGAGGTAAGCAGAGTGGGGAAGAAAGATGAAAACTGTGTCTCCATAAAGGCCCAGGTGTGCTTCAGGAGATGTGGAAACAGGGAGTACGCCGTGGGTCTCCCTCTCCAACAGCTGTCCCCAAGAAGAAGACTGTGAAAGGCTTCACCTGGGTCCGTGTATACCCCATCCACAGGGCCAGCACAAGGAAGAGGCTCTCCGGCTTCAGCGAGGCTCCTAGAGGCTCTGGGGCGAGAGCACACCACGGCGGTGTCCCCCGAGTGCGTGGGCTACCAGTGCTGGTGCGGGCCTGGGATGGGGAAATCTTTCAGGGGCCCTTCACTCTCTCTACCCCTGTCATAGGTAAGCCTGGGCAAGGTGCAGGGATCCTCAGGTCCTGGGAGGTGAGACCAGCTGAAAAGAAAGAAATGCCCTCCTGTGCAGCCCAGATGAACGATCCCGCGAGAACCTGGGACGTCCAGGAGCACAATTTGGTCTGCTACCCTGGAGACTAGAGCAGAAACTTAGCAAGGGAAGGAGCCCGAAAGACAGACACCAAATCATGACTTTGGACAGATTCAGAAGGAAACTGAGGAACCATCTATGCTAGTAACCCCTTCAAAGTTGGAATCTTCTTTAGAAATGGCTCCACTGGGGCACCTGGGTGGCTCAGTCGCTTAAGCGTCTGACTTTTGATTTCAGCTCAGGTCATGATCTCATGGTTTGTGAGATCAAGCCCTGTGTCAGGCTCTATGCTGACTGTGTAGAGCCTGCTTGGGATCTCTCTCCACTCCCCTCTGCCTCGCTCTCTCTCCTCCCTTCGTGCTTTCTCTCTGCCTCTCTCAAAATAAATATGTAAACTTTACAAAGGAAGAAATGACACTGCTAAGAGTTACTAACAGTTACTAAGCTTCCCCTTGCATACCTCCAGTGATGGTAGATCACCACCTTAAAAATATCTCCTGTTATGGTGCTCAGATATTAATAGTGGTGAGTAACTTAATCTAGACTAAACCTCTCTTCCCTTAACGTTCATTGACCCTCATCCTCTCTTAGGTCACATAGGGGATTAATCCTTTTTCCAGAAGACTCTCTTCCTCTCTCACTACCTATAAAGAGAAGGATGTTTCTGGTTAATGTCCTCAATGTGCACAGTCTATTAAGTGCCCTTTGTTCTCATTTTTTCCATCACTTAAAAGTGTCAATGTTGTGAGATGAAATAGTTCCAGATCATTCAACTATTCTTAAGCACGTCTCTTTCCTTCTATCAACTTTGAAGTTATCAAAACATTGTAAAGTAAACAATTCCAGAGAGAGTTGCAAAATGATATGTGAGACGGACTCAAAAGAGGATTGAAGCTCTAAACAATTATAATGAAGCAAGATTCGAAACACAGTCAGCCTTTCCTTCATAGTCTTATTGAAAAGAAAATTCTGGGTATCACCAGCCTGGGAAAGATATTTTGCAAGCAGCATCAGAAACACATCTTCAACTTTGCATATTCAACAGGGGGACTCAGCAATGATTAGGCATTTCCTTTTAGATGCAACTTAATGAAGACATGAAAGCAGATTTCTTCCTGAGCAAAAATTAGATCTAATAGCACACGATTCTGATTTCTCCCATTCCCCTCCCCTCCCCAAAAGACATTTTTAAACCTGGAAAAAAACCACTATAGACAAAGAGGCAGATTTTTTTCTTAATCTCAAAAAAAAATTTCCAAGAGTGCCTGGGTGGCTCAGTCAGTTAAGAGTCCAACTTCGACTCAGGTCATGATTTCACAGTTTGTGGGTCTGAGCCCCGCATCGGGCTCTGTGCTAACAGCTCAGAGCCTGGAGCCTGCTTAGGATTCTCTCTCTCCCTCTCCCCTTTTTGTGCTCCATCTCTCTCTGTCTCTCAAAAATAAATAAACGTTAAAAAATGGTTTTTTAATTTCTGTGTTGCAGAAACTAGGATTATTTCCCAATTGAAATAAATATAATCGTGCTTCATGTGCTATAAATCATTCCATTCGGTGCTAATGAAAATCTTCATAATACAAAATATGTCTGAATAAAATGATCTTAAAACTGAAAGGTTGCTATCTTATTAAAGAAAAACAATCTTTTATTTGATTGTTTGTTCTATTTTTATGCACTTCAACTTCCGCTGAGTAATACTGAATAAACTAACCATTCAGAAAAAATTTTCCTGGAACACTGACAATTGGATCCCTTTTAAATTTAACCCAAAGCCACATTTCCAGTTTTGTGCCTTGCTATGGGCTTTGTCTGACTTCTGCTTCTTTCTGAAATCTCTGAGAGTCTGGAGCTCCTCTCTGCCTAGCCTTACTTAGGCCACCTCTTTTAGGAGGGAGCATTCTGCTCTGAAGTGTCTCAAAAACACACACTGAAATGTCAGGTATTTTTGATGGTTAATGACTTCTCTCTGGGCACTTTTTCTTTACCTGAAGGTCCCGCGAAGTAAGAGCAAGAACCTCCTTCACAACTTTTCACAGTGTCTGTCACCTAACACAGGGTTTAACACGTGTTCATCGAATAGAGCCATGCAGCCCAGGGCGGAAGCCTTGTGACCTCACCACACAGAATTGAGAATCCGTCAGGCAGCACCTCCACTCTTACCCATCATTTCTGCTTCTCAAGAACCCATCTAAGGAATACCACCAAAGGCAGCAAAATACTTAGCTTGCTGAAGAACATTCTTGTGTAGACTAATAGCTCTGGTTAAGCATTAGATGGACGTCTGTTAGGGAAGTGCCAATAATCACAACACAGTACACGTGACTGCTAGATTAATTTCGACACTTTTACTCACAAGGTGAGCTCCAGTGTAGACTTGATTCGGGACCGTGCTATGGATCATTTTTCCAAAAATTGAACATATCTTGGAATTCCTTGATTTTAAAACTCCCTTTAAAGAAAAGCAAAGGAAAAAAGAAAAAGATCACGTTGCTCTCTGCTGCTAAGCTCTCTGATGAGATGTTTTATAGTTCAAGCTAATGACCCTTCCTGTATTTCTGCAGTAAAACAGTCACTGATTAAAAAAGGTAAGAATGATTTCTTTGATTGGTAAATTAGTAATTGTCACCCCAGGGAAGGGTGGCCTGACAGATTTACACATATCGAGAGTGTTCATTATCCTAAGGATGACAGGATCAGAGATCTTCTGGTGATCTGTGGGTAATAGATTTCTAAAATAATACCACAAAGAATACATCATGATAAAATAATGCACTGTGCCCGTGAATGAAAACAGATGTTATATACAACATTTTTTCAAATGCACATACAAAAATTTCTTACACTGGTTTCCCAGACGTTCTATAGCAGTTCCTAAAGGGTTAATGTAAATAGCAGGAGACTGTCTTATTTGGTTGAATAAGTACAAATAAAATAAGCCATATGATTTTCTTGCATTGAAATTCTTATTACTCTGATAGCATGGTCTATTTTCACATTACGATTCATGTTGTAACTATTTCAGACTGCTCAGAGCATGTTAAGGGGAAGATAAACAACAACATAAAACCAACAACTCTAAATAAAAACCCTAGGATTCTGAGGTAAGGAATGTGTGTGTCTGTGTGTGTGTGTTTGTGTGCACACGCGCGTGTGGGTGATATATGTGAGAAACTCATCTACAACATCTGCTCAGCATTTAGTGTCAGCTATAGTTCATAAAGTGTGAGATATTCTGTAGCCTTATAACCTCCAATCTCCAAATTCCATTTTCCTGGGAAAGATGTCCATTTGTAATCGTCTGCTTTCTAGGCAACCTCATGAAAGGAAGATATGAAAACCATATGGTGGGAAAGCAGTGGAGTGAGCCTTGCCTAACATCTCATGGTGGTCTACCAGGAAGACGAGCCGAGAGCCAATGGTACTGGGCTCACAGGCAGTTTCTTAGAGGCGAAGCATTATTGGGCCTGAAAGTCCAAGTGCTACCCTGAAAACGAGGGTGTTCCAAAAGGGTCTTCATGCATTCTTAGGAGGGCGCACACTTTGTCAACAATCTGTCCTCTGTCTACTTCTCAGCATCATCTCCCTTCCTCCTCCCCATCCCCTAATCTACACTCCGGCCACATGGGATTGTGTGCAGACCCCAACTTTACTTATGCATATGCTATTTTGTCAGCCGGGAATGTTCCTTCCACCTCCTAAGCTAATATCTACTTATTTTTCAGAGCTTAGGAGAGGCATCGTGTCTTGTAGAAATCTCTCCGTGACCCTTAAATAGAGATCCATGACCCTCCTCTTTGCTTCCATGGCAAGAATTACAGTAAACAGAGGTGAAAAGACTGCCCCGGGGGTTCCCAGGCCCAGTTTCCATTGAAGGCCAACCTACTAGCGTGGTGTAAGGACTGGCCTGTCTGGTTTAAATGTACAGAGCAGAACTGGAATATATCCCTGTAATACTACCAGAAAGTACTTTTCCTGAAAAAAAAAAAAACAAAAACAAAAACAGAGTTTATGCCTTCTTCTTCAGCGAAACCAAATGACTACTAAGAGCTGAGCCACAGAAATGTAAGAACTAGTAACAAGTCTATTTAGCTGCTCACAGGATCACTGAAAATATAGATAAAATCTGAGCACTTCCCTTCAACCAGAGCAAGACAATTTTTGTTGGCCTTGGTCACCCTTATGGATTTGTAGATTGTGCCTGATTTATCTGTCCAGTCTGTACCCAATCTCTTCTCAGTGCTCTAATTAACATATTTTCAGCTGCATGCCTGAGGTGACAGATCACCAAGAGCAAAGATTCCAGCCCCACTACAACTCAGTTAAGCGAAATAAACATTTACTTTGCAATCGACAGAGAGGTGAGCAAGATCGTGCCACACTGTGGAACCTTATTGCTTTTCAGAGTGTGGTCCCTGGACCAGAGCAATGGGTATCACTTGTTAGAAATATAGATTGTTGGGGTGCCTGGGTAACTCAGTCGATTAAGCATCAGCCTCTGGCTCTTATTTCAGGTCTTGATTTCAAGGCTGTGAGTTGAAGCCCCATGTCTGGCTCCATGCCTAGCATGGAGCCTACCTAAAAATAATACTGATTCTCCAGGCTTGTCCCAGAACTACCGGATCAGAATCTGCATTCTAACAGGATGCTCAGATGATTCTCAGGCACAATGGGGAGTCATCAAGTTCATGAAATATCTAAGGGACACAGCAACCTGTGGTGGGCCAGGATAGTTCTTTTGGAACTTGTGATTTATTTTACCAATATTGGTCATAAAGTCTTGCTCTACTTTCTCTATGCTTACCTCATAGGTTACGCTGACTATTGATATTAAATGTCGTTATGGCAACCTTGACCTCTTTCTTCACTGATGCCTGACTGATCTGTACAGCAGGTAGGTAAGTGAGACATATTAGCAACTCAACATTTTCTCACAAATTGGCCTGCAGTAAGAGAATAAGGTGAGCACGGTGATGGCAGCCCAGTCTTCAAGAGTGTTTATTCAATCAGTTTGTTAGATGGATAAATAGATATTGTTATAACATAGGATGGTTGACAGAGAACATTCTAGTTAACATTAACGAATACATAGTAGGCATCTTCCTTTTCTAACTGCTCAGAAAACTGAGCTCCTGTGAGTTCCTCTGAGATGTGGTCCTTCTGTGCACATTCTCTCTTGCTCTCCCCCATCTCCCATCTCCTGCCTCACCCGTCATCTGACCAGATCGTTACCTTAAAAGGTACAACACATTGGTCCACCTCACACTAGGACTTTTGGCTCATAAAATGAACCGATTTCCCTTGCTGGGTGACTTGGCCAAGTCTGCCATTTTGGAAGCAGACCCTTTTCCTCCATTTTATGATCTCGAGTTCAGTTTCTTCAACTTGAAATGTTTTCCGAGTCAAGGAGGATCTGTTTTCTTCAAAGCTCTTTCAAGTTTGGGGAGAAATCCTTTTAGTCCTCACTGTGACTCTTTTACTTAGGAAGGATGGCAAGCACCACTGATTTTGTTTTATTGAATGCTTGCTGCTGGAATGAAGGACAATGGGATTAAGTAACTTGTTTCCTGTGGTCAGCATCAGGGATTTGGGGAGGTATACTGGATCAAAGAGAAGAATGGAAATGAAGCAAAGACTGGACACATTCACAAGGCAGTGACAAGTCCTCCAAGATAGCTGCGGCAGACGTACAAAGAAAGTCCAGATGGTACCCAGGACGGCATCATTCCTGTGGGCTGGTGGTTAGAGAAGACATCCCACAGGAAGGGATTGGAAATAATAAGACTTTAATGACTTATTATGGGTTTATTTATAAACCTGGCTGTGCTGTGGCAAAAATAGCGTTCAGATAAATCAATTTTTTTTTATGGAAAATGGAACTAAAACAGATGATTCCTTTCCTGGAGATTGAATTTCTCCTAATAAAGATGGTGATTTCCATGTTGGAGTGTGGGGAGTCTTTCTAGATTAATGAGTAAACTGTTAAGAGCGGGGAGCAACCTACTCCTGGAAAAATAACTGGATGTAAAGTCAATGTAACCTAAAAGTCATGTCCAGAGTTTTCTTCTACAAAACACAGGCTCTTTGGCAGTTCACTTGCCCACCCCTGCGGGTCATGTTCATCCCCTGTACTTTCCAAGAGCAGAATCTTGCCTCTTCTCCCTCCTCCTTTCTCTCTCATGAATAATTTCCTCCTTACGAGAAAACCATGCCAAAAAGCCTTCATTATTTCCATGACACTGCTTCTTCATGTTCTATTGTAGTTTTCATTTTACCCTGGGGACTGCAACACCCAATTCCTGAACTGCTTTGTGTTTTTCAATGTGAGTTAACACATGCTCTTTTAGAAGAAGGGACAGCTTTGCTTTCAAATCAACAAACTAACATCAGCTAGCTCAGAAAGCCTCATACATTCCAGATGTATTTTACCTGGGATCTGACTGTGCTCCAAGATACAGGGCTTTATCCATTTGTAAAAGGCCAAAAAAAAAAAAATAGGCAGAAATATGGGGGCTTTGAGGTCATTAATGGTTCAAGACTTGAACTTTGCTTTGAGACAGATTCAGGTTCAAATCCTGGATTCATCCATTTCTACCTATAAGAATTTGGTAAATTACTTAATATTTTTAAATAATAGGGCCATCATCTGAATATGCAAATAAGGATAGAACCCACTTGAAAGGTTGTTGTGAAGAGTAAATGAGATGAGTTTCCTACAAAATGGTGAGCATCAGCTAGGCTTCTGAAAAAGTCCTATAAATGTGAGATGTTAATATTAGATGAAGATTGCAAAATGGTAGAAGATTCCAGGCACCAGTTCTTACATGGCACAGATTTGATGTGTCGTAGCCTTTAGTGAGTAGCTCCAAACATCAGGTTTTTTAACATACAGAAAAGATATAATAAGAACTATGTCACTGCTTGAGAGAAGCACTCATAGGTTTTACTACATAGGCTTGAAATCGTGATTTCTCTATCCAGCAGAGGGTATGAGATGATCTCAAAAATATATCTAAAATAAGAAGATGAAGTTAGTAATTGTGTTCATGGGCTAGATTAACGTCTGGAAGAGGAAACAGTAAAAGTTGTAGAATTACTCCATACAGAAATGCATGGCACGGTCTCTTGTCCTGTGATTAGATTCAGACCAAAATTTGACATTAGATTTCCTAATGGCTAAAGACAAAAGAGAAGTATGATCAACTGCAGAGTCTAAAGTATCTCTAAGGTAAACAATAGAGCAAATTTACGGAAGAAATTAGAATTATTTGTTTGTTTTTTTCCCTAAAATCAGGGGTAACTGCCTTTTGTTTTTCTTGGTTTGTTTGTTTTATTTTGCTTTCCTTTGAGTACCACTGCTGGGTCAGCACAATGTTACATGATACTGTTGGAATTCTGTTGGTCCCTTAAGGTGAAGGGTATCACAGAGTCTCCCCAGCAGAAGTAAATTATCCTCAGAACGGAGAGGAGCTTTACTTTCCAGCTGGCGGGCAGCTGGTGTGTGTGCTCAACTTTTTGATGAATGGAGTCATTACATTATCTGTCTCCTGTATTCTAGACCACCCAGCACCTTCTTGGCATTGTCTGTGGATGAGAATAATGGCCCCTTTGTTAGGCTCGCCAAAACTCTGCTTCTGCAATGTGACCCACTGAAGAACTGTTTCTGGACTGAGCAATTTCCTCTCTGAGAGTGGCCTTTTTTGAGCATGCAAGGGCTATCTTGAGACTAGAAACATTCCCTACTCACCAAAGGCACTGTGAAAGTTTAGATCCCTACACCTCCTCTACCAACTCCACCACCTCCAACCCACCCTCCACCATCACCATCCCCGTCATTGAATAAGAACTTTCTATATGCCAGATAAATTATAGAGTATATTATTTCAGTCCATTTGACCAACAAGTCTAAAAGGTCGAATACTGATTTTATATAAGAACCATAGGTAAAATAATCCAATAAACCAAGATCACAAGTGAGGAAGTTGCAGAGTTGGAATTCATTTTCCAATTCCAAAGTCTGTGGTCATCCTAGTATACAATAATAATCCCACAGAATAATATTGCTGAGAAGACCTTGGAAACAAGCTGTCTCAATCTTTTTATTCATTGAGTCGACAAATATTTACTGTGTACCTACAATGGACCAAATACCAACCCAACTATAGAGACAACTATATAGCCTGTGGAGACAGGCTATAAACAATCCATTTGGTTTGAGGTCAGTTAAAAAATTATGGTTTTTATTTTGGTGTATAGCTCAGCATTTTCTGTGGCACAGTCAGCCTCAGACCACAGACTTTGGAGTCATAAGTAATCAATGTCCTCAGAAGTTTATTCCAAACTAATGCTACATTATAAAGAGTATCAATGGAGTTGCTAACTTTAATTGATTCTTTAAAACAATGTATTTGCGTCTCCTGTTTTTTCCTAAAACTTAACCCAAATCTTTTTATAGTAGCATTTCATTAAACACTCTAGGACTGCATAGGCGGGTAAAAACACGACCTTTGTTTGTTCTCTTTGCAGTTCATCATTAAGACAGAAAATTCATCAAGCTTAAGGTATAAATCTAAGGGGCAAAGTCAAAAATTTCCTTGAGTAATTTAGAACCCCTCCTTGTTGATGCTTATGAACAGCAGTAAACTGACAATGATAAAGAGTTTATGTTTGTAAAAGTGGCAGGATTCTTTGATTTGCTACAACAAGAAATGGCAATTTGTGAGTTCCCAATGACTTGTTGCAGGGAATGTGATATTTTCCTTTGGAATTTTGGTTTCCTGGTATTTCCTGTTCTACTTAACATGCCTTTATTTTGGTCGTGGTAATAACTTAGACCTATTTCATCTAATTGTAGTTTTTTTTCCTTCCACCAAGATTTATCTATTGAAAAATGAACCTAACTCTTTATAAATGTTTGAACAGGTCAATCAGAGCAAAATATTCTCCCTAGATACTTTTTCCAGCACTTAAGCCTTCACGCACTTGCTGTTAAACTTGGAGTGGGCCAATTTTTGGATGTAGCTCATAGACTGTAAAAAAAAATATTTTGATCCAATTGCTAGTTGACAGTCCCTACTTTCCTTTCACATAAAGGATAATTGTGACCCCTTCTCAATCATTTTCAAGTTCCATTTCTTGACCGACTACAGGAACTTGAAAGCACTTGTGAGGCAATCTTGGTGCAGACCACTACAAGGCTTACAGTTCCTTTTATCTGGTGTAAACTTTTATACTTGTGTTTTCATGTCTATTTCACATTTTTTTAAAATTCATTCATACTTTCAGACTCTCCAAAGCATTCAACCTCACAGCAACAAGCTCTCTATTTTGCATTCACTGGTTTAAAAAGGGCTTAATTAAATTAAATAATTGACATGGCAAGTAAACTGGCATAAATAAGCCTGGGAACAAACACATCTAAATAGGTAGGCATCAATATGACTAGTGAAAAAAGAGAAACATCCTGGTAGGGTGTGCCAAGAGCAGTAGTTAATCTGGTCTGTCGGTGAAGGGGAAGTTAAGAGACTTTTTACTGTATTATCAGTGATGGAAGTATTGGTAAGTGATACAGAGTTTTTAAAAACTATAACTTTTGATTGAGTTTTTGAAACTCAAGTTAATGAGATTGGATATCATCAGTGTATTTAGTGGCCATTTATATTTTCTTGTTTTGTAAATTTTCTATTCAAATGCTTCACCCGCCTTAACTATGATGTTACTTTCCTTTCTTCTTATCACTGCATAGAAGATTTGCCCATGAAGTTGTGACTGCATTTTTTCAAATTTCATTTATTTTATGCCCAGTTATGGCATTTTTTTGTTTATTCAGAAGTTTGAAATATTAATATACTCAAACCTATCAAATTTGTTTTTATACTTTCTGAGTTCAAGGTTGAATTTAGCAAAGTCTTCCAAACCCTGTTATAAAAATATTTATCAAAAAATATTCATCAATGTTTTCTTCTAGTGAGTTTATATTATGGTTTTTTAAAATAAACTTAATTACATTTTAAACGTATTATGTATATTGTAATGAGTTGGGGACAGAGGCCTCTTTCTCCTCCAATTCCTCTGCAAGGCTAGTTAGAAGTCCTGAAAGTATTTACTGATTATCCACTCATATACTACTTTATGACCCCCTCACCCCATCACATGCATGAGTAGATTTCTGGATTCCAATAAGTACCTTATTCTGTTTCACTGAGTTGTTGATGAACTCCTGTGTGGACACCAGGATCTCTTCGTTACAACAGTGTTCTATTAGGTTTAAATATTTGGTGGTGCAGCATCTCTCATTATTATTTTCCAAAAACGTGTTAAGCACTTAAAAAAAAATTTTTTTTTAATGTTTTTATTTATTTCTAGGAGATAGAGAGAGAGAGAGACAGTGTGAGCAGGGGAGGGTTAGAGAGAGAGGGAGACACAGAACTGGAAACAGGCTCGAGGCTCTGAGCTGTCAGCACAGAGCCTGACGCGGGGCTCGAACCCATGAACCGTGAGATCATGACCTAAGCGAAAGTCGGACGCTTAACCGACTAAGCCACCCAGGCGCCCCAATGTGTTAAGCATTTTAATCAGCTGCATCTTCCAGGGGAATTGAAAAGAAAATTTTTATTTTATTAAAATTCTTATTTCCATTAAGTTGAATATATAGATTGGAGATAATGAGCACCTTTACAATGCTGAGATTTCAAGTACAATGTATTCAAATGTTCTGGACATCTGTCTCAAGAGGTTTAAATTTATGCTCATATAGGCTGCAAATACTTGTAGTTCAACTAATACCTAGTTGTGTCACGTATCAGTGTTATAGCGACTGGGATCATTTTTTTCATCACATTTACTACATAATTATAATTGTTATATGTGAAATTTCTTAATTTGTAAGTATTTTTGTAACCAACAAACTTACAACTAATAAAGCTTTATAAAACAGCTTCCAGTTGCTCTTCTTAGATTTTTTTGTTGAAGATTTTTAATTTTCTATTGCAAAGTAATGATAAATTTGTCTGCTACTTGTTGATATTTACAACTCTTAATTTTACATACCTAATCATTCATTTTTTAATTTGTATTTTATTTTTAAAGTAAATAACTTAGTGAGACATAGTACATTACAGTGTTGGAACCAGCACTTTATCTAGTTCTAAAGTATTTCCAGTGCTCCAGAATAACACCCCATACACATTAAGCAGTTATTCTCCATTAACCTTCCTCCCAACCCCAGGTTTTGGTATCCACTGATCTGATCACTGTTTATACAGATATATCTATTCTGGATATTTCATATCAATCAATAGAATCCTACAATATGTGACCTTCTGTGTTTCAATTCTTTTACTTACATGTTTTCTAGGATTGTTCACATTTATTTTCTACTTCAGTCTTGAAAATGGCAGAGAAAGGAAAGGAAAGATAAATAAATAAAAAAATAATCAAAGCTAAATGAAGTATAGCTACTGGAGGTCCAACATCTTGTTAATGAAAATCTGAAAGACATCACAGAAGAAATCAGAAAAAAGTTCTAAAGATGTCTATATATATGTATCTATATGTAGATATATAGGTACACACACACATACACACACACACATTTCTTGAAATAAAAGAAGACCCAAATCCTCCCCACCCATTCACATCTCTATAGTCTGAGAATACTTCCCCATCTCATTGACTTTAAGGTTGTTTGTAGGACTGGTTCTTACGGAACATGGGTGCTGTTACAAGCCATGATCTGAAGAGGCATCACACATAAGTACCATTTAAAAAAATTTTTTTTAATGTTTTACTTATTTCTGAGAGAGAGAAAGAGAGAGACAGCATGGGCAGGGGAGGGTCAGAGAGAGTAGGAGACACAGAATCCAAAGACAGGCTCCAGGCTCTGAGCTGTCAGCACAGAACCCAACACAGGGCTCAAACCCATAAACCATGAGATCATGACCTGAGCCGAAGCTGGAAGCCTAACCGACTAAGCCGCCCAGGTGCCCCCCCACCCCCACCCCCCATCAGTACCATTTTGAACTTCAGATCTCTTTCCTAAGAAAGACATAATCTAGATACCACAGTTCTTTCAGCCTGGACTCCAGGACACGTGTCCTGCTCAGGGCTGGGAAGTGAGCCTGAGCCAGCAGAGTACAATGGATCCATAGGAAAGTCACATACCAATGAGCTGGTCAGAGAACGAGAAATAAATGTCTTAGTTTTGTAAGATATTATTGGATTTTACTATACTGTCTATAGTATATTGATATACATGGCATTGCAGGAAAACAAAACAAAACAAAACAAAACAGATCAAGGCATATTTTGATCAAGTTAGTAAACTTCAAAGCTAAAGGACCATACTGCAAATCAGTTGCTGAGATTATTAAAAAAGGAAATTAAATTCTTCCGATTCAGGCGTTGTTTCAGCAATATTAGAAACCAGCATAACCTTTTTAAAAAATTCTACAGAGATTTGAAAGGAAATTTGTATGACCCATTTTTTCTATTGCCAGCAAAGTCACCGTGCTGAAGATGACAACAAGAGTGAAATGACTCTCATGATAAAAGATCTGAAAAACCAGAACATCTGTGATCTGGAAAAATGTGCTTGAAATGAGAATCAAAATAAAGATGTCATAAGTGAGGAATTTATGGTTTATGAAGAGAGGTAGGGAATATGGAATCAATTTAAACACAGTATCACATCAGAATAAGTATTTTCAACTGAAAAACTACTCAGTGTAAAATAATAGTTTTCAAACTATTGTTGTCAATGTTCGTGTTCATTCCGTAGTTCCTGTTTAATATAAAGTTTTGATCCCTATTCTTTCTGTCTTATTTTTTTATTAGTTTATTTATTTTTCTAATTTTAAGATCTCCAAAGAGAACAGTTAGGAAACATTTACTTACTTTCCCAAATCAACTGAGTAATTGTAATAGTATTTTCCTAGAGTGTGTGTAGTTATGTTTCACCATTGCCCTTTATATATAAAAAGTATTTTTAATTTTCAAAGTGGCTTATTGCTCTTTAATTTTATAGGTGGCAACAATTATCTAGTTATCTAGATGACAACATATTTGTCATCTAGATACACAGGTGGCAAGTACAGTATGTAGTGTTTCAGTGAAAATTGAATGATAAAATGTATGTGGAAGTATCTACAATGGCAAGGAAACTCAGCAATACATTGAGTATCTAACACATGATTGGGTCTCTCCAAGACCCTCCTAAGACATATAAAAACACCTGCTAAATATTTGCATGACCCACTAGACCATACTTCCTTAGAGAACTGGACCATCTTCTTCATCTTTCCTTTGACTCTACTGCAAACCCAGCCCATAATGCCCCTCTGGAGACCTGTGTTGGAAGCAGGTGGAAAGGGATTTAAGAGGCTCCTTCCACACTCCTTCCAGAAGAGAGTTGCTTGTGAAAATATATTTCTCGTCTACATTTGTTTCACATTAGTTTTTTGCCAAAGCAATTCACTTTTGATCACTGGGGACCCAGAAGGTCAAATCTTTCTTGCTGTTTACCAGCCTGTCGAACGGTTTCCAGCATGATAGTCTTTTCTGGAAAATATTTGGGAAGAACAGGGCTTTTCTTGGCCATGTGTGTAAACACATTCAGAACGTTTAATATGTGATCGACACTATGCTAGATGTGTTCACAGTAATTATCCCATTTAATTTTAATTGCAATTTTTAAGATGGAGATTATGGACCACATTTTGCTGATGAGAAATGAGATTTTAGACATATTGAGTGGTCTGATCACAGCTCATAAATATCAGAGCACAGGTTTTGAACCCATCTTTCCGACTCCACATCTAATTTTTATTCCTTAAATTCCACTGTCTAACAAAGAACATCTTAGGAGGACACAGCTTTCTGTTTTCCTTTCTCCCTTCTGTCCTTTCTCCAGATATTGCTCGTGTGGTGGAAAGGAATTCTAAAGAGATAGAAATAAATTCATTTCTTTTAGAATTCCTTTCCTTTGGAATCGTTCCCAGGTCTTGTGTGAACTGTGGCTCAACTTCCACATCCTCTCTTTCACCCCAACATCCTCTCAGATCCCTTTTCCAACAAGCTTCTCCTGTTCCATCTGACTGATCACCTGGTTTGTCTCAAGGTGGAAAACAATAGACTCTCACCACCCCATCGTTGTCTACCGTAAAACCCTGCAACTATCCATGTAGGTAGCGTTGCATATCTCATTGAAACAAGTATATATAGAAAGGTAATGGATTTCCAGGTTTTTTCTCTAATACTTACGGTATTCAGCAGAAGGTGAAATGAAGTAGCTGTGCTTACTTTCATTCATTCAATCATTCATTCATTTCTTTATTATGTATCCACTCTGCAGAAACATTCTGTTAGATAGAAAAAACTCACTTGTGAATAAGTTACATTCTCTGTACATAAGGACACCAAAATCTTGTTGGGGAAGCAAATAAGTAAGCAGAGCCTGGAGCTTGTTTCAGATTCTGTGTCTCCCTCTCTCTCTACCCCTCCCCAGCTCGTGCTCTGTCTCTCTCTGTCTCAAAATGGTAACATGGTAAATACCTTAGAGGTAGATAGGGTACGATAGCGTAAGGATTATAGATTTGAGGCAAGTGAGCCTGTTTTGGAAACCTGGTTTTCACATTTGCTTGGGTAATGTTCTCATGCGGGACTCTTCATCTTGAATTCTATTTTCCTTACCTATAAAATGGAGATAATATAATGTCTACTGATATTTTCATTATGAAGTTTAGATAAACTCACAAAGCACATGGCCTGCAAAAAAAGAAGCTAAAAAGTGCCACCATATTCTATGCCGCAAGAGAAAAGGAGCAATTTAATTTTTTTCTCAAAATTAAAAGCAGGTTAAGAAGCCAAAATAAACGCCTGGGTGGCTCCGTCGGTTAAGTGTCCGACTTCGGCTCAGGTCATGATCTCATGGCTTGTGAGTTCAGTTCCACGTCATGCTTTGTGCTGACAGCTTAGCGCCTGGAGCCTGCTTCCGATTCTATGTCTCCCTCTCTCTCTGCCCCTCCCCCACTCACACTCTGTCTCTCTCAAAAATAAACATTAATCCATTCTGCTACCCTATGACCCAGCAATAGCACTGCTAGGAATTTACCCAAGGGATACAGAAATGTTGATGCATAGGGGCACATGTACCCCAATGTTCATAGCAGCACTCTCCACAATAGCTAAAACCTAGAAAGAGCCTAAGTGTCCATCAACAGATGAATGGATCAAGAAGATGTGGTTTATCTATACCATGGAATACTACATGGCAATGAGAAACAATGAAATCTGGCCATGTGTAGCTACATGGATGGACCTTGAGGTGTTATGCTGAGTGAAATAAGTCAGGCAGAGAAGGACAAATATCATATGTGTGCACGTATAGGAGGATTAGGAGGAACTTAACAGAGGACCAAGGGGGAGAAGAAGGGTGGAAATGGTGGGGGAAAGGGGGAGAGGCAAACCATGAGAGACTCTTGAATGCTGACAAAAACTGAGGACTGGTGGATGTGGGGGGAGGAGGGGTGGGCATGGAGGAGGGCACTTGTGGGGATGAGCACTGGGTGTTATGTGGAAACTAATTTGACAATAAACTATTTGTAAAAAATAATAATAATAATAATAAACATTAAAAAACATTTTTAAAGAAACCAAAATAAAGAAAAGTTTCATAATTTGTTATGGATTAAATTACATGAAAATCAAACTAATGTGCCTTAAACTTTGATCCAGGAAGAGCTAAATAATCTAAAAGATTAGTAATTGAGGAAATGAGGCGGGCAGGAAGAAAGGAGATTTGTAAAACCTTACATGGTTGCTCAACTAATTGGTTTAATTGTCCACAAATATGTTCTGCCTTCATTGTTAAAAACTATTTTTAAATTATTTAAAAATTTTTCATCACAGTGCCGAAGCGGAGGCTACATGAGAGAAATATGAATTCACATGCTGGTGGGGAACATTGTAAGCATAAAGTCTAGCATATTCTTGGCCCCCTTTAGAAATAGCAACTTTTGTGACACCTAAAATTTTCAAATAAATGTGGTTCAACCCCTTGCCAAGAAGCATGTTGCAGAAAAAACTCAAGTGTGTAGTAAAACTTGAGAGAGACCTTTGAGGGTCTGCTAGTCATTCCTCTCTCTGAGAATGGAGACAGCTTAGCCTAAGAGTTCCAACTCCCTGGATGCACAGGATCCTGGGAAATCCATTCAATTCTGCTTTGCTTAGAAGATGGGCTAGTGGGATTCAGGTGCCATCCTTAGCTCCCGCTCCCAGTCTCTTCAACTTCAAAGAGGAAACAGAAGAGAGAAGTTGACTGATGAATTTGAAATATGTGCTCTAGTCTTAATGTTCTTTTGTTGTTGCTGTTTTCTTTTCTGTTTTTAAAAAGGGTTACAAAGTGATCATGTGCTCAACGCAGAATTTCCTGCCTCAGTTTGCCTCCCACAAAGTCCCACTGAGGCTTCTTGTGGTCAGTGCCGGTAAGAACTCCCTGGGTCCCCAAAGGATGTTCCCAGGTGCTCCTGACAGTGACTCAGGGATGCAGCCAGTGAAATGGAAGAGGGTAGCCCTGCTAAGGAAAGACTGGAAATGCACAGTACATTCCGCCGGCCCAGAGACACCACAGGCACGGATCGCTTCCACAAGCAGGATTGTGCTTGACCCTAGGAATCCAGTGTTTGGCTGTAACCGCTTTCCCTTTATAAAGGATGAATCTAGCATAGTTCCTGCATGCAGAGATGGGAAGTGACACCGGGCCTCACTGCCGTAAGAAATGGACACCGGGCTCCAGCCTTCTGGGAATGACTTTGTGTTTAGCCTGAAGGAAAGATGCCTACTTTGTGCTATTTTATTTATTTATTTATTTTAAATGTTTGCTTATGAGAGAGAGTGCAAGCAAGGGAGGGACAGGGGTGAGGTGGGGAGGGACAGAGAATCTCCAGCGGGCCTGCTGCATACGGCAGTGAGCCTGATGCAATGCAGGGCTCGAACTCGCGAACAGGAGATCATGACCTGACCTGAAGTTGGACCCTCAACCAACTGTGCAACCCAGATGCCCTTACTTGGTGCTATTTTAATAAGCCTTAAGGTATGTATTTGAACTCTCTGGTTTTAAACTCTCCCTCTCTACTTGCATGACTGTGGGCAAGTGAATTAACCTCTGTGAGCTTCAGAGCTTGTCAGAGTGAAATGAGTTTATTCGTCTAAAGTTTTTAACCTAGCACCTGACACATACTCAGTTGAGTTGACCTTGATATTATAATTACTGCTATAACAGATATAATGAAGGCTCTTCATCTTCCCAGTCCAACTCGCTGGTCACTGCCAACATCCTCATTCTGTCCAAATACTAATCTGAATCAATAGCCCCATGCATCCCTCCTCCCATCCTTTCCCGTTTCCAATGTCTGGCTTCTGCTACTATGATTGCCCTCCCTGTTTTTGCCCAGCTCCTGATATCTACCTCCTACCGCCACTGCTCTGACACCAGAGTTCAAGCACAAGTCTGGCTTATGGTTCAGCTGGTCCTCAGTCATGTTGCATAATATCTCTCCTTTGTCCTACCTGGGGTGTTTTAGCTATTTCCAAACCATAAACTTCCTTTGGGAGTCTGGGGGAGTCTATGAACCTATAATCAGGATATTTTAAATGGGAAAAATATTTTTTTAATATTTTTTAATGTTTTATTTATTTCTAGGAGAGAGAGAGACAGCGTGAGCAGGGGAGGGTCAGAGAGAGAGGGAGTCACAGACTCTGAAACAGGCTCCAGGCTCTGAGCTGGCAGTCAGCACAGAGCCTGACGCGGGGCCCGAACCCACGAACCGCGAGATCATGGCCTAAGCGAAAGTCGGACGCTTAAC
The DNA here is from genome assembly GCA_017311185.1 of Proteles cristata cristata. Taxonomy (NCBI): domain Eukaryota; kingdom Metazoa; phylum Chordata; class Mammalia; order Carnivora; family Hyaenidae; genus Proteles; species Proteles cristata. Next base: position 687,346 of record JAESUZ010001932.1, on the reverse strand, counting down.
TGACTAAGCCACCCAGGCACCCCATAAATGGGAAAAATATTTTAAATAAAAAAATTTAAAGTAGATCGGTCATATTGGAATAGTTATTCATATTAAAGTAAATGTATGATATGGTACCATTTTGTGTTTCTTTCACATACTACGGGTTTTAAAAGTCGAACGGTGATGTAACACATACCAGAATTCTGAAGCACCGATGAGCAAAAACATTTCCAGATATCTACAACAACTGAAATAGGATATAAAAATATGTGTGCTATGTTATTGACTTTACAGGTACCTCAAATATGACTGTGAGTTATCTCCTCTATTCATAACTAAAGGGCATGCTCAATTTTAGCTGGAAATTAGTGAAAATAAGGATGTGATTTTCCCCATCTATCCTTACAAACTTCTGAATTCTATCCCCAGACCTCTCGGAGGGTTCCTGGACTGGAAATCAAGAACCGTCGGTCAAGCCCCACATCTTCCAGAGGATCTTGCAGCCAGAGTCTCTGGAAACTCACTCTAGATGTTTGCATGGGTCTCAGAGGCCTGAGAGCCCCCTCTCTGCGGATCATGGTGCCATCTCTTCACTATAGATGAAAATCTCCACGTTTCAAGGCACAAATCAGCCCAGCCTTCCTTGAGAAGCTTTTCCTGACCACAGATCCCAGGGTATTCTCTTGTATCATGACCCTAAAAACCCTGTCCAGCATTTGTTATCACCCCAGAAGACTGGTGTCGCTTGCATTTGAGGTTTATTGTTGTTCTAGTCACTGCTTGGAAGTGTTCAGCTGCCAGAGCCACTACATTTTAGAAACCTGAACAGCAGATCTCGACAAAATCACTTTCCGTCTTACAAAAGCTTATAAGCAATCGCGTTTCATTCTCACATCAAGCCTCTGTGTTTAGGTAGAGCACTGATATAATCTATCTGACCCATGAGGAAAAGCCAGGTGGCTTTCTCAGAAAAGGACCTAGGAAGCAACTCTATAGGAATGGAATCCTCTTAACCCTGACTCTTTGTAGCTACATCTCTCCAATGGCACAGAATTTGGCAAAAACAGCAGGTTTGTGAATGTCTGTGGCTGATTCTTTGAAGACCTCTCTTCCTCATAAACCTCATGAACTGCAGCTGAAGGGGTCCCTCACTGTGTACAGCAGGGTTGTTCAAGAACTCACTGATCTCAACTAAGAGTCTTCAAAAGAAATTGAGCTTCGAGCTCTTCTCTCATTGTCCATGCTACTCTTATTTCTAAAACCGTTGCAAGGCTGAGTCTGGCTGTCCATTTAAAGATTGCCAAAAATAAAAAGGCAAAGCATGTAATCACTAACAAAGAATCTGGAGCTGTTTCATACAACACCCTCATGTTAAAGAGGAAGAAACCGAATCCATGGAAAGGAAAAGAGCATCACCAAGGAGCAGGAGAGGACCTACATTTCCAGTGTCCCGCTGAGATTTTAGGTGTATTTGTTCCAGTCTTTAGCATTAACTTCACAAATGCAGTTTATTTTGAAAGATATGATCAACAGGGATATTCACAAATGCTTCCTCTATGCAACGTGCTTTCCCAGACACTCTTGAAAAGAAAAAGAAAAATTATTAAACACAGCCTTGAGTTTCCTCCATAATGTGTTTTTTGTACAAAAATACCCATATTATATATTTTAAATCTAGGACTTGACTAAGCTACAGGCAAGTGCGTGTCTATATATCAGCATATGTAGAAAAACGTGTATGCATGCTCACTCTTATGAATAATCAGAGATAGTTACATCACACAGAAATATACACACAAAGGCGCCTGGGTGGATCAATTAAGCGTCCAACTCTGGATTTTGGCTCAAGCCAAGATCTCATGGTTTGTGAGTTTGAGCCCTGTATCTGGCTCTGTGCTGACAGGATGGAGCTTGCTTGGGATTCTCTCTCTCTCTCTCTCTCATTCTCTCTCTCTCTTTCTCTCTCTGGCCCTCCCCTGCTCATACTCACTCTCTCTTTCAAAATAAATACATAAACTTTTAAAAAGTGCTTAAGAAAAGAAATATACACACAATAGCCACATATACATTAAGTATTACCCATCTATGCGTACCAAATTTATGTATCTACATGCACATGAACCAGCTTAGCTATATTTCTCTGTAGAAAATGAATAAGAACTAAGCACACTTCTTGCATGCTATGTAATATGTATGTCAAATATGTATGTAAGTATACATTTATGCACATGTTCAGGTGCATGTGTATGTACAGAGATATATACGAAGCAGAATGATAGATGCATAATTTACATATACATTTGTATGTTAAACACATAAAATATGTACATGCATACATACATACTATACTTAGACAGTAATATGTGTGCATAAATCTACATATAAATCTCATGAATTATTTTAAAATTCTTACTTGTTCGTTTGGTTTCTCTTCTTTGGGTCCTTGACACCCTCCACACCCCCTATTTCATCAGTAAACCCTCCGAGATAGGACTATTTATTGAAATGCTTCACACTCCCTCATTCTTTAAACCACACGCCTTGCTTGGGTGCTGACTGTGTTCCAGGGTGGAAAGCCAATAACCCAGTGTGCAGGAGATGGCACACACAGAATGAAGCTGGGGCTGGAAGGAATTCTAGAAACAGCACATAAAGACGTTCCACTGAGCTCTGACAGAGCTTATGGACCTGCCCTTACATCACAGGGCTTGAGGCTTCGTTTCCTCTGATAAGGCATCTCTATTCAGCCTACACGGCTTTCCGGCCAGCCCTACCTTCAGGGCTGCTAAGAAAGGCCCACTGCAACCCACAATATGAAGGAACAACAATGCAAAGTATCATTTTAATTGCAAAAGTTGCATGAGGAGTTATGAAATTAAAAACAATTTATAAAAGTCATTTCAAATAATAAATGGCATTGAAAGCAGGTGAATATTTTATTTATGTGTCCATTTATTTGAGAAATAACTCTTCTCCACTTACTGGGATTGTGGGGGCCCCTGGAAAGAAAGAGATGAATGCTGTCCCCAGAGAACCTGCATGTAGAGATGGCTTTGAGCACAGAAAGTACCACACGGTGTTCAGAGCATACGCAAGTATGCGCGCACAGGAGAGGGGCCTCTTGAGATGTGATGGGTGAACAGGAGGTGGTCAAGAAAGAAGGCAGAAAGGTACCCCAGTGAAAGGAGCAGTATTGAGATAATGACAGTCGGGCAACATTGCGGAGAAACAAATCACGTGATGGGAGGAGGGATGCTTGCTGGGCAAGGACAGTGTGCAGGAGAGTGGACCTGTCAGGATACAGGATTTGAGAAAAGACAGGGCCAGATGGGTAACATTCCAAAGTCCTGAACAGGACTTTGCATTTATATTAAAATCAGTTAGGTGCCCTTGCAGTGTACCTGTGATCTTGAAAGTCCCAGCCTGCAAACTTAAAACCACATGATGATAAAGAATTGTATATTTCAGGGGCATCTGGATGGCTTGGTCAGTTAAGCTTCTGGCTCTTGGTCTTGGCTCAGGTCATGATCTCTCGGTTCATGAGTTCAAGTCCCCCATCAGGCTCAGTGCTGACAGTGCAGAGCCTTCTTGGGATTCTCTCTCTCCCTCTCTCTCTCTCTGCTCCTCCCCTGCTCACTCTGCCTGTCTCTCTCAAAATAAATAAATAAACTTAAAAAAGAAAGATAATTGTATGCTTCATTTTCTTCCATTTCTATAATTAGGTATCAATTATGGTAAGAATATATTTGATGAGATTTTTATTATCCATCTCCCAGCATAAGAATATGTGTTACTTAAACCAAGAAAAAGGCAATGCTGAAGTTCCTACTTCTTTTTCTTTTTTACTAAAACCATAAGAAATGTACAGAACTCAGGTTTAGGGGAAAGATTAGAGATTTGAGGGGAAGTACATTTAAGGGCCCCAATTAATGACCTGTCTATATTCAAACCACCTCTTCACAAGTGTGACTTTAGAGGTTCTCCCACGTACAAATGAAATCCATTTTTCTACACTTAAATATTCTACCAGGAAGATTCGACACGGTATTCAAAACAAAGAATGACACAATCTTCTACCTTGTGTTGGTCAATGGGATAAGTAGATAGATGTGCAGAATGACAGCTTGATACTTGGGACTGTGCACTTACGCTCTTGACCATGGACCCTCGCCATTTCCAGAGAACAAGTGTAGGCTGGCATGCCAGAGGCTGAGAAGCCACGTGGCACAGGAAGCTTCTTAGAGAGCATCATCCAAAATAAGCCTGCATCAGCCAACCCAGAATCTGACCAAAGACCAGAGGCGAACGCAGCCCCAATTCATGGATCCCGGTCCAAATCAGCAGAACTTCCCACCTTGCCCATAGACCAGTAAGCAAAAATAAATGCCAATGCCTATTGATCACTGAGGGTTTGTGGTTGCTCGTGACACAATGTTCTTGTGGCACTAGAGAATTAATGCAGGTTTAGAATCTAAATGATTTGATCTAAGCTCTTATGCCTCCATCTCTGAGCATTGTGTCTTTCTGAAAGACATTTCATCTTTCTGGGCCCCAGTGTTATCCTCTATAAAATGGGAATAACCCATACCCATCAGCAGGATTTTGTGAGGATCTGAGTGACATGTGGAGTGCTGGAATTTAATAAGCGTTCAGTAACTGGAGCTTTCATTACTATTTCCTCTGCATCCGTGTGGGAGCCCTTAGCCAATGGCTCTACCAGCCCAGATCTTTAAAAGCCACACTCTCTTTTGAGACCAGCAAACCAATGCCATGAGGTCAACGTGGTTTGGGGGTTCTGCGCACCTCTTCTTTAAGCCCGACTTGTGAAACCACCAGCTAATTTGAAGCAGGCTCCAGAGGACAACAGAAGTCTCCACAACCACACCACAGGGCTGGGAGCCGACTGCACTGTCTGAATGGTTAGGAGCTTTGTTTCCCTGTCTGGGCCCGACCGCCATTCTGCATGCCTAGAGACCTCCCATCAGAGCTCAGCGATGGTTAGCAACTGGCGAGTCCCACTCAGACCACCCAGGAGCCTTAGCTGATGCACTTGGCTGCCTAATTAGAACATGAACTGATGGGAGCACAATGTTCCAGCAGCCTGGGCTTGCCGGCTGCCCTGACTTCGGCTCTCTGGGTCACTCCGTGGGGGAGGCAATGCCTTTGATCTACAAAGCCCGCATCCTCTTTGATCCTGGTCACCTTTGGGGTCAGTCTTTCAATGGTTGGCCCTTCCCACTATGTCTGTCACCTGCGCCCTGAATCAGACATTTAATATTTCCAGATGGAGAGAAACCAGGATAGGTGCTGTCTGCTTCTGTGGTGAAGCCAAAAGCACAATTCCAAAGAGATCGAGGTGTTCCACACGTTATGTTTCATCCAATAGAATCCTGTTAGCCAGAGGGAAGGAAAATCCACTGATAACTCACCGGGCCGCAGGCGCTGTTACCCTCATGAGTACAACTCACTTAGGATCCATTGCTGTCTAAGCAACTGTGAGAAATCCCCACACTCTTCCATCTCAGTTTTGCCATCCGGGACTAACAACGATTTTTTCCATAATAATATCTGTAAAGTGCTTGGTATTTCAGTACCACCAAACACAATTCTCCTACCACCTGCAAACTGAGACGTCACCTCATATTTGGGGGAAAAAGGAATAGATACCCAAGGACCCAGAGCGAGTAAGAGACAGACATGAGATGGAAGTCAAGGGCTTCCAGTCTCCAAATAGCCCGAAGTTTCCGGTGGGTAGCCCTGTCAACTGTGAACTGAACTCATCCATAGGTTCTTTTGTTCTCCTGGAATCTTCTTCTGTTCGGCTCAGCTGGTAAGGTCAGCAGGTGGGTGTTGCAAGGGCAAAATTGAACTCAGCATCCATGTTACTTATTAGCCACTCTCTGTGAAGTTTGCCCATAAACTTGTGGTGTTCTGAGTTAATTTTCCAAATCATCCGTGTATCTATTCTTTAGCTTTTGAAAGTTTAGCTCCTCCGTTTGGGGTGGAAATATTCCTAAAATGGTTGATAACACCATTATTCCTTCTTGGGAAAGATAGCCAAATACAGGTTCAAACTTGTCATGAGGACACAGTGTCATTAACATAACTATTAGACTATCATGATAATCAATTAGAAAGTTCAGTCTCCCAGTGGTTCTGACAGCCCACCATCGCCCCATTCACCCATCAGATCCTCCATTCCTGCTGATGTTTAGCTCCAGGAGTCTTTCCCTGCTTTATCTGCTGTAGCGGTGATTCTTACATCAACGCAAATATATTACCTGGGAAGTTTGCTAGCCATGCAGATACCAGGACCCCACCCGAGAGATGCTGTAGGTCTGGGGCGAGGCTCAGAACCTCCCAGTTTTAAAAGGCTCCCCAAGGACACGCTGATGCAGGTGGTCTGAGAATCACGCCATAAGAAATATTTATGCGATGGGATGGAAACCAAGTTATTCAAGTGTTCATCTATTCAACAAATATTTTCCAGGATAGGTACTAGGCTTAAGACATGCTAAGATGAAACATGCTGACCTCCGTACCTTGGAAGGTTCATGGTCTCATGAATGAACAACCCTAAAACAGTCATCAATTCCAAGCTGAGGAAAGTAGGAAATTTGTACTTGGGAGCTCTCTCAACCCATCAAAGTGGTCTTTCTGTGGCATAAAGCACAGAGCACGGTTTTAAAAAGTGAATTTCTGTTCCTGGAGCATAAGGTTCATTCTGGGCAAAGGGGACAGAATGTGCAGAGTCAGGGTGCAAAGAGACCCCAAGACTGTATGGAAATGCAAGTATAGGATATGGAGGGCATGTGGAATGTGACTAAGCTAGAACTGAACAAGACCGGCCCTATGGCTTTTCTTCCTGCGAGGAAGGAAGGGGAGATTGTCTTCTGAAAGTGATCAGAAGCAGGTGAAATGTTTTTTATTTTTTATTTTTTTAATTTTTTACGAATAGTTTATTGTCAAATTAGTTTCCACATAACACCCAGTGCTCATCCCACAAGTGTCCTCCTCCATGCCCACCCCTCCTCCCCCCCACATCCACCAGTCCTCAGTTTTTGTCAGCATTCAAGAGTCTCTCATGGTTTGCCTCTCCCCTTTTCCCCACCATTTCTGCCCTTCTTCTCCCCCTTGGTCCTCTGTTAAGCTCCTCCTAATCCTCCTATACGTGCACACATATGATATTTGTCTTTCTCTGCCTGACTTATTTCGCTCAGCATAACACCCTCAAGGTCCATCCATGTTGCTACACATGGCCAGATTTCATTGTTTCTCATTGCCATGTAGTATTCCATGGTATAGATAAACCACATCTTCTTGATCCATTCATCTGTTGATGGACACTTAGGCTCTTTCCAGGTTTTAGCTATTGTGGACAGTGCTGCTATGAACATTGGGGTACATGTGCTCCTATGCATCAGCATTTCTGTATCCCTTGGGTAAATTCCTAGCAGTGCTATTGCTGGGTCATAGGGGAGTTCTATTGTTAGTTTCCTGAGGAACCTCCACACTGTTTTCCAGAGGGGCTGTACCAGTTTACATTCCCACCAACAGTGTAGGAGGGTGCCCGTTTCTCCACATCCTCGCCAGCATCTAGAGTTCTCTGATTTGCTCATTTTAGCCACTCTGACTGGCGTGAGGTGGTATCTCAGTGTGGTTTTGATTTGTATTGCAGGTGAAATGTTTTTATCAGTGCAGTGGCATGATTAAAGCTCAGTTTGAGAAAAATGAAGTGTCTTAGGCTCCTTCACTTGGCTCTGTGTCCTTGAAGTCTCCGCTTCTTACTAGTACAGAACTGCTTACTTAGGACATTTTTTAAATGTTTATTTATTTATTTTGAGTGAGCATGCACACGCGAGCATGTATGCAAGTGGGGGAGGGGCAGAGAACAAGAATCCCAAGCAGGTTCTGCACTGACATCCAGGAGCCCAATGCAGGGCTCAATCTCATGAGCTGTGAGACCATGACCTGAGCTGAAACCAAGAGTCAGATGCTTAACCAACTGAAATACCCAGGTGCCCCTTAGGGCATTTCTGACCCATGCAGTACATGTAGGCCCATGAGGCTATGGAGATTTTATAGATACACACACACACACACACACACACACACACACACACACAAATTTCTCTGAATCACATAGTAATAAGCAGTGGAGACAGAATTCAGCCCCACATTGTCTGGTTCCAAAGCCCATGCTTCTTCTTTGCCACTTAGCTTCTCAGCACCAAACCATCCACCACTACCAAGCAAAAGATAGATACGAGCATTCCTGACACATGACGTCCTGCAAGTGAATGCCCAACCCCCCTTTGTTTTCCCCACATGGACAGCTGTGATTCCCTTCCTATGAATGGGCATCTAGAGACATAGAGACATGAGTAGTACCAAAGCTTCTCCCTTGCTCTCTTTTCCTCCAGGAAAGGTCAGAAATGAGCCCACAGTATTTCCTGCAATATCTTCCCAGGCGCCAGCTCCCAACTGTCACATAGAGTCAAGGCCACCTGACCCAGGCCTCTATTTGGGTAAAATAATTCATAAAGCACTTCCCAAGAGAGAGTCTGGCACCAAGTGTCAATAAGCAGTAGACATGGTCAGTGGTTCAGCATCTGCTCAGCGTGTGACAGAAGTTACTCATTCATGTGCTTAGTCCCCCCGTGGCCTTTGCATAGGGCTGCTTCCAGACAGGAGCTTCCCAAGGATGTGGGTCCACTCGGTTTCTTTACTGCTAGTTTGTTCTTCCACTCCCTCTCCTGAGCTTGAGTTTTCTGACAGTAAGTCCTAGCCTTCCTGGAAACCTTTGGGACCGCTCCGTTGCCTGGACGTTAACAACTGGGAATGCCTCAAACATTGTCATTCATTGACCCTTTTCATCACCAAGTGCTTGCTCCTCCCGTAACCTTTATTTCTCTTCCTATAACCATGAAAACTAGTAGTAAAATACTAGTATTTCTTGAGCAATGTGTATGTGACATAACAGGAGAAACATACCATGTGTTTCTCCTTTACTCACACACACAACTTCAGACACCAGATGTGTGGGTTTTTTTCCACAATAAGCAACTCTCTGAGACGCCAGCTGGGTGTCCTAGAATTCAATTCAATTGTGACTCTAATGGGAGTTGGTACAAATGCCACAGGTTAAGGGCTCAGTCCCACAAGGACCACCTGCCACTTTAGAGACCATTCACAGGTAGTGAGCTTCCAGGCTGCCCACAACTTCAGTCCAACGTGGCTACACTTTGGAGGCTCTCACAGCCACTCCTTGGATTTGGTCATTTGTAAGAACAGCTCATAGAACTCAGGGCAACACTGAGTTCGATTTTCCAGTTGTTATATCATAAGGGATATGATAAAGGATATGGATGAACAGCCAGATGACAGGGTACACAGTGTGAGGTTTGGAAGAATACTGAGCTCAGGAGCCTCTGTTCCCGTGGAGTTGGGGTGTCCAAGCCTCCCAGCTCATAGATGTGTTCACCATCCTGGAAGCTCTCCAGACCCTGTACAACTGGAATTCTCATGGATGATTCACGGTGTAGGCGTGATCGATTATTAATTTCATTTCCAGCTCCTCTTCCGCTTCTGAAGAATAAGGGTGGTGAGGCTAAAAGTTCCAAGCTTCTAATTTGCCTTGGTCTTTCTGGAGACCACCCCCATCCAGGAGCTGGACTCCACTGAGAGTCCCCTTTGGAGAACAAAAGATGCTTCCATTGCCAAGGAGAGTGTAAGGATTTAGGAGCTCTGGATGGGATGTTCCTATCGCTCAGGAAACTACAAAGGTCTTAAGAGCTCTGGGTCCAGAACTGGAGCCAAAGGCTAAATGTCAGAACACAATATTCTCCTAGCACTCTTTTTTGTAAGGATTTTAGGAGATCTGTGTCACAAATGGGACAGAGGTGTGTGTGTGTGTGTGTGTGTGTGTATTATTTCCCTGTCTGCAAGATATTTAAATACATGATCATTTAGCTTAAATCTCAACAAGAAAGCATCATTATTTTCATTTTACAGAAATAAAAACTGAGGCAGAATAACTAAGTGACTCACTCAAAATCATTCCGGTAGCATGTCGGATATCTGGGATTCAGAGGAAAGGTTGTAGGGTGTCACCCATAATCCCACTGTCCCATCTCATTTGTTTTTTCTTGCCAAAAGAATATTTCACTTTTATTTCCTGTACCCCATGAATTAATCTTGAAGTTTCCAATCTTTGGACTCATACCCTGGACGCCCATCCCTAGAATAACAACGACTACCCCAGTGCTTCTCAGGCACCTCTAGAAACTTCCAAACATACACATCTTTGAACCCAGAGGCATGTGAGCCCATTTCAGTCTCACATGTACCATAAGAAATCATGTGTGTAATGACAAAGACAAAAACCTAGCAACAATGGAAAAGATGTAGAAATGTCAAGTTCAGTTTTTGAAGTTTCAATGTTTATTAAGACCATTTGGGAACTGGCTGTTAAATACAGCCGTGAAGGAAGGGAAAAAATTCCCTCTTGTCTTGCCGGCCTTCGGAGGCCCTCTGTATCACAGCTGTGAGGTTTCAAGGGGGGTGGAGGGGAGTTCTGTATAGAAGACATTTCAAAGATGGAATCTCGTGCAGGAATGAGGCAGTGTGGTCCCAGGGGGTGATGCTGAGGCTTTCTTCCTAATTAAATCCTCCTGTTTCTCATGTTCAGTCTCCCAGCACTGCTTTTGGATTTACCACCCCCAAAGAATGCAAAAAATCATCTAGAGCACTTGATAAAATACATATTGAGTAGTATTCATCCAGGGCTAAAGATACTCACATTGTATAATTAAGGACTCTCAAGAAGCAAGTTTTAAATGAACAGGCCCTGGCTCAGAAATGGTTGAGCCAAGTGGATGTCCCTAGGGGTGGTTTTAAGCTTGGTGTCTACATGTCCTCGGGTCATAAATCACTCAAAACCAGCCCACCTCTCCTGGATTTTCCATACCACTTTTCACATCATCTGAAGAACCCAGAATTTACTAGAATGTTGGTTAGGTTTATTTCTGCTCCTTTTTAAAAATACAAACTCCCTAAGAAATGTATGGAGGCTTTTATTCAACAAATCTTGAGTGCAAATTTATTTCATCACTGTTCTTCCTTTCTAACACCTGGCTCTGAGCCATCAGTTCAAACAATGGAGTTTGAAGGAGAAGGGGGGTGGAGGAGGGAGGGAGGAAGGGGAGAGAAAAAAGCTAAGAGCTCAGTATAAGAACAAAAGTTTCCAGAGACCAAAGGGGTCAAAACTGCCTCAGGAGGCCAGAACCTCTCTGTAGGACAGAAGGTATTCCTCCTAATGGATGAAAGGTGAGCTGAGTTCCCAAGAGCGGCGGTCACGAATGGAATAGATATGCCAGCCTCCTCTCTCACAGGCCAAGAAGAGCAGGCAGTGTGGCCCAAAGAAGTCAAACCAGTGTAGGCATGGGGTTCAAGACACAGATACATACACAGTCCTCCTTCCAAATCGAAACTCACCTCTTGATTTGGGGAATATGAAGGCTGCTTTTGAATACCCGCAGGGGTTTATCTGACGGAAATGTACTAGTGAGCAAAAAATAATGTTCTTTGACTCAGCAATCTCATCTATCAAACTAAAATAATACGATCTGCTTTCTAGGATTATGTGATTATTCTAAGGTCACACGGCAAGATGGTGGCAGAGGTAGAATTAGAAATTTGATCTCCTCAGGGCCCCTGGCTGGCTCAGTGAGTTAAGGGTCTGACTTCGATTGAGGTCATGATATCGCTGTTTGTGGGTTCGAGCCCCATGTCGGGCTCTGTGCTGACCGCTCAGAGACTGGAGCTGCTTCAGATTCCGTGTCTCCCTCTCTCCCTGCCCCTCCTCAGCTTGTGTTCTGTCTCTCTCTCTCAAAAATAAATAAACATTTAAAAATATTTTTAAATTAAAAAAAGAAATCTGATGGCCTCATTCCTGGTCTGTTGTATACAGTGTGTGTGTGTGTGTGTGTGTGTGTGTGTGTGTGGACATCTGTGTGTACAGCTGTCTGATACTACCTTCATACGACTCTCCCATACCGAACAAGACCTTCGCACAAAAGCGTCAAACTCGGAACGTGTCCTTCCAATCTCGATTCCTGCAAGTCAAGATAAGATTTCTTATCACTGAAAACCCTTTTCTAATTCTTGAGACTATGACCAGATGGTACGAACAGCTGAATCTCTTTGGAAAAATTGGTAAGAAAAGGCAGGAAATAGACGAACACAAAAATAATTTTCAAACTTTCAGGAGAGGAAAAAAAACTGTGCAGAGAGAGTAAAAGCTATGAAATAAGAAAACAAATTATTGCAGCCAAACTTGATGGGGCGAAGTGCTCAGAGGAGGCTGTGGGGGCCGATGCTCGCAGTGACAAGGGTGAGCAATGAGCAAACCCTCAGGTGAAGGAAAAGGAGGCGTGACCAGCTGACGTAAGAGCTAAGTAGCCAGAGGGTCCGTAGGAAATGCATGCTACCTTGTGACCTTCAACCTCTTAGCAAATGAAATGAACATCATGGGGCCACTGTGGTTCCTGACTCTTGCTACTTCCTCTTGGATATATTGGCCACATAAACTCTTCTTTTCCTTTGAAAGGAAAGGATTGCTTTCTAGTAGTGCATGTGCGTTGGAGCACCTCACTGAATGGAAATATAAAGAAAGAAATGGAATGAATCGAAATGGAATCAGAAGCTGGCAGGGCTTGGGAACCGACCTTTGCTGAGCACCTGCTGCGTGTCAGGCAGCACCGAGCACGCAGCACTCTTCCAGGTCCCGCGTTGTCCCCTACGTTCTACAAGGACTACCCCCATTTTATAGGTGAGAAGACCGAGGCTCCGGATGGGGCAGCGGCTCGCTCAGGATGAAGGGCTGAAGTGGGATTTAGGATGCCAAGGCTCAGGATTCGCTTATTTCAGGAGAGGTGGATTAGATGATCTTCACCAAATCGGTAAAGATGATTCCGAGGGAACTTTGCACAGGGCCCTGGCTTCCTCCTTCTCAACTCTCTGGACTTCATACTCCATTACTCTGCTTGGTCCCTGGCTCCTTCCAGCGACGGGAAGTCTGTGCCGCCGCGGCCCACTTCCAGCCTCCACCTCCTCCGGTCGTCTCCCCCTTGGCCGACAAGTTCAAATGCACACACCAGGCCCGGGGCAGTCCGCGAGGTGGGCAAGCCACCAGCCAAGCAGCGTTCCCGGGCGGCCGATCTGTCCCGGCACAACGCTGGCAAGGGAGCAAGTGCTAATTATTCCGCTGCCAGCATCCTTCAGAAGCTGCAGTGACTGTGCTGAAAGCCAGCCAGGGCAGCCTGCTCGACTCCCCGCTTCCAGAAGTCCTTGCTCAGAGGAAGTCGTGGCGGGGCAGATGCCCGTGCGTGGGGGGCGTGGGACTGCAGCCTGGAGCCGCGTCCTCAAGTAGCATGCCAGTCTCTCTAGCTTCCTGCCTCTCTCTTCTCTGCCGCCTTGTGTTTCCCCTTCCTTTCTTCTTCTCTCCTCCCCTCTCCCCATCTCGTCTTTCCTTCTCATTCCAGCCTCCCCCGTCGTCGTCTCCAAGTGATTCATCTTTCTACCCCCTTTCTTCCCCTTCCTTTCACCTTTTCTTTCGACTTGCTTTCCTGTTTTCTGAGGCCCCACAACTAGGGGCCACATAACCTCGTGCTACAAAAAACCAAAATGAAATAGGGTCTAACCACATCAGTATTTGGAATAGACTGAAGGTCATGGTCTCCTAGGAGCCAGGTGCTGCTCTCTCTTTTGACTGTGGGGAAGAGATAGGTGTCCCGATCTCAAGACTTGGGGGTATCTCAGAGAACATCTAGCCCAATCCCCAGTTGATGTAGGGATCGCCTTGGCAATGCATTCCACAGGGGCTCCCCAAAGACACTCAAGAGGACTCGGAAGTGGCACAGAAGAGGGGAGATGTGTAGGGGCAGACAGCTCAGTCCAGCACCCAGCTCACCCCAGAGGAGTGGAGCCAACTGAAAGCAGCCAGCTCCAGGATGGGCACCCTCTGTGGAAAATTAATTGGGTCCCTCAAGAAATCTGAGAGATAAGAAACTCATCATGGCAAGTACCCTCCTCGGCCATCTCACACGTCCTGCTTCCTGCTCCCTCCTCCTCACCCCTTCCACCTGCCCTCCCTTTAGCCTGCATGTGCACCTGTAGTTCAGATCTATTCATGGCATGTGGTAGCCTTCCCAGACGAGGGCCAGACCCTTGTCCTGAACAAGAGGGAGGAATCCCCCACCGGAATGAAAAAGGCGAGAGGTTTACCCTGGTCAACACCGGCATTAGCTCCAAGCAAACACTCATTCTGGGGCTCCAGCCGCCGGGGTGGGAAATGATCCCTCACGGTTGGTGTGGGAACAGGCACTGGTGTGTTTGCAAGGCTCTACATCTCTAGAAGCATCGGCCTAGATGGCAGTCGAGAGATCACGGACTCTAGCATGGTTCAGAATGGAAGAGCAAAGCAAAGCCCAGAGAGGGAAATGACTCGCCAAAAGTCACACATCACCGAATGCTGAATCTGAACCCAAAGCAGTCTGTCTCCCATCCCAGTCTCCCAGCACCCACCACAGGTGCAAGACACAGGATTGGGCAGTAAGGGCCGGTTTCCTTTGTTTTTTATTCCCTTCCTCTCCCTTGTCCCCTCCTCCTTTCCTTCTCATTCAATTAAAGTAATTTAGAAGTGCTTTGTGCTTATTGATTTATAGACCTATAATTTTGTCTTTTCACTCACGTCGATAAATGCACTCGAAGGGGTTCTGAAATCCTTTCTCTGGCTCTGTTCCCTCTTTTCATCCCGGCCCAGACAGAGTGGGGGCTGAACCTAAACAAATGACTTCCTACATCCTCTTCAGACCCTGAGCGGGCTTGCGCGCAGGGCTCCCTGCAGACGCCAGACGACCTCCCAGCCGGGCCGCAGACCCCCGCGCCCTTGGCTTTGCTGGGCTGGGCTCACGAGGTCAGGCAGGACGGGCAGAAAGAGCCGAGGGAGTTGGAAGCGGCAGGGGGAAAAGTTCCCAGGTCTCAGTCGGGCTTTGTCAGTATGAAATGTGCACTTGGGTTGGCCAAAGACAAAAGTGGAACATTTGCCTACAAATTCCAGAGGACTGAAGCCATAAAAAGGAAAAAAAAAAATCTCGGTGCTGGGCCGACGACAGCAATAAACTTCTTGCCTTACTCCGGGAGATGAGTTCCAGGGGTTCTTTCCCTCTGGGGACCTGGGCGGGGAGGCAGGAAGCTAATGGCGAGTGGAAGGTATAGGGTGGGTCACAGACCATGGCGGGGCTCTGAGGTCAGGTAGACCCTGATTCCAACCCGCGAGGACCCCAGCAGAGGCAGTCAGCTGACCTCAGTGCCCCAGGTCCGTTGCTCACAAATGTGTGACCTTGGGGAGCTGACTTGACCTTGGCAAATCTCCGTTTCCTCGCACACATAATGAAGACGATGACACTACTTAGCTGAATTGTTATAAAGATTAGAAATGATTAGCTGAGTGCAGAATAATGGGAGCCATCCTGGTGATTATCCTGATCGCTAGAGAGGAGAAAGGAAGGGCCACTTGAAACCACCCTCCACTGAAGTGGGACTGTTCTGGACAGGACCCCGACAGGCAGCTCAGCAGTGGCAGAGGGAGCCCAAGGCTTCAGCATAAGAACTTGCTGTATTTGAGTTGTGAGTCTGGAGAGAAGCACCCAGAATGCTCACCAGATGGGTGTTGTATAAATAGCATCTTTGCCACACTGTGGTTGCTGCCCAAATATCCTTACCGAGAACTAGGTTGCGTCTGCGCTTCTCGGTGCCCCGGGCTCTCCCCCTTGGCTGGGTGGCCCCCGGTCACCCTCAGACTTGTCCCCAATCCAGGACTCCAGGGACTCCACGAGCAGTGAGTCCTCGGCCCCCTCTTCCATCAAGAGAGCAGCACCAGAGACCCGGTACCAACCACAGCCTCATCCAAGTTGACAGGCGCGTCTCCATCTGGCCGAGCGTCTTCTGTCTGGGACGCAGCCACCCACACCATTCTCTGGTCTGACAGTCGCGCTTGCTATGATTCAGCTCCGCCGGGTGCTTCAGGACCCGCTCTCCAGGGCCCGAGGCCTGTCTGATGAGCGAGCAGGAAGTGTGGGCTGCACAGCCGCCCGTCTCCGAGTCCGGGAGAGCCCACTCACATCCGAGGGGTTGGGGAAATGTGTCTCCTGTCATGGTTTTTAGCCTTATGAGCTTCACGATATGTTTGCGAGATGAAATACAGGAGGCCCAGAGAGGGCGTGAGGCAGCGTGGCTTCCGTTTCTGGTTTTGTCACTAGGAACCGCGTCACCTTGAACGTTCGTTTTCACCTCTCTGAGACTCAGCTTCCTCGTCTATACAGTAGGAATAGTACTCTCTGCCCATCTTCTCAGAGAGGGTTGTTGCTAGACTCAAGAGAGATGAGAATGTGAAAGACCAATGTCAACTATAAAACACCAACGTTTCGTTGACAGAAACTCACTTACCTTCCTGAGAAAAGATACTTTATCCCCAAACTCTCCCTTTTAGGATTCAAGTGCCGGCTGGTTGGACGCAGGGCTTGTGACCAGGTTTTTGGAGGTTGGAAGGAGAGAGAATGATGAAGGTCTTAGAGGAACTGGGAGATGCTTTTCGAGATTTCTGGAGTTGGCTATATAGAGCTTTTCCTTTCCCACATTCCCTGCTCCCCAGTTTCCCAGCATCCCTCTGTGAGGAGACTGAGAGTCTCTCCTCTGCACATGAAGCTAGAGACACAGTGATGTGAAATCTTCAGGAGCTGAGAGAGTAAAAGGAAGAGAGAAACACAGGGAAATGGAAATATGGTGTCTCTGGTTGTAACAGAACCAAGTGTCAGACTCGGGGAGCCCAAGGAGAGAGTGAACTATTCAGCTGGGTGCAAATGGTGTCTGGAAGCCTTGTGAGAGAGGTGATATCACCTCTGTGTTACCCATGAGGAGACACATACTCAGGAAGGTTGGGTGACTTGCCTCAGGTCATAAATCAGCACATGGTATAGCCTGGTCTCAACCCAATTGCATATGGTTGCAAAGATGATTCGCTTTCCATTATACCATTTTGAGCAACTTTGGCTGTAATGCAGGAAGTTTGATGCAAGAAAGAAAGAAAGAAAGAAAGAAAGAAAGAAAGAAAGAAAGAAAGAAAGAAAGAAAGAAAGAAAGAAAGAAAAAGAGGGAGGGAGGGAGGGAGGGATGAAGGAAGGAAGGAAGGAAGGAAGGAAGGAAGGAAGGAAGAAGGAAGGAAGGACGGAAGGAAGGAAGGAAGGAAGGAAGGAAGGAAGGAAGGAGAGAAGAGAGAAAGAAAGAAAGAAAGAAAGAAAGAAAGAAAGAAAGAAAGAAAGAAAGAAAGAAAGAAAGAAAGAAAGAAAGAAAGAAAGAAAGAAAGAAAGAAAGAAAGAGAAAGAAAGAAAGGTTTTTTACTGTATCAAGATTCTTGGAGTAGGAAGAGGTAATAATGCTCTTCATAACCTTCTACTTCGCTAGCAAAGGCCTTTTCTTTGTGGACCCCCTCCTAGGAAGCCTTTCCATTCTTCCATTAAGACTCCAGGGCTGGGGCACCTCGGTGGTTCAGTCGGTTAAGCACCCAACTTCAGCTCAAGCCATGACTTCGTTGTTTGCAGATTCAAAGCCCCACATTGTACTTTGGGCTGACAGCTTGGAGCCTGCTTTGGATTCTTTGTCTCCCTCTCTCTCTCTCTGCCCCTGCCTCACCTTCTCATCTTTCTCTCTCTCTCTCTCTCAATAATAAATTTTAAAAAATTATAAAGGCTCCAGGGGTTACTGAGATGGCTTCTCTGACACTCACACTGGTCTCTCCTCTTTTCTGGTCACAGGCAAACTCTTGAGCTCCCTTGATGTTCTATCATTCTCATTCCACCTGACCTAACCCTTCCCAATGTTCTCCAAGTTCACCCAATCAAACCTGATATCTGTTCTCATTTCCTGAGGTGCCAGTAGCTACAGGTGCAAGGAATAAATAGAACGTAGCCCTTGGAGTCACAAGATCTGGGCTCAGCTCCCAACTCTGCTGAGAACAGTCTGTCAACTTGAGAAAGCTCCCTGGGGTCTTTGAACCTGTGTTTCTTTGTCTATAAAACGAGAACATTAACATTGACCCATAGGCTTGATGGGACGCTTAAGTGATGAGATTTATTGCCGAGAGCCTAGGGAAGTATAAGGCTTCTGATTATTATCAGCACAGAGGGAAATCCACAGATAGGCTTCTGATCCAGAATCAGCTCTTTCTCTTTTTCCCTCTTTCTCCTAGCTTCACCGAGATATGATTGACATGTAACATTGTGTGAGTTGACCGTGTATGCCTGATGAATCGATGCATGTATATATTGCAAAATGATCACCACAACAAGGTTTACACATCCACTGCTCACATAGTTACCATATTTGTGTGTGATGAGTACTTTGAAGACCTACTCTGTAGCAACTTTCAAGAATACAGTACAGTACCGTTAACTATCGTCACGATGCTGTAGTTAGATCCGTACAAACGTCCAGTTATAAGCTTTTTCTCTTTAAACACAAGACCATGTTGCATGCCTTCATTTCTATAAACTTCAAGCCATCTCTCTTGAATTAATCATCTTTCTGGCAGATTCCTCTTGCCCCTTAAGATCTGAACATGTAAATCAGTTCAGTTTCAGACCTGCCTGCTTCCAATCAATGCATACTTTTTCTCCTCTCCTCCTTCTCCAACTTTTCCTCCTCCTCATCTTTCTCCTTTGCTTCCTCCTCCTGTTTCCTGAAAAATGGGTTTCTCTTTTCTCAAGAAGTCTCCCTCCTGATATTGGCTGTTTTGAGCCCAAGACAACATCATTAGGAATGAGGTTCTGTGAATACACTTTGGGACTATTGGGCCCCATATCAAGAATGATCGCCTCCAGCAGTCTAGACTGTAGACTGGGGCTCCAAGGGGAAATAGTGGTAGCAATGCTGCCTGAGTCATCAAGCATTTGGGCCAGGACCCAGGTTTGGCGTGAGCAGCCTGTGTGCTCTTAGGAGTGTACTCTGGCTGGCAGAGCCACGCACCGCGTGACTTTAGGGGAAGCGGGATCTGGGTCTCATTTCTTGGAGTCTTCCACCTGTATGCCATTACAGCTACCTATGAATTTTCCTGTGTAGTTCTACTAGACGATTTAAACAACAGGGGGAAGCCATCCCTCATGAGATTTTTTTTTTCCCTTGCTCAGTCTTGAAGTTCTACGCTTACGTAGCAACTGAGGAAAGGGGGGAGCATATACCCCATGCTCTTGCGAGAGGTCTGATACTGGCATAGTTCACTGAACTCTATTGCATGTCTTTGGGACAAAGTCTGTATAATTTCCTTTCAACATGGGGGTGGTAGAAGGTCAGGAAGCTAGGAGACCAGACTTCCCCAAGCCTGTTTTCTCAGCTGCAGAAAATACATAATAATGTTGCATTTCATTGAATCCAAGCTGCCATTATTTTATGCACTTCTAAGAAAGAAAAAAGAATGCTGCTGATTATACTGACACACTATTGACAGTAAAATACATCCTGAAATCGGAGACACTAAAGCGTTAAAAGAAAAAAGAAGGAAAAAAAAAGTGTTAGAACAAATTAAACGTGGCACCTATTTCAGAGGGTTCCTATGAAGATTAATTAGGATCATGCATCTGAAAGTGTTTTGAAAACTGTCAAGTACGGTGGATATGCTGTAGCATGTAGCAGAGACAGCACACTGCCGTGGCAAAGCATGGGCTTTGCGATCAGCGAACCTGGGTTCAAATTCCAGCAATGTCCCATCCTAGCTGTATGATCCTGGGTGATGGCTTTCATCCTGGTGGATCTTAGTTACCTACTCTGTGCCTTAGGGATAGGAATCCCTGTTCTGCCTCTGTCACAATTGTGGGATCAATACTATATACTTTTCCTTAAAATTACTTATTATCTGAAATTTGAGTGGAGGATCCTGTATTTTTATTTCTAAATCTGACAGCCCTGTATAAACCACAGAGATCAAAACATGTCAGGTTTGGGTGAGGAGGGTGAGGAGGAGAATAAGACTTGGGAATTTTCAAAGGGCAGAATTAAAGGTGGACTGATGATAATCTGAGGCTAGGAATTCTTATAAGTTTCCTGGGGAGGGTCAGGGAGGGGGCGGGGGGGGTTCTGAGAGTCGGCTTGGCGTGGGGGGCTCTCAGAGACCACAGAGGCAAGCAGACATGGCCTCTGAAGGCTGAAGTCTTGGGTGGCAGGAGAAAGCAGGAGGCACTCAGATGGTGTCTTAGAGAAAACCAGGAGCAACAGACTCCAAATAAATGTCTTAAAAAAAATAAAAAAGACGAAGACAAGAAGAAGATGACTAAGTGATTACTAGCTGCAGGAAGAGAACCCAAGGATTGCATTAAGAACATGTTCCAATGTTTTTCAATAAATGAAGGCAAAGCTGTAAATTATTCATTTGTTATTTTTGTAAGAGTTTCAAATCTATGATTTTTCTTTTCCTATTTCATCTCCAGTTTTCATATCTGCAAAAAAGGCTTTTCCTCCCCCCTTGTAAGTAACTTCTTTTTTTTGCAAATGAAGTCTCCCGCCACACCAAAATTGTGAACGTAGACCTCATTTCTCCCTTTCGGGGCCCCCTGGGTAGATTCTACCCAAGTCGGCTCTGGGCTTAATACTACCACGTTGTCCCAAGGAGAAGGCAGAGTTTGTGTGGCGCTTGGTTTGTTTTGACTTTAGGAGCTGCTAAATTCAGGCCTTTGATATCTGACCATGTTGCTGAGCTACTGAAATAGACCTCGGTTTTAGACCATAAGAAATGAATGGCATTTGTATTTCCTCAGAACACACGCATACCTGTGAATTAGGTAAACTGGGGTTATGGTTCCCAGCTTCCCAGCAGGGCGACCGAGTCCCAGGACCACGACGTGCTAGCCCACACTCTTGCAGCGGGTTGGCGAGAGCTGGATTCCAGCCCTGGATCTCCTCCTTCCCCGCTAGTTGTCTTGGCACTTCAGTTAAACCATCTGGGCCTCCATTGCCTCATCGAGGAAACACGACGAATGCTGCCGATATGCAGGGTTAGTTCTGCGGATCTTGTGAAATAACATGTATGCAAGGCTATTATAAACTGCAAAATGGGATATCAATATCAGCAATTCTTATATATTTAGTGTGTAGACAGAACCTGGAAGAGAATCTCAATGTTTTTAGATGAAGCCTTTATTCCCTCTTTCTAACATCCACACACCCTCATGGAGGTAGATGAGCCACCTTTCCAACGTGAAGTCTTGTTCCTATGCTGAGATCTCCAGCCTTTTCTTCGGAGGCAGGGAAAACTGACTGTTGCTTTGGGATGCCCTCGTACAAGGCAGGATGGTGTAGAACAAGCCTCTTTGTTGACTGACACATCCAAGTGCATATCATAAGAAGAAGTTACAGAGAATACAAGAAAATGGTTGCTTCCAGAAGCTACATGTGGAAAACAACATTTTCACTTAACCAAACAGGCATCATTTTCTTGATTTTGTATTATTAAAAAATATGATCTAGATATGGACATTTATAGCCCGAAGAAATCTTCCTAATCATATAAACCAAGATGCGTCTTATTCAGAATTTGAGAACAAAGTCCAACTAAAAAGAGATTTTGACAGTTGTTTATAGCAAAGAAGGACAGAGTCAGACAGAATCTAGGGTACCTGGCTCTCAGGAGCGTTATATTTTAAGAGTTCCAAGCCCTTTTTGCCTTTATGCGGAATTTGTGTGCAGTCTCCTACCTGGAAAATAGAGAGGCTGCTTCTTCACATTCCTCGTCCCAGGAATGACCGTGCAGTGATGATGCACCCAGCATTACCACCGCTGGTATCAAAGTTCTCAGAAGGTGACTCCTGTGTAATGACTTTCTCACTGAAGCTGTCTTCATTTACAATGAGTTCTCATTGTTCCCATATTCTTATGGAAACACCAGGAAATCAGTTCCCTCTCAAGAGAGCATGGTTGTGGACGGTGCTTCCTGTGGCCCAGAACTTCTAGAGTGATCAGTTGACCCTCAGTTTGGTTACCTTCTTCCATACTCTCTTGGCTCTCAGTAGTATGTCGCTCTCATTTGAATCACGTCTTTAAAAGATGCTGGCCCTGTTTACTTTTCACAAGAACCATCTAGGGCTGTAGATATTGGCTAGAAAGATTACCTTCTGGGCAAACAAACAAACAAACTGACATAAATTACGCAAATGCCTCAGAGACAAAGGTTTCTGGGACAAAGTAAAGTCAGATCTCAGTGCTAGAACAAACCTAGTTACCCCTTGGCAACTAGATTCTAATATTAGACAATGAAAATCATGCACCCAGTCTTCTTCCTCTCCCTCCGCTCATTTCCCCTTCTCCTCCATCTTCTCTTTTCCCTTTTCTCTCCTCTCCTACCTTCTCCATTTGCTTCTCCTTCCCCTTCCCTTTCCTCTTCTCCTCCTCCTCCTCATCTTCCTCTTTCTCCTCCTCCTCCTCCTCCTCCTCCTTGGAATGCTAGAAACTCACAGTTAAGATTGTGTCTTCTCCCAGCGACATCATCTAAGAAAAGTGTGATGGTCACTCCATTATGCCTTTTACTTTGAAATAAAAGACTTGAGTTCTAGCTTTGCTATGCTTTATTTTGAGCTGTCTGGAATCATTTTTAGAGTTAGTCAATATTAAAAAAGAATAGATAGAATGGGTGATAGGTTATCAAGGAATACTGTATCAAATTGAAGAGAAAGAAGTCATGTAAGAGACTATGATACCATAGCTTTGGTCTTCCTTTCTGCAAATTTTCATCCTTCTTTTGTTTTTTTTCTATAAAACTATTCTTCCATTTGTAATGCTGCGGAGACTGTCCATCATAGTGCCCAGTTGCATCCACTGGAGTAGACACCTGAGCACTGCTTAGCTAGTAAGAGTATCCTTATGCGGGGCGCCTGGGTGGCTTAGTCGGTTAAGCGTCCGACTTACACTTAGGTCATGATCTCGCGGTTCGTGGGTTCGAGCCCCACATCGGGCTCTGTGCTGACTGCCAGCTCAGAGCCTGGAGCCTGTTTCAGTCTGTCACTCCCTCTCTCTCTGACCCTGACCCTCCCCTGCTCACACTGTCTCTCTCTCTCTCCTAGAAATAAATAAAACATAAAAAAAAAAAATCTTAAAAAAAAAAAAGAGTATCCTTATGCTCTCGACTCCACTGATTGGTTAAGAGATAAGCAGAGACCCCAGCAGAACCAATAATATTCTTTCCTGGGGTAGCTATATACATATAAGGAGAGAAGATGTTTCCTTCTGCTGGAAGTTATAAACCTTGGGCTGCCAATAGTCATGTCACTGCTGTCGGAGGTCGATTAACTCAAGCAAAGATAAGCAGAATGGAGAAATAATGAAAGAAAAGAAGAGAGAGCAAATCCTGATGTTCTTGTTTAAGTTCTCAGACCTAGACTTATGTGAAGCCAGACAGAAGGGAAAGACCCTATCAGTTTGAGCTTATTGACCTGGCTGAGCCTAAAGCTTGATGTATCCAAAGATTTCCAATGAGTTGTATTGTTTCTGTTGTCAGAATACTTTGGGTAGGGGTGCCTGGGTGGCTTAGTCGGTTAAGCGTCCGACTTTCACTCAGGTCATGATCTTGCGGTTCGTGGGTTCGAGCCCCGCGTCCGGCTCTGTGCTGACTGCCAGCTCAGAGCCTGGAGCCTGTTTTAGTCTGTGACTCCCTCTGTCTCTGACCCTCCCCTGCTCACACTCTCTCTCTCTCTCTCTCCTAGAAATAAATAAAACATTAAAAAAAATTAAAAAAAAAAAAGAATACTTTGGGTAGAGCTTTTGCACTGAGGAATGAAGATTTTCTGAATAACAAAAAGAGGCAGCATGGATCACCATAATGGATTAAATAAAGGAATCTTATTTTCAAGTGAAATCTTACATAGAGTCCCAGTATCAAAAGAGGCAAAATAGCACCTCCCAAGCTGACATGGTGGTGAGTGGAGGGAGCGATGTAGAGCCCAGCTGGATCTCCTTTGCAGCCACGTGGTAGACCTTGGGGCATTTCTGTGGGACCCTAGTGCTTCACGTAACCAAGTTGAAAACCATTTATGTGGTGTAGACTCTAGAGGTCACTATATTATAAACTTAGTGAGGGCAGGGACCATATATGTCTTGTTCTCTCCCATATCCCAGTGCCTAGCACCGGGGTCAGGGAATAAATGCACAAATAATGTTTATGTAGACTGGATGATAGAGTTGCTTCCTATTTGTGTCTCCTTCACTAAGTTCCATATTTCTCTTCTTCAATATAAATTTCTTCCATAGTTCCTGAGAAGTTTAGCTGAAACATGATGTGTATAGTATCTAACATGGTCCCTTTTCCACCTAGTCCATCTAGAACTCTGCAGACATCTATTGCATTTAGTAGATCGCACATGGGACTTAGGATCATGAGATGGACCCAGGTCCAGTATGATGTGATTTTTGTGCAAGTTCCTCTCTCCTTTGAGCCTCCATTTCCCCATCAGTAAAATGAGAGAGCTGAGTTAGATGAGCCCTGAGATCCCTTCCAAAGCTACCCTTCCACGGCTGAGTATAGAGCAGGATATTGATGACTCACTTAGCAGGATAAACAAGTTCTCCTAATGTGCAGTCTGCTAAAGTAATGAGCAATGAGCGGAACTCTTTCTAAACAGAAAAATTTTCACACTAGACAGAGTCCAAAACCTCTGAGGGTTAAATGAGGGGAACTATAATACTAAGCAGATGAAGTCTCTGACATAACATTGCAACACCTCCTGGTCTTCCTAACCTTGTTTCCATAGGATCTCTCCTGAGTGATTGAACTGCTATGCGTGGGGACACCTGAGGTCACTCCAGCCCTGGCACTGGCTACACTCAGCCCAGCACCCTTTGCACTGTGCTATAGAAAGGCCTGTGGGCACACGGAACACCCAGAGACTTCCCAGGGAAACCATGGATTCATCTACTGCCAATTGGTAGTCATGCTTCTTTTCTCTTTCCTCTTGGCAAATGTTTGGTTCCAGAAATTCTGAGCGTTCAAAGTAAGCAAATTGAGAGGCTGAAACTGGCCATCTAATCATCACAAGAAGTCTTGATTGCATCTCTTGCATGTCTTATCCTATTCTAAATATTAGAACAGACAAATGAGGTAGGTAATGTCATCCCCAAATTACAGACGAGGGAACTCAGAAAAGTAACTCAGGCACCATCGTTCTGCTTCAGAGAGGTAGTGCCAAAATTCAGACAATGGCGTCTACTCCCTTCCTATGTCTCCAACCCCATTATGTCTGTAGGCATGTGAAGCTGTGTTTTCTTTTAATAAATGTGAGAAAATAAGCTTTTTGAAAAACAGGATGAAACTATTTTCTCCAACTGGTATGGGGATACCAGCAACATAAACCATGAGTCTTGGTGAAAGCAGATCATTGTGTTAAACTTGGGATCCAGAAGGGAAAATGGCCCAAGAGGACAAAATTCTACCTTGAGTGATGCTCCCTGAGCTGACGGCATGGGATGGAAGTTGCTCTCATCATTTCTGCACTGCTTTGCCCAATCTGGGCTGTCCCCTGTGGTGTTCCACAACATAAGCATCTTGAAACTAGAGGGTAAGGCCCAGCTCTCAGCAAACCCAGTAACAAGAGTTACATAATCCTTTTTGGCAAAAATTTTAATCCTAGGAAATCAGTCAAGGCTCAAATTTAGAGGCATCTTTCCAGAGTGTCTTTCTAGATGGCTTCAGTCCTCATACAAGTGTCTCTCTTCATGAAGCCTCTATATTCTCTGGCAGGCTGTGCCACCTGTGTCAAAGCTTAGCACACAGTCCTGGGGACTTTGAAGGGACTGTGAGGTATCATTAGGTCAAGTTTATGTCTATGCCTGGGGCTGAATTGTTCCTGAAAACATCGTTTGTCATATTTCTATATGCTCCTTATAACACATAAGAAAAAAAATTGTCAGAGTTTGATGACAAGAAAGATGTGTTTCTCATGACTAATGAATGAATTTTATTTACTCAGACCCAGTGGTTTTCATAACCTATTGTTTCAACTTTGGGCAGTAGATGAAAACATACCATAGTCTCCTACGGATGTGCCTTCCAATCGCTCTACCTAAAAATACTTATGTACCTTCTTGCCTTACAAATTGTTACTCATGCTTCAAGACTTGGTCTGACCATGGGTTTGTTTGTTTGTGTGTTTTATCTGTGCATCCTTTTATACCTCTCCTGTGATCCCATAGACTGGATCAAGAGGCCCCAAAATGCCTCCTGCTTACCTATGTGATAGCAATTCTCAAGGAGCATTGTGATAGTCTAGTTTCTTCTCAGCTTCCCCACTGTACCCTGAGTTACTTATGTGCAAGAATGATGTGTCCTTCATGTCTGTATTTCCTGAGTAATGCATGATGCCGAAGAAGTCATCAACAATATTTGCAGATTTAATGTCTGACTGAATGGATATATAAAGGAAGGGAGAGAGGAAGAAAGGAAAAGAGAGCTAGAGGAAACTCAGATAGAGGGAAGTGAGAATTAAATTTATATTCAATCTTAAAAGTTATTACCCTAGAGTTTTATGCTCTTTTCTTTTTCATCCTCTATACTTTTATTCTTTGGTTTCTTTTCTTAAAATTGTATGAAACTTATTAAGAAAAAGTAGAGTGACATATGTCAATTTATAACTACATGCAAGATGGCTGAAGAGTGGCTTAGCTATAATAATACCGATATGACTGACAATTCTGCTGACTCCAGGTCTCACCATAGCACCAGAAGCACAGAGACGTGAACTGTTGGGACATCTGTGTCATGGTAGGTAAATGGGCCATGGGGAAACTGAGTCAATAAACATAAAGGTTACTGACTGTATCTTGTATCAGAGACACAACTGCAACTTCCAAGGCCTTCTCCCTGCTGCTCTGCTGCTGGGGGGAAGGGTGGGCAGAGGAAGGGAGCCATGTCCCTCTGCAACTAAGCAGCTTAAAGTAAAAGGGAAGGCAAGTGCACTGGTCAGCCTGGCCCTCCCCCTGCCCTTGATGTTCTCAGTCCCCACCCCACCCCCATCCCTTCAGTGCTAACTCCATTCACAGAATGTTTTAGAAATCAACAAAACAGTTGTCAATATTCCAGTTTTATAAATCACATTTGGGTCTGGAGAGTCTAAGTGAGTTAGCCAAATTCACATACTGAAAGGCTAGAGGCACCGGAATATGAGCCACGACTTTCTCTTCTCTCATTCATTAGGCGAGCTGTTAACTGCCAATGGCTACTGAAATTTCTCTGGGACTCTGATACAGATTATGGAGTCCAGGGTTCTGTTCTCGTGATTGGGTGGTCTAAGATGTGCATGTCCCACGGAGTAGGGTCAGAATCTCACTTGGGGAGGAAGATACATGTGTGACTTAAAAAGGCTTGTTTAATAACATAACAAACTTATATTTGGAGAGATATGCATTCTAGAAATACACTAGTTTTTTAAAGTTGAACAAAAGCACCCTTGTGAAAATAAAGTTAACAAAATCTCCTCTGGGGCACCTGGGTGGCTCAGTCGGTTAAGTGTCCAACTTCGGCTCAGATCATGATCTCACAGTCTGTGAGTTTGAGCCCCGCATCAGGCTCTGTGCTGATAGCTCAGAGCCTGGAGCCTGCTTTGGATGCTGTGTCTCCTTCTCTTTCTGCCCCTCCCCTGCTCACACTCTTGTCTCTCTCTCTCTCTCTCAAAAGTAAATAAACATTAAAAAAAACTTTTTTAAATCTCCTTATCATGAAAATAAGCTGAGGATATTGGGAAAAATACCAGAAAATCCAGCTCGATGGATGGGGCGCAAAGATTGCGAAGCTTTATCCAAAAGAGTACTGTTCCCTGAGAGAGTTAACTACCAGGAATGCTCTCATATTTACACTGCACTGAGCATCTCCAGGCCATTACTCTATGTATCTCAGTAGATTTCATAAAGAATCTTAGTCACATTGAGATGACTTCAAAACTAATCTCCCTGGCAGGAAAAGTATCCAGTGCTTCAGCTTTCCGAAGCTCCAACAGTTTGTTAAACCCAGTGCATTCTCTCCACAAATATTTGTTGACAGCTGGTCACCTACCAGATCCCGTGTCATGCAGAGCCTCCGCAAGATGCATATGAGGTCTAGATTTCAGTGCCTTGAATGGTATGAAGAATTCAGACACTCAATGAGATTGTGGCTGTACTTTAGTATTTACAACGGTGTAGACCACCCCAGCTGGATTCCATATGCTGAAAGTTACAAATAATGGTTTGGAATGGCCCTCCCCACAGCCGTCCTTCCTCCTTGCCTTGCCATCCTCATCTCAGCTGTGAGGTTCACATCAGCCTCTGTGCTCTAAATTACTGTGTTAGACATAGTCCTCTGCCTTGACCCTAAGAATGTCTCTGATCTATCTTCAGTGACTCAACACTCATTTGATGGGTACTGACTCTGTGCTGAGACCCATGTGGGTCACTGGAGATAGAGCGGATCAGGCTGAACTCTGCTATACCAGAGACCACAGTTTAGAGGTGGAGTAGAGCCCTTAGGCAGAGTGTCAGCTCAAGCATGGCTTCCTGGAAGAGGTGACTGCAGAGAAGGTTGATGTGAGAATAGGTCCCATGTTTCTTTCCTTCCTTGATTTTCAGTGTCCTCAACCATGCAGAAGGGGGATCGGGCTAGATGATTCTTAAGTTTTTTTGCCATCCAAGCAGCAAATATTGAAAGAAAATAATTATATAGTGTAAGACATATAGGGGATTTAAGATACAGGTTCATTTTTATCACTAATATACAAATCTTAAATTTTAAAATTCCTTTTCATGCCCTAAATCTGGTTTAGTTAGATGCTTATTATACTAGAAGTGAAAAGACCTGGCCAGTGGCCCTGGCTCTGTGTATTCCTGGGAGAGGATGCTAATGGGTGTCGAGAGCTGGCCTCACAGGACAAATCTCTACATCTCCTATCTCTGCTTCCCAGGGCCCTGTGGGAACAGTGCTGGCAGCAGAAGGCAACGATCAGCAATACTCATGTGGGCGGGGGATTGGGAGGGGAGCTGAGAGGAGGGTCTCCTCCTCTGAAACTTCCTCTAGGTGCATCTGGACCACTCTTCCAGATGCTAGGGCTCCAGGCCTCTGCTACCACAGTCAGGGGATGGGAGCCTCTGGACCTTCAGATTCCTGCCAACCCCAGAGATCTCACTTCCTTCTCAGAGAGTAGAAGCTGGCCCAAGGATGTGACCCATTGTTTCTCCTTGCTATGGGTCGGGTCATTCCAGGGAGGATGTGTACTTCCCTTTGAAGTTGGAATTTATTACTTTATAATGAGGAATGATCTTGGGGCACCCAGGTGGCTCAGTCGGTTAAGCATCTGACTTCAGCTCAGGTCATGATCTCGTGGCTCGAAGGCTCATGAGTTTGAGCCCCGCATCAGGCTCTGTGCTGACAGCTAACTCAGAGCCTGCAGCCTGCTTCGGATTCTGTGTCTCCCTCTCTCTGCCCCACCCCTGCGAACTCTCTGTCTCAGCCTCCTTCAAACTTTGTTCTTTTGAAATTACCAAGTCAATAAATTGTCTGTGGCAGCTGCTTGACCCAGCTACAAATTTGTACTGTCATGATTTCCTAGACATTTCAAGGACCTTTGGTCACATAGTAGGATTGACAAGGATAAACAGAAACCCCAAATGTCATGTGGCTCTATATGGGACCTGATAAGGAATACTGGGACCGTACCCCAAAATAGCTAGACTAACTGGCTAACATGTATTACGGAACCAGTTAGCATTTAAGGTCCCAGAGTTTAAAGATTCTTGATTAAGGGGACGAGACCATAAAAATAGATAAGGGAGAGTTATTGACTTGGGGAACATTCTCCTTGGGTATAAGGTTTACTACTGCGGTAGGCAGAAGAGTCACCTGCCCCCGAAGATGTCCAAATCCTGATCCCTGGAACCTCCGAATTCGTCAGTTTACCTGAAACTAAGGTTGCCGAAGGAATTAATATTTAATTAGATAGTTCCTTAATGAATAAAAGGAAAGCAAAACAAGATCAGAGGAAAAGACACGATAATGAAAGCAGAGTCGGAGGGATGACGTATTATAAGGGGAGGAAGGCAGCTATAAGCCAAGCAGTGCAGGAGGCCTCTGAATGCTGCAAGTGCAAGAATGGATTCTCCCCCAAAGCTTCCAGAAAAGAAAGCAGCTCTGCTGATGCCTTCATTTTGGCTGAGTGAGTCCCATGTGCTTGATTAACCTATAGAACTATAATATAATGGGGCACCTGGCTGGCTCGGTTGGAAGAGTGTGTGACTCTTGATCTCGGGGTCATGAGTTTGAGCCCCATGTTGGGTGTAGGGATTTCTAAAACACAACACAACAAAACAAAACAAAACAAAAAAACTTAAAAAAAGGGCTATCACATAACAGATTTGTATTATTTCAGGCCACTGAGCTTATGATACTTTGTTGTAGCTGCCATAGAAAACTCACACACCATCCCTGGGAGGGTCCTGGGGTGATGCACACATGTCATTAGGATGAGTATTCCTAGTAACCTGGAGAAAGCAAAGGCCAACATGGAGTCGAGTTAAAATGCCCAAATTACTAAGGCAAACAGTAGAGAAAGGGATTAAAGCTGCAGGGAAGAGAACATGCTGGAATGGATGTATTATGTGAGGCCAGGAGACCTACCAGAAGACTATGTTCCATAGTGGCTCATAAAAAAAAAAAAAAACCCAGCAGTTTGCGCTGATATGGGATGGGCCCCAATATATATTCACCAGCTTGTCCAGAGCGATGTTAACGCTGCTGCATTTTTCCCCAATGTTGTCTCTCTCCAGAGAGCTGGGCCTTCTGAACACCCAGCATCACCTCCATCCTTCATGCTGCCAACATTATGCAGTCAGGAAGGGTGAGCTGGCGTCGCCCAGCCTTGGTAAGATGCCTGGAATTAAAGGGAGGGAGAGAAAACTTCTGAAGATTCAACAGCCTGCCCCTCACCAAAGTTTTTTAAAGAGCTGATGGTCAGGGACACCGCCTTCAAACTCTACATGGCCTGATCATTCCTCCCCTACTTAGGAGAAAGCACAATGTCTCTTAGGCCTCCAGGTAGAGGTAAGTTCATCACAGATGAATGAGGAAGGGCTGGGAGGTTCTTGGAGGCTCAGTCTAGGCTAAGGATCTGAGGTTAAAGTCAGAAATAATATAGCTGGGGGGGCTCAGCCTGATGGCCCAAGCTCCTTTTTTTGGGTGGCACTCCCTAAATTTCTACCTATTTCTCAGCCTCGGCAGGAGTCTCAGAGCCTGGGATCCTAGACCAGGGGCCCT
Organism: Proteles cristata cristata; assembly: GCA_017311185.1. Lineage (NCBI taxonomy): Eukaryota > Metazoa > Chordata > Mammalia > Carnivora > Hyaenidae > Proteles > Proteles cristata. Next base: position 655,998 of record JAESUZ010001932.1, on the reverse strand, counting down.
GAGGGGATGTCAGAGACGTAGCCTCACCACTGTAGCAGCTGCATCCTGGGAAGGGGAGCCCGGGGGGCCATTCTCTTGAGCAGCTTCCTTACCTGGTGGAGTCCTATTTGGCTCCCACCCTTGCATCCAACTTAGAATTTTAATTTTAGCACCTAAAAGATGCAACATTGCTCAGGCCATCTGTCTCTATAAAAGCACGTGTAGACTACTTTACAGTTTACATAGCATGTAAAATAACAAGAAATTAGTTACCATCCCAATAACCCTTTGTTTCCATTTCACACACACAGGCAGCAGAGACTCCGCAAGCGAAGTGACTTGTCACAGATCAGGCAGGAAATGGGCACGTGACCCGAGACCTTCTCATTCCAAACCCTGCTGACTTTTCATTACATCTACATGCCCCCGCTTTAAAAGCTTCAATGGTCTGGATGTCGTTTCTCTTTGGGGAGAGAGAGGAATTCAGGCGTGCAGAAGGTGCTATCCAAATCCAGTTGAATTGTGATTCAGTTCAGGGAAAGCCTCAATATGAGGCACTGAGCTGGCCTCCCAGGTCCGTGCCTCTGGGTGCGGCAGAAAACACTCTGCAGTGTTGGGGGATGGGGGAGGGCAAGTCTCAGCTCCCCCAGATTTAGTATTTAGGTCTCTGTGCTGAGATGCATCTGCATTTCCCTGTGGCAGCGTGGAATGGCTTTGCGGACCGTACCCCCAGGGTTCAGCATTACCTACCTGGATGGCAGCCTTCAACTAATTTAATCTCTTGGAGGCTCACTGCTCATTTGTAGAACTTTCTACCTCCATTGAACACTTTACCAGGGGGTTAAAGAGGAAGTGTTTATCCTTATTTCCTCCTTCCCTTCATTTCTTTGGCCAAGTCTTTGTTTGAAAGTCTGGTTTCCTGCAGTGACAACATATATAGAGACTCAACATGCACAGAAATGACACAGAACCAATGAAGGTCCTCTCTGGGCTCAGCAAGAGACTCCGTGTCGAAAGTTGAATTACTGGCCCTTGTGTGTGTGGTGACACCAGGGAATTGCCTGACTTGGAGGAATGGGAACATCTAAAAGGCACAGATGATGAATAAGAACATTTTGGTTGAGACCTTTGATAGATTGGTGTATAATGCATAACTACTGCCAGTTATCATCTGACACCCGTTAAAGATCGGTCACTGAGCTAGTCAGCAAAGACAATGGGCTGGGTCAAGGATGAGGGCCACTCTTAAAGGATCTAAGATCACAGTGAGAGAAGTCAGGTGAATAACAACCCCTCTGAAATTCATATAGGGCCACTCACCTACACAGCTCTTGCACACCTTGGTCCTCCAGTTCAAAGTCTTTCACGTACTCTCTCGGTGCCTCTAGCAATGCCTTTGATTTCTCTAGACCTTGAATACCTTATCAGAGTCTTTGTTGGGGTGGAGGGGAGCCTGGGTGGCTCAGTCGGTTAAGCGACCGACTTCGGCTCAGGTCATGATCTCACGGTTCATGAGTTTGAGCCCCGCATCCAGCTCTGCACTGACATCTCGGAGCCTGCTTGGGATTCTGTGTCTCCCTCTTTCTCCGCCTCTCCTCCACTTACCCTCTGTCTCTCAAAAATGAACGAACATTAAAACAAATTTTTTAAGTTGTTTTTCAAGGCTTTGTCAATTGTTGGACTTGTTCAACGGTTTTCAAACATATCTAGCAGCAGAAACTTCACCTTCCTGCCTGTAAGTCCAGATCAGAACCACACAGGGGAGACACCAGCTTCAGTTGCAGTATGGGGAGAGTCTCAGTGGGTCCTTGTCACCTCTTTTTGATAGCTTTGAGAAGGCTTGATAATCCTCAACTCCAGTAGCGTTCCTCAGTCAAAAGAACTCCACCCTGGTATGCCCTTGGTTGATGATAGTAACAGTCACTATTCTGGCCAAGCACAAGTCATTCCCTTGACATGCCGTAAGTCTGTAAGTCAGTTTAATCTTCATAACATCCTTGGTCCTTATAAAAGTTAAGTGATTTTCCCAGTCACGGCTATTAAAGGGTAAAGATTCAGGGCCCTGGTCATTACTTCCCACCCTCACTCCCAGTGGCCGGGTCCTCCCTGCTCCCTGCCCCAGGTTCAGATTAAGTAGCAAGGGGGTGAAGACCCAATGCCCAAAGAGATTAAAAAATAAAAGATTTCTGCTGGCGAAGACTTGAGACACAAAGGGGGAAGGAGCTTGCCGAGGTAGAGGCTCGATATATAAAGGCTGGGAGTGTGTGTGCCAACACCCCCCGCCCCTCAGCAGCCACACATTTAAAGTTTGACAGGATACAATTCAAACAGGCATCCATTAGGCAGCAGGCCCATTTCTGCTAATCACAGGCAGTGAAAGAGCAAAGGAATTGGATCCGACTCTCCGTGCCCCTAGCAAATGCCACCAGCGAGCTTCAAAACTTGCAAAGGCTGTTTTCTAAAGATGCGCCTCGTCGAAACCTGGGGTTGGAGGGAAACTGAGCCACAGGTAGCATCCCCACACAAAGTAAACATCAATTCACAGGTGTTCCCTGAATATCTCCTGTGGGCCAGGCATAGGCCAGGGGCTGCTGGGAACGTGGAAGGGACATTACAAGACGATAAACACCTTGTGAATTTAGAAGACCGGTCCAATCGGCTCGAAAGCCTCCACTTCAGCCACGTCACCCCTCAGCCTCTGATGCCACACACCCCAGTCTTCTCTAGGACTCTGAGGAGTTCTAGCCACAGCCTGGCTCCAGTGGTGCTCACTTGGACAGGTGTCTAGAATGTTCTCACACGCGGTTCCCTCTGCTTAGTGCTACCGCCGTTTGCCTTCCATCATCACCCAAAGCCGCTTCTTTCTGGATTCTGATTCAGCTCCTTCCAGGGCACCTCCTGACAGACTTGGGCAGACCTATGGGTTTCCATGGATCCGTGTTTACCCCACTTCTTCATTCTGCCCACTGCTTTGCTCTGCTTGTGTGTCTATTTCCCTAACTTGCACTGAAATGACAGAGGAAGCACTCACTAGACATTTCAGGATTGAATGGACCCCCGGGGCTGTAGGAACTTTTAGTAAAGGAGGTGCAGCATAGACGGGATTGCCTGTAGAGCCCACCTTTGACCCCGTCTGCCTGGGGGAGGGCTGCTCGGTAGGCATTAGTTTCTAGGAGTCCGGTGGTCTTCTCCTCGGAGGTTTCCAATGGGGTTGCAGCAGATACGGCTGTTCCTAGGGAATCGTGTGGAAGCCTGGATGATCTGAGTGCAGGAAAGCCTGAGCACCTCAGAGCTACTATATACTTGCCTGAAAGCGTCTGGGCTCGAACACCAGGCATTAATGAGTTTCAGGACTGAACTGATGGGGTCCGTGCCTGACTTAGTCCCTTACGGGTGGTTTAACCCCAGGCAAACTATGCACCGTTCTGGGCTTATTTCCTAATCTGTGATGGGAACAGAATTCACACCTCTGAAGGTGGTAGTGACGATTAATTCAGTGAGATACGACATCTAAATTGGCCAGCATATGCCCAAACACGATGGAAGCTAGCTTTCGCTTTGTATCAACAGCCATAGTGGTTCACCCTACAAGAGTGAACCCCAAGACGACGCAGGAATTCCCGGCTGGTGGGCAGTGGCCACAAAACCACAGACGGCAGAGAATTCATCATTTGCAGGACCTCAGAATTTTAGTTAAATACACACAATTTTATTGATTGAAGAGATTAGGACAAAAACATTAAATCAAATACAGGACAAAGCACCAGAGGCCATAGATTCCCACCATGCATGCCACCAATCTTTCCTCCTACAGGGGACTTAAAAAAGAGGGGATGGGGAAGAAAAAAAGGTCCTTCTTGACACAGCACCATCTTCAAATTGTTGAAAAACAAAAACAACCCCAAGAAACAAACAAAATAAAAAAATAAAAAAAAACAGAACAAACAAAAACCTCTCTCCTTTGTGTCTTCCGTGATCAAAATAGAATCAAGGGCAAATCCATGGCCGCCTTGTCTCCTGACTGTGAACGGTTAAGCCGCCCTCCTGGGAACATGAAGGCCGGGCTCCTGCTAACAGGCATAAAGCATCCAAGGTCTGCACATACATGCCACATACTATCATGAAGCACAGATTCAAGTAACATTTACATACTAGAGTCCACGTGTTACCTACCCAAAAACATGACCATTTCACAAAACGTATACAGGCAGTAAAAATCCAAACAACTGAGGTACTGGAAACACAAATATTTATGCCGAAAGTGTTTTGTATCATACAGCAACAGAAAAGCCGTAATAAAAAACATTTGCCACTCGAAATCAAATAAAGCTATCTAGAAAAGCCAAACAAAAGGTTATTTCGGGGACAGAAATACTCAAACAAGAAAAAAATATATATATATAAATGTTAACTACAGCATGTAACATGTCATTGCAAGTTAACCCGTAATTGAAGTACTGGCTTAATACATCACAATGTGACATTTTCCTTAATAAATAGAAGAGTTCTTGAAAATACAAAGGTGCATATTGGGACAGAGAGCTGTTTTTATTTATATCATCCTAGCTTTCAGCTAGATGTCTCTTCTGCTTGTGTCTACCGAGGGTTTTTGTCCAAACGAGAGGGCCTTCCGAGCCAAAAAGGATCGTTCTTCCTGAAGGAAACGAAATAGCTGCCCTGTATTTTATCATGAGGGACAACCAGCTCTGTTTCACTGGTTATCCAATAAAACAAAGACAAAATGTTTCGTTGAGACCAGAGTGTTGCAAAAGCTTCGGACTCTAAATACGCCCTTCCTACTACCTGGCCCTGAAGCCATTGTCCAGCCCTCCTTGTTCAAAGGAAAGAAATTCAGGAATGAAATTTCTCATTTTCCTTCCCTTCCTTTTGTTCGTTTCTTTCTTTAAACTCTGATAGCAGTAATGCATCTGGAAGTTTGACTTCTAATAGCTTCCTGCCACAAACCCATGGACACAAAACAGAGAATAACTATGTTGAAGGACAGACTTTTTTTTCCCCCCCCTTCAGGGAGCAAAGCATCAATGTGTCATTTCCTGACCAGGATAGTAAATCATTTATTTAGAAGAAATGAGTTGAAAAGAGCGATTAAGAGACACAAACTGGACTTTTATTTTCTTTTAGCTTAGCACCCAGGTTTCATGTCAGTCTGTGTGCACCGAATTGTTTCTTAAATGAACCCCATTAATTATTGGATAGGTGGCTGGCTTGTTTAAAAAAAAAAGAAAGAGAAAAGAAAAGAAAAAAGAAAGAAAGAATCCTTGGCCAATTGTACCTTCCCTGAATCGGACAAGAAGTTAAAAGCTAACAGTGCGATGCCAAGATGTATGTGTGGTTGAGGCAGAGAGTTTGGGTTCTGTCAGGATCTTAACTATTTTGGAACAAATGAAAAGTGGGGTAGGCAGAAACAGCCCGGCTGACGGGGTGGGCTCCGGGGGCTACGTCGGGGAGGAGAAGCTCCCAGGGGCTTCCCGCCCCTCCAACCCGACCCCGGACTCCCACCCCACATCTCTCCCCCGATGCTACATGTTCAGTCAGCTCCTTGAAGGTTCTCCTTCTCTGAACCGAGAAACGTTGAGTGTCAGTGTCTTTCTTGCTACCAAGCCAGGCGATGTGTGTCCCCCGGAAGGACTTCCCGCTGCCCTCTCTCGCTCCTGGTACCTGCTCCAGTCTCTGCGGGGCGTGAGCTCAGTTAAAGAAAGGGTCCAAGTTCTCTTCCATGTTGACATCCGGCACCAGCTGATCAGACGCCTCCTTAGCACCATATCCTGAATTCGAGACGCTAAAATCTGTAGAAAACCAAGGATGGTCCAGAATCTCCTGCGAGGTCAGCCGCTCTGAGGGCTCCCGCCGCAGGATGCTTCGGATGAGGCACTTGGCCTTGGGCGACAGAGTCTCTGGAATGTTGAACTGGCCACGCCGGATCTTGCTGAAGAGGGAGCTGGGCTCAATGTCATGGAAAGGGTACCGCCCTACCAACATGGTATAGAGCATCACTCCCAGGCTCCACACGTCGGCTGCTTTGCCTGAGTAGCTGCCGCTGGTGTTCAAGATCTCCGGGCTGACGTACGCTGGGCAGCCGTGCTTGTCGGACAGGGAGTCATCATCTCCCCGCAGGATGTAGGCGTCTTCCAGGCTTTCCAGCTTGACCCGGGTCCTGCAAGAGAGAGGGAGACGTGAGCTCCTATGGGCGCTGTGAGGCACACGATCTCATCATTGTCACACAGCTCCGGCTTTAATGTTTCCGAGGCCCTTCATTCATTCATGCATGAATTCGTTCATTCAACCAGCCAAACACAACTTCTAGGTGCCTTCTAGATACCAGACACTCTTCCAGGCCAGGGGGCCCAGGAGTGAACAAGACTGACGAGGGGGCGCCTGGGTGGCTCAGTCGGTTAGGCGTCTGACTTCGGCTCAGGTCATGATCTCACGGTTCGTGGGTTCGAGCCCTGCATTGGGGTCTGTGCTGACAGCTCAGAGCCTGGAGCCTGCTTCAGATTCTGTGTCTCCCTCTCTCTCTGACCCTCCCCTGCTCAGGCTGTCTCTCTCAGAAATAAACAAAACATTAAAAGTTAAAAAAAAAAAAAAAAAAAGACTGACAGGGAATGTGCATGAAGTTTAAGATCTACTGGGGTGGGGGAACCCCCACTTCCCACAACTAACCAGACTATGAATGACTTGATTATCTCCCCATCTCAGCGATGAGGGTGCAAGAGATTCAGTGCTATTCTCAAAGATGCCTCTAGGTAGTGATGGAGAGTCCCAGGATTTGAACTCAGATCCAACCAACTGGGAAGCTCCCAGAAGCTCCGTCCACAAGTTCTGGGAAGCTTCCGGCGACACGATAGAAGGCAATGTGGAAAGACCTACTACTCAACCGTATCTTGGCTTTGTAACAGTCCTTTTGTGAGAATGGAAGATTTTATGATCCCCTTTTACAGATAAGAAAGAATATCAAGGCTCAGAAAATCTGAGTAGAAATAATTTGTCCAGTGCCTTTTAACTGGGAAACAGAAAAGACTTGGCCCCACGCTTTTCTCAGTAAACCTGCGCCTCCTTCCCCAATACCAAGCTGCCTCTCTTCGGGACACAGGCAGAGCTGGGGAATGTACTCGAGCATTACCAGCAGCTAAGCCCTCCCAGGGCTGACATCATCTTTCCAAGATTTTCTGTTAAGAGTTGCCTCCTGCAATCACACTCCCGTGGGCTGGTCCCTGATGAAATACTTACGTGACTTGGTTGCCTGTATCCTCTATGTGATAGCACGTACGTGATGTTGATTTCTCACGTGTGCAGGGGCAAGCGTGTCAATCTGCCTCTTGCCATTTACTTATTTTTTTTAACGTTTATTTGAGACAGAGAGAGACAGAGCACGAGCGGGGCAGGGACAGAGGGAGAGAGAGGGAGACACAGAATCTGAAGCAGGCTTCAGACTCTGAGCTGTCAGCACAGAGCCCGTCCCTGGGCTCGGACCCGTAAACCACGAGACCATGACCTGAGCCAAAGTTGATCACTTAACCAACTGAGCCACCCAGGCGCCCCTGCCCCTTGCCATTTAAGGATGACCGAGCTGGCAGACAGGTTCCGGGACATTCCCTAGATGCACCCCTGAACAGACATGGAGAAACCCTATGTCGGAGTTTCCTCAGAGTCCCTGGGGCCTAGGAGCCATCTTGACAAAGCAGGGCTTGATGTGGCCACTGGGTATAAAATAAGGTCTCAGTAACTACTTTTGGAAGTTAGGTTAAATTCTTTTTACTTTTTAAAATTTTTTTAAATGTTTTATTTATTTCTGACAGAGAGAGAAAGACAGTGACAACATGAACAGGGGAGGGTCAGAGAGAGAGGGAGACACAGAATCTGAAACAGGGTCCAGGCTCCGAGCTGTCAGCACAGAGCCCGACGCGGGGCTCGAACCCACGAACCGTGAGATCATGACCTGAGCTGAAGTCGGACCCTTAACTGACTGAGCCACCCAGGCGCCCCTAAAGAAAGTTAAATTCTTTTTTTTTAATTTTTTTAATTTTTATTTATTTCTAGGAGAGAGAGAGAGACAACGCGAGCAGGGGAGGGTCAGAGAGAGAGGGAGTCACAGACTCTGAAACAGGCTCCAGGCTCTGAGCTGGCAGTCAGCACAGAGCCCGACGCGGGGCTCAAACCCACGAACCGTGAGATCCTTGACCTGAGCCGAAGACGGACGTTTAACCAACTGAGCCGCCCAGGCGCCTCTCTCTGTTTCTTAAACTTTGAAGAGGGGAGCTGGAAGAGGCAGTTTCCTTTTTAATTTTAATTTCTTACTGTGGTACAGTATACATAAAATGTATCATGTTAACCATTTGTAACTGGACAGGTCAGTAGCATTAAGTACATTCAGGCATCCGTCTGGACAAGACAGCCTGAAAGTCCCTGCCGGTTTTAACATTCTGGGATTCCGATCTACAGCAATGCGCCCCCCTTCCTCGCTCACCCATAATTTGCTAGAACCGGGAGCACACAAGTGCTGTTCTTCCCCTCCCTCTTCAGCTAAGGACCTCAGGACGCAGGAAGGGTCTAGATGCGTTCATCTGGAATTGGCCTGATGGAAAGCATATCTTGCTCTTCCTGTTGCTCGTTCTAACCTAGGGCGGCAGGTGGGGCAGACCCACACGAGCCTCATGAGACATTCCAGGATAGGAGTTGAGTCACGGAAACCCAGACGGTGGAGGGGAGGGGGAATCAAGTCACGAGCCCAAGGGGGCTCCCTCAACAGCCTCCTTCACCCGACCCTCAGCAGCACCAGCCACGCCTGGTTCAGGAGGTGGCCAGACTCGTGGCCTCCAAGGTCACGGTCGTGACAGCAGAATGCCTAGGGGAAAAGCTCTAGCGGCTGCGGCAACAATAATTCGCTGTGCAGCAAAGGACGGTCCGGTGTCCAGTGGATTTGGGGCTGGGCTCCCCTCCCGAAGCCTTCCAGCTTCAGCCCCAGGTGGCTGACCTTCTCCCGGAGGCTGCAACGTGAGCCCCAGGCCCCTTGACCACATCCTCAGCTACACCCCCACCTCTGTGCCAGCCCTTTCACTGTCCCTCAAACACACCGACCCCCCACCACCCCCCACCACAGTCCTTCCTGGGACCTCTGTGCGTGCCCTCCCCCAGCCCTTGCTGGAATGTTCTTCTATCAGATCCGGAACGTCTCACTCCTGCTCACTTCTTCAGGTCTCTGCTCCAATGAGCTTCCTTCAGGAGCCCTTGGCCGGCCATCCTCTCTACCTGGCGGCCACCCCCAGGACGCTCGTGCGCCTCAGTGGCACCCGGGACAGCTGTTCGGTCCTGCATTTATCCCCACGCTCACTCCAAGTGTGGCCGCCTCATTCCTGCTGCCAGGAGCTCAGGAGCAGGTGGGTGGCGTCACTTTGTAGGTAGAGAACATCGCCTTCCTTTACGGCTGTACCTCCTGCACCCTGATTGGGACCCGCCACACAGCAGACACTCAATCTGAGAGTGAAAGGGACCATCACGTCAGGAACCCTCCGAGCTCAGTGCGCTCACCTTTAAAGGAACAGCCCTGCCCTGCCCACCTGGCCAGGATTAAGAGGATGTCAGGCTGAGTATCCACGGGAACAGGCTTTATAAATTCCAAGATGTCAGTCCCTGGTGGGGTGAGGACGGGTGCAGATGTGCCTTCAGACCCATGACCTGCTCCTGGATGAGCCCTTGCAGGGGACAGACGTCACCACTTCAAGCTCCTTATGCTAAACCACATCTGAAGCCTTTTCCTTTACTGATCCCCTTCCAGGACACGACCCCTGACTGTGATGTCACCTTCCCCTCGGGACTCACCCTCTCCCCCAGGCAGCAGGGACCCTATTTCCACCCTGACCCCGCTTCTGGAGTCCTTCTCCAGATCAGAGGGAAAAAGCCTTCAATCGTGACTAAGGGTTCGATCTTGTTAATGGGCCCACTGGCCAGCACCCGCTTCTCTCCTCCTCCACCTCCGGGACCCAGCGACCCCGAGAGTGTAATAGCAAGTGCACCCATGTGCTGCGCTCAGCTGCCCCCGACCCCTGGCCACCTCCGCCTCCTCCCTTCAGAAGCTGGGCTTTCGGTGGGCCGGGTCCGGATCTGCCTGTCACATTCAGCTCACCACGTGACGTGCCAGACATCTATGTATAAACCGGGCCAGCTCAGCCTCGAAGTCGGTGACCCGGGTTCAAATTCTGGCTTTGAAAATGACTAACTAACCTAATATCAAACATCTTCTGCGCCCTTACACATCTGCCAGGGTATCTACATATACTTCCTCTTTAAAGTTTATAACACCAACCTCCAAAGCAGGAGCCATTAACCCTTTAGGGGGACACCGAGCCCAGTGCTCGGATGGCCAGTGAGGCCAGGGAGGGGCAGAGCGCTCGTCTCTCCCCAGGCTGCCCCAGCCACCGGACACCTGGCGCGGGACAACGGCAGCGAGGCTGTCCCAGTCAGCGAGACAGCCTCAGTGGGCAGGACGTCTGCACCCAAGGCCAGCGCGTCCCAGGCAGGTGAGGCGAGAAGAGAAGAGAGAAGCCTAGTAGACGAGGGGGAGGAAGCGCAGGGTTCGCAAGCATTCTTCTGACTTTGTCTCCTTCTCGGAACACCCTGAACTTGTTTACATCACTCGCAGGCGAGGGTCAAGGCAAGTGGTCTGGATTGCGTCTTTTAAACAAGGACCTTCCAGGCGCACACAGGTCGGGAACTCGGGACAGTGCCCAATTGCAGGGACACTCAGAGGGTCCCAGGGGCTTGGCTCGCCCCTGTGGGGCGCAGGTCTGCCCCCCTCTCCTCTCCAGACCACGTGGGGGTCCGGGGGGGGGAACTGGAAGAGCACCTGCACGTGTCTGCTTGGGAGGATGTGAAGGAACCATCTCTCAACTTCTGCTGTCCCCTGGTTATGAATTCTCGGGCCAAGGGATCGATTTCCATAACAATCAACAAGGGCCTGGGTGGTCCCAGGAATTCAAATGTTCCACTAATCGTTAGGGCATTTAAAGTAGGCACTGGGGACAGAGGCGTGACACTAACCGCCGTCTTCTCCGTTTTTATGAGGATTAAATGAAACAACGCGAGCACAGTATCAACCCAAAAGCCTAGCAAAGAAAATCTGCAGAGAAATGGCGGCAACTCTAACTGATCTTCTTAGTAAGATAAGCCTCCGCCCCTTTCAACCCCAGAGCTCAGAGGAGAAGACAGATGAACAAGCATCAGGCAGACCCAACTGGACGTGAATCCCGCTTCGTGTTCCTTCCTGGGCCCTTTACACTTGTTTCCCCCTTGGCCTGGGATGTTCTACCCCCAAATATGCGCCCTGCTCATTCTGCTCACTTCCTTAACTCCTAAGGCAATCCGAGTGGGCTACCTGGAGGCGGTGGGAATAGAATGGTACGTGAGGAATAGAGGTTCCTGAATAGGACAAGGGAGGGAGGGTGGAGAACCTGTGACCAAAAAAGCTGTGAAGGACAGTGGTGATCTCCGGCAGCTTCTCCGAGGGGAGGGCCATCAGCCTGGGGCAGAAGCGAGTCGGCCAAGCTGTATCCCTGCACACATTCTGCAACTCATCTCTGGCACAGGCAGGAACCGGCCTGCTTTGCTTTAATTTCTGAATGGAAAAGACTCACAAGGGGACGGCCTGTGGACTTGGCCACCGGCCTCGTGCCATCGGGTCCCCAGCCAGGTGAGGAAGCCACACCAGCAGGATGAGGCTCCACTCCCGCCTCCAAGGAGAAAACATGCCACCCCCTCCCAGCGGAGGCCCGCACGGCTGGCTGTGGGCCCGAGTCGCAAGACCATTGTGACCACGCGCAGACCTCCCAGCCCCAGCTGCCCTTCCGCAAAAGGCAAATGTGGCTGCAGGGCTTGAAACGGGCTCTTCTAGCTTCAAAATCCCCGACTGTAGATTTTCTTTCATCTAAACTATCGGAACCGCAGCCGCGTGACATCTTCACGATAACAGTGACAACGACCGTAACGACAACAGTAACTGTGAATCAGACGCCTCCTGGGTGCTGACAGTTGTTCAGTCTGCATCTCTATCTTCCGTAACAAAACTGAAAGGCAATATTCCAAAGCATTGAAACCTCTTTAAAAATTAGGGAACTGAGGGGCACCTGGGTGGCTCAGTCGGTTGAGCAGCCAACTTTGGCTCAGGTCATGATCTCACGGTTCGTGGGTTTGAGCCCCGCATCCGGCTCTGTGCTGACAGCTCAGAGCCTGGAGCCTGTTTCAGATTCTGTGTCTCCCTCTCGCTCTGACCTCCCTCTGCTCATGCTGTCTCTCTCTCTCTCTCTCTCAGAAATAAATATAAATAAAATGTTAAAAAAAAAAAAATTAGGGACCTGAGGCACAGAGAGTTAACTGTCCCAGGCCACAGGCGGGATAACAGAAAACGGTGTTGTGTCCACAGCAGGTTTTTCGTGCTGGCCCCCTCTCCAAATTACATCCTGGTACCAGCGACACAGATTTCCTTAGTGACAAAGAAAGAAAAGCTGTGAAAGGAAGGCCCTGCGTTTATGGAGGCAAATATGGCCCCAGGTTTACTAAGCACTAGGTCGCAGACAAAACCCTAAATGCGGTAGCTCACAAGGTTAACAGAGGTGGCTGGACCTTCCCGTTTCCTAGATGAAGACACTGAGATACAGAAAGCAGATGTGACGTGTCCAAGGCCACCTGGCAAATGAGTGGCCGAGGTGGGATTCACAACCAGGTTTTTCAGCTTCCAAATCAGGGCTCTGTCCAAAAATATCCACAGTGGCCGCCCCAAGCAAATCATGCTTTGCTTTTAAACCTTTAAACACCGCCTTGGGCTCTCAGCAGGAAGGGATCAGGACAGGGTGGGCCGGGGTGGGGCCGGGCTGGGAGTTCAGCCAGACCAAGTGGGCCTGGCCGGGACGGGAAGTCCGGTGTCCTGAGGTCAGTGAAATTCAGAGAAGTCACTGAAGGCCATTCCATGGGGTGGGTCCAAGCAGGCGAAGGGTCAAGTGAGAGAGGTCAACTGCAGCCAGGTCTGGCTTTGCTCTGCCCACTACTGCAAAGCCACCCTTGGCTGTCGGCTGGGTTGTGTAAACGAGGGTCCCCCCAGGGGCTACCTGCTGGGGGTGCCCAGGACAGACTGTCCCACACAGTAGGCTGCATCAAGCTGACCCGACAGCCACCACTGGCTGCTGAACTCTGCCAGATAAATCATCATTCAAGTTCTCCATTTCCTAAGTGCATAGATTTTTCCAACAGTTTACCTCTGAGAGCCACTGACGTACCAGATCCTATAGATTCAGCCAACAGACCGACACCAGGTCAAGCTGCTTCGAAATCAGGAGGAAGGCAGCAGGTAACCAACAGGGAGACCTTTCAGGTCCGGGTGAGGGAAGTCTGCTGGGTTCTCCCTGGTGGTACCTCCTCTCACTACGTGACAATGACCGTGACCGTAGTCAGGGAGGTGGGGGTTCCTGCACTGGTCTGATGCACCAGAAAGTCACAGCTTGCTGAGATTGAAGTAAGTTGCTAGGAGCAGTACAGCCGTGATGAGAAGCCCAGTTCAACTCAAGCATCCAGATGTTTCCACAGCACCGCTGGCCACAAGAGAATGGCCAGTGTTGTCTGCATGCCGGGGCACACCTGAGCCCTGATACAATATAACCGCAGGCCAGCGGGGAAGCCATCGCCATCCACCCCAAGGCTGCCCCACTGCAGAACGACACCACTCCAGGGCAGGCGGTGTTTCCACAGGAACAGACAGGGACCCCCGAGTCAGGCATGCCCGCCGGGACTGCTCCTCAGTACTCTGTTCACAACCCTTGCTCCTCTGCATGGAGACCTGACCCCAAAGGATCCCCTGATCCCGGTCCAGAGGACTCAGCCTCTCGATAAGGCTCAGCAGAAAATCTCCTGCTCAGCGCAGGACGGCACTGCTCTGAGGGCCCACCCAGCCTGGAGCCTTCCAGGGAGGGGGAGCCAGGGGCGCCTCAAGGTACTGCTCCGGCCCTGCTACTTAGCGAGGCTGACTCAGGGTCCAGAACATTCCTATCCAGAATCACTGGCAGGGCTGAGTGGGGATCAGGCCAGTCCGTCTGACCCCACCGACCCAGGGAGCACTGTGAGCAGCAGTCCAGCGCGGGACCAGGCACTTGGCAGAGGCCTAACCTGGGCCTCACCCAGATGGCCCAGGCACATACCCAGTAGGTTCCGGGAGCCAGAACACCTGAGCCCTGCTCTGGGTCCCATGGCCAGCATGTTATAGAACTTTGGAGAACATTTCCTCCTAATTTCTTCATCTGTAAAAGCTCAAGGGTTGAGCTTCATTCTACCTCTTACCCACCCCTCCGTGATCCCACCGCTTGGGGCCTGGTTTAGCCTCAGGATCTTGAAGTCCATACCCATCCCAGGTCCATCCTGCACAAAGGCTTCCAGAATCACAGCCTGGCCTGGTCCCATCCTGTCTAGAGAAACCCTTCAATTCAACAGCATTTCCTGGATTTCAGGTCAAGTTCAAGGTCAAGGGCATGCATCCAGGCCCTAGACCAGTGCTTCCCTCTTGAGTCTCATCTCTGATCCCCCCACACAATGCCCTCCACCAGCACACCCCTCCCTGCACAGGGCTCGTTCGTGTCTCTCGGCCTTTACTCATACTTTCTGGACACCCTCCCCGCCTTCCCTCTACTTTAGACGAAGCCAAGAAGGAACGCATGTCCTCACTGACACGCTCATTCTCTATACCTCACTCTGCCCCTGGAACATTCCCTTCCTGCTCCCCCACAGCTCTCTAATGCACACCCATAACCCATAACATGCTACGAAAAGTAAATATTACACGAAGTCTTCCATTAGGCAGCGACTCCCCATAGTGACTCCTAAAACCTAGCGCTGTATGTGGTACACAATAGGTGTTTCATCAACGTTTGCAAGCTAGCGTGACTGCCATGTCGCAGATGCCCCCAGCTCCAGCATGGCGTCTATGGTTCAGGGTGCCTGGGCACAATTCTGCTTATGATCTACACTCTCTAGAGCCCAAAGAACTTTCAAATAGGCTTGACTCTATTTCCTGCTTTAGAGAAACTCCCTAGAGGACTGAATAAAGGACATTTAAGGTGTATTTCCATCTACCGCCTCCCACCATCAATGTATCTAGGGGATTTTTCTTAGGATATCTATGCTTCCAGGGCTTTAAGGGGCTACCCACACACCCATTTAGTCCATCGTCAGATATTCACCAGGTATTTACAAAGTTAGTCCTGGGCTAGAGAGGTAAGACAGAAAGATAAACAGACCCACATTACAGTTCTGTAGAGAAAACAAAACCCACTCCATGAAACAGAACAGGACAGAAGAGTGCTGCCCATGGGGTTAGTGAACTGGGGGCCCGGGACTGCTCAGAGAACACAAGTACTGAGCTTCATTTAGACTCCAGCCGTTCAGGCCCTCCTGGTGTTTACTTCTTGCCTGACTGCATGAGAAAATTCTTCCTGTGGATAGGACACAAGGGGCGGTATTTTACCCGGTGTCCTGTTCTGACAGCCAGTGAGGTCTCCCAGAGCCTCGGCTCCGGAGTCTGGTATCCTGGGTACAAACCCCCAGGCCTGCCTCTGATTAGCTGTGAGACCCTGAGCCTCAGTTTCCTCATCCACAAAGTGGTGATAATAGTACTAGCTTACTGTTTCTTCTTTTTTTCATCTGGCAGAGAGAGAGAAAGAGAGAGAGAGAGAGAGAGAGAAACTTAAGCAGCCTCCATGCTCAGCACAGAGCCGGACGCGGGGCTCGATCTCAAGACCCTGGGATCAAGACCTGAGCTGAAATCAAGAGTCTGATGCTCAACCAACTCAGCCACCTGGGTGCTCCTCCTCACTGGTTTTAAACTGGTTAATGTAAATACAGTAGTTAATTAGGATTAAATCGGTTCATTTACATGCCTTTATATTTAGGAGACGGCCTGGCACACGGTGGGCGCTAGGTATTATTTCACTCAACTGTTAAGAAGAGAAAGTCTTCTGTCTCATCGGCCATAGCAGTTTCCGCAGCACCTAAAACAGTGCCTGGCCCAGGACAGGGGCTCCTCCTATTTGCTGAATAAATAAAGGCACCTCCAGGTGGCTGGGTGATGAGGCCCAAAGCCGGCAGATGACGACCAGAAGCAGTCATGACAACTGTCCTTTGAGCCTCTGCAGCGCACCGGGCAGCGTGCTGGGAACTACAAGTTCACGATTTCTAATCCACATCAGAGAAGGTAGGCCAAGGTCAGACGGCTCAGTGAGGGGGTCTTACTGCTGTGCCCTGGGCTCCACCTGCCCAGGGTCTCAGTCCAGCCCACCAGCTAAGTGATTAAGCACAAGCAGTAAACAGCTCGGCCAGAAGTCCTGCTGAAGGATGCCTCCTATTTAGCCCATGTCTGAGCGCAGAACCCTGAGGATGCTCTCCCCTCTCTCTGGGATTAGAGACGCTTTTCATAAGTACAATATCCTGCCCGAGACATTGGTAGCAGCGTCTCAAATGTCATTCTGCCCAAATCTTTAAATCCAAATGGCAATGATGGGTTATTTTCTCATTTGAGGCAGGACGCTAAAAGGGGCTTTCTTTGAAAAGGTGTCCCCGTGGGAATGGAGAAAACGGGAGTGTTCAGGGGCTCCTGATCTGGAAATAACCTAGACGCCAATGATCTGTAGTTATGCCCACTTCTCTCTTCCCTCTTTCTATCACGAGAATCCAATCTGAGACGCACGTGCCCAATAAAGGAGATCTTTGTGCATTCAGGGCCCGTGTTCTGGCAGCGGTGAACACAAGGCGGCCTCAAGTCCCCAAGAAGCTCCCAGCGCAGAAGGACATGGGGACAGTCCAGGGATGTAGGGGTGCAGTGTGTGCAGAGGGGAGACTGCAGGGGTGATGTGGGGGGGGAATCACTTACCCATCCAAGGAGAAGTGGGGGAGTAGCCTTCCCCAAGGGCTGGCAGTGCCTGAAGAACCTAAGAGCGGTCAACCTAAATAAGGGAACTCCAGCTCTATCTCCTGGAAAGCAAAAAGGTACGGGATTTTCCTAAAGTACGGTGAACTTACCACTTAATGTAAATCGCTCCTGAGGAAAGCAAGCAGAGTCTGGTTTCTATACTTCGCTAGATACTGAAACCTCAATAGAGACTGATGTTGAGGATCTAGAAGAAGAGGCAGTATAGAAACTAACCTGAGAGACAGAGAGGGGGAGAGAGACAGAGAGGGAGGAGATCTCGGCTGGTCAGGGCGGCACGAGGCCTGGGCCCCACAGGACATTCAGGTCTGGTGCCCGGGTCGATGGTGGCTGGTTACAGAGTCCCCAGGGCTGCTGGGCTTCTGAAAAGGGTCTAACCTCCCTCCTGCAGAAGCAGGCACCGAGCAGCTTCCACAAAGCAGAGGAAATCAAACCTGTGACGTCAACAGATAAAAATCTTCTAACCAAAGAAGAAACATGCACAGAGGGATGTTTCTCCATTCACACGGGGTATTTCTGTGCGGTGAAATGTCAACACTGAACTGGGATTGGGGGCAGGGAGTTGGGGGGTGGGGGTGGCAGGCGCCTTGTCCCAAGGGAGAAGGGAAATCAAGCTGGAGAGCACAGGCACTGCTGTGGGAGCTAAGGCTGCAGCAGCTTGAAGGGCTCCTCACATCCTGAGTCAGCAGGCCGGCCCTTGTCACCCTGAGGGCCCGGCACTAAGTCCACAGGACCTGAGGACGGCAGGAGCCAATGGCTGATGGCGGATGCCAAGCACCGGGTTCACTTGCATTAATTCATTTAATTTCCCCAAGAAAGTCTCCTTGTTATTTCCACTCTGCAGATGAGGCAATCTAGACAGAAGAGGTTATGTAACTTGTCAAGATGAAGTTTACGAATGGAATGAGTGCAGCAGCAGCCACTAGACTCCAGCGCTTCGGCCTCCTCATGGGAGTAAGGGGCCTTCTCCCAAGCTCAGGCTTTCCCCTGGGGGCTCAAATTGAAACAGCGGGCCTTCTAGAACGCGCTGCTTGGGCATATCAGCACGGTCACTGCCCTCTACCTAACTCAGGGCTCTGACCCACAGGGGGCCCCGGGACTCGATGAGCCCATCTCCAATTTTCCTACCAAATCCGGGGATGTAAAGGGTGTGTCCAGGGTGAGCCCAAACAGGGTAGGGTTTAACTTCCTCAAAACAAAAACAAAACAATTGTGGGTCTGCCCTGCGGAAACAACCCAGGGATGGAGGAGGAGCAGCAGCACCAGGCTGGGAACACCGTGGCCCCAGGGGAGCGCACGCGCCTCGGAGGCTCCTTCCCCTGCGAACAGAACATCGAGTCCACCCTCTGGCCTTTCTGAGCTGCCCAACCTCCACCTGCGCTTTCGCCCTGCTGGTCTCCAGTCCCACTCCCTGTCCCCAGCAATGACTGTAATTAAATGAGAGGACGATGTGGCTTAAATTTGAACCCTTAGGCCTCAAGAGTTTCACTCCTCGTGAAATGGCTGCCAAAGGGGTGGAGCCCATTGGCCATGCACTTCCGGCGCCGCAGGAATGGTTCTTCCATAACGGTGCCATGTTATCAATGACTTTCGGACCGGTTGGCTATCATGAGCACCTGTCCCACCCTGTGCCCCCCCGGACCATGACATTCAGCTCTCACAACCAACAGGGACGCAGACCTTACTCCTGTTCTGAGGAATCTGCAGCTTGGAAGTATTGAATGACTCATCCAGGACCGGGTAGCTAATGAGTGGTAGAGACAGAATCTGAATCTTGAACCCAAATCAAAATAAAACAAAAGCCAAAGAATCTGAGGTGCTGCTGATTCAACACAGAGAAGGAAGGCACACTGGCATCGGGCCCCAACACAACACGGGGTGTCATCTTCGGGGCTGATTCTGGGAACCTGGACTGATGGCCCCCACAGCTCTGCCAAGAATATTCTCACGGGTTGGTCACGGATTCAGTTACAGTCCAGAATCGGAAATCCATGCATAAGGAGCCAGCTCACAGGTGGTCCCGTTCTGAACCAGGCGGGGCTTTCGCCTGCAATCCTTTGCAAGAGCATCAAACAGTAAGAAGCGCATCCTTGAGAGAGAAGACCATGTGCAAAGGAGGGTCTGGTGACAGGAAGCTTAATAAAGCAGTTACTTCCAAAAGCCTCCTCTGTGTTTTCCCTCCTAGGACCAATGCATAAAGGGTCAGAACACAGACACAGGCTCCATCATTCAAAGTTTCAAAAGCCTTTCAAATTCAACCCATTGTTTTCTTACAGGCTCCATGATGTCAGGAGGGGCGTGGGCTTTAGTGCTATTGAAATCCCTATCGATGAGGGCTTGCTGATTAGGATGGATGGCAAGAGCTGCCAGCAGCAAGGTCCCGGTGAGGCCCCAGACCGCAACCCCCCCTCGAAAAACGGGCACGTTGCCCCAGGCAGGCCACCGCGCAGCCCAACAAAGAGAAACTGCTGTGAAACCCGACGGCTACTGGGGACACACGGAGGGAGAAATACGATGAGTGACACACCAGAGACACACACTCTGATGAGACGTTCACAACTCAAACAAGGATAAAGGCTACAAAGCGTTGCTCCTCTTTCATAGAAAGTTGACAGCTGTCTAAGAACAAGTTCTTATTGGCTACCCGTGAGAACCGTTAGAATGTCCTTGAAAATGAGAGTGACCTTCTCAGAGCTGCCCAGACGGAGACACCTGTCACGGTAAGAAGGGCAAGTTCACTGAGACTTCAGCAAAGTGTGAGGCAGGGAAAGAGCTCTGGGGTGAAATGAGAGGGTTTCCAGGCAGCTCCATGGGCGTGCCGGCAGTGACCTTTGGCAAGGTCACTTAGCTCCTGTGCTACCTCTCGCCAATCAGATGAGGCGTTATCATTCTCCCTGAAGGTCCCGCAAGGACGGGAGGCCACACGGGGCTCAGGTGCTGTGAGGCATGCCAGGGACAGATGACGACTGGCTTCTTCCCCGTCACTTAGGTTTCCTTTGTCAGAAGGAAAAGGTTCTCTAAAGTTAAAAAGGATTTAGCTGTGACACGTGTGCTCCAATGAAGTATTCTGGTTTCATATGCATATGGGATACTTCTTTCTCGATCTTTCTAAAAAGGGTCATGCTCTTTTGCAAAAGGTAAATACAGATTCCAAAATTCAACACCAGAAAGACGTAGTCCTGGTATTGAAAGCTTATGACATTTTGGGTTTTTTTTTTAAAGTTTATTTATTTATTTTGAGAGAGACACAGAGAGAGACAGAGAGAGAGGCACAGGAAGTGCAGAGGGAGAGAGAGAATCCCAAACAGGCTCTGCACTGTCAGCATGGAGGCCGACGTGGGGCTCCAATTCATGAACCATGAGATCACAACCTGAGCCAAAATCAAGAGCTGGATGCTTAACCAACTGAGCCACCCAGGCATCCCGACATCTTGGTATTTCTTCTCTAGGCAATGGGACATGAAGGATTTCAACTCTGCCATCATAAAGGACAAGCCAGGTCTGACTCAGCCCCTTATTTGCTTCTAGCACCCTCACCCCTGGGGCTCTGACCAGAAGCAGCCACACGATAGGACTGAAGAATGACCACCCCCCCCCCCCGCCCCGAGATCCTAGAGTTCACACGTGTCCCCTGGGAATGTCCACCCTACTGTCACCCGCATCATAAATATATATTTACCATCCGTGTGCTATCGCTGGATGCACCACCCCCTATACTCGCTGCTGGATGAAATTCCTCTCTACAGAAGACACCATCAAAGGTGATGTTGAAAAACTTGGATCCCCGTGAAAGAGGCTGTCATTGCCCTTATGTCCCCTGGCAGGCAAATAAATTCCTTGAGAGCTGATTTAACAGACCACATGTCCTCACTTCTGCTCCTCCCCATCGGATACGTAGAGTCTTCACACCACATTGCGGAGTCCTTCTCTACAAAATGAACATGAGGATACCCCCCTCGCTCAAGCTGCAGAGAGAATTAAGCCAAGAAGAACCTGATGGTAGGAAGGTACGGTGGTTGCCCACTATTAACCTCTCATTTCTGCAGTTATAGTTACTACATGTCCTAGAAAGGTGGCAAAGAGAAGGACAAAGTATCTTTGTCGGTATTCTGCTGGGAGTCACATAGATACTTATTTCCCAGTGAGAACATGCAAAGAAGCACACACCTGACCTTATAATGCAAAAAGACCTCAGAACCAATTAAACAGGGCCAGGACAATAACAGAATGAGAAACTTGAGACCAGAAGGAAGGGACCAATCTAAACGGCCAGAGAGAGTATTCAAGATGAAACCAGGGTAAGAGCTTGAGCCTCCATGGCTCCAATGGCAGACACATCTGAGCTGAAGAAGAGAAAAGGTTAAGTGTGGTCCCCCCATTCTAGCTCTTTAAATTGCTCCCTCTTCTTCAGTTCACTAATAAGGGTCAAAACTGTGCACTATAAAAAGGCCAGGCCATTGGCTGCCACACATGCCTAAGATATCTGTTTATGGGTAAAAATGTGGAACAAAACCAATCTCTGTGGCCGGTGGCCCTCTGAACTTTGAATACTCAGCTGGATTGTAAATGCTCATGAAATTATTCCATTTAGGTTAAGTAACCACAGGCCCCTTTACCTTTGTTAATCCCAAAATGCTTCCCAGACATTTCCCAATTAGCTCAAACCATAAAGATGGAAAAAAAAAACAAAAAACAAACAAACAAACAAAAAAACCAACACATACACCACTAGATCTCATTAGAATATCAACAGACTTCTATAAACAGGAGCCTTTAATATCTCAGGCCAACTAACTGGAAGGCAGGTAGGTTTGACAGTGAGGTGGGCACCAGACACGTCTGTCCAGTGACTGAATGAATGGCAAGTCCTGGCTTCGTACTCAGATGGTCCTTAACAGCTTTGTGACAATGGACGTCCACTTCACCAACCATTTTCCTAATAGGATATGAGGATGCCCAAGGCAGTCATAGTTAACTCCACGACCCATGTATGTCTAGAAACTGTAGAATAATTTTTGGAAGAGTCAGCAATGAATATAAATCCGTTGCCTCCACCCCTCTATAAAAGAACATTCTTCAAAAGAAAAAAAAAGTGGCTTGAAAGACTTATACAATCGAAGTCAGCTGGAAGACAAAGCAGGTCCCAGTGGGTTTGCTAAATAGAATGTAATGAGTTAACGGAAGAACCATGAATGGAACCCAGATGCCCAGCAGCCTACCCAGCTGTCTCCTCCAATAACCCTGACCTTCACATCGCTGGGCATTTGCGTGGCAGGCGCCTCACCTGCAACACGAGTCCTCCCCACGTTGGCTGTAACGTATTCATCATCTTTCAAGTTTGGTCCGAAATCATGTCTCCTCTAAAATCTTTCTTGACTTCCAAGTTCCTAGTGAGAACGGACATCCCAGCCCCCAGTTCCCATCTGACCCGGGAAATCATCTTTTGTTAGGGCTTGGAACATTCCTTTGTTGGTGAGTTGACTAGCTAACGCACACTGATATTCCTAGTACTGAGAATTGTGGCTGATGTCAGAGCCCGCTTTATTGATACATACATACACCCTTAGGTATTACTGAGCGAGGGAATGAATGAATGGATTATAAACGACTGATGCCAGGCACTGAGCGGTCTGAAGGGAGGCTTATCGAAATCGTGTCTTATTCACATTGAAATGCCACACAGGCTTGCAGCCAACCTTCAGAGTTCACGACACCGCAGCGAAAATAATGACCAGGTCACAGAGTGTCCTGGAGCCTGACCTCTGAGCATTCCGTGACGCCTTTAGAGTAGAGACGACTTGGTTTCCAAGGGCACTTAAGGCACTGCAATATTCGTTCCTCTCCCCTTGCCCTCCCACCAGGACACTGGGCAGCGAAAGAAAGAAAGAAAGAAAGAAAGAAAGAAAGAAAGAAAGAAAGGGCCCATTCCAACGTCTCAAGCAAGCCACTCCCGAGCAGCCTGGTAGAGCACCGGTTCTGGATAGGAGGGGCGCTCACCTTTCTTCGTCTTTAAAGATGAACTTGCGCAGCTTCAGGTCCCGCAGCACCAGCCCCCCGTCGTGGCAGTGGGCCACGGCCGAGGCGATCTGGTAGAACAGTCTGGCCGCCTCCTCTTCCCTCAGCTTCTTGCAGGTGCGGACAAAGGAATGCATGTCCCCATAGCTTCGCTCAAAGAACACATAGGCTTTGGTCTCCCCCAGGAGGATTTCGGTGATTTGGTTGATGTTGCTGTGGGCCGTCAGGCAAAAACACGGGGCCAGGGACTCCTGGTAGCAGCTGATATCAAACACCTAGAACAGGATTCACGACAGGAAGGCACAGTCAGAGACCCCTCTTGTACGACCAAATCACAGGATGCGGCTGCCTCCCACCGTACAGGCTTGCGAGGTGACCAGAAAGCATACTGATCGTGGACCCAGACCCCACTGGCCCTGCCTGCCCCCCCGCTCCCCACTCCGCCTCAAAGCTGTGTAGCATTGACTAAGCCGCTTGACCTCTCTGGGCTTCCAAATCTTCCGGTGCACAATGGGCAAATGGCACTTGACTCACAGTGTGGGGAGGATTCTGTGAGAAAATACAGGCAAAGTGCTTTGCAAGAGGTCATACGGCACAAAATGGGAAGTCCCAGTCATCTCTGTTTAGAGAAGAACAAAAGCAAAATCTGAACCTGACCCACCGCAAGCTGCACAAACAATACTCTGTTCACCTTCCGAAAACAAAACCAAGCAAAAGTGGACATCAATCTTGCACTATCGCAATTGTATACAACATGTTTTATGCAACTGTGTTGCACAGCACTACGGGACACATGAGCAATGAGCAGAGTAAAAACATAGACTTTGCCGTAAGATTATCTAATCCAATACCTTCATTTTACGGATGTGCAAATCGAGGTTCAGAGAACAAGTCAAATCGAGCCCCGGCGGCAGAACTAGGAACAGGGCACAGTCCCTAATGGGAAAGCAAACACGCTTCTCTATTTCCTGCACAGCCATGTAGCTCAATGAATCAGTTATGCAATGATTTTCTATGAATCAAAATTAGCCTGTGAAATGCCACCTCATTGCGGGGTTGTTTAAGAAGAAAATCCATCCTCGATACCCTTTTGAAACCAACCTGAGAGGGATTAACACTACAGAGAATTTTTGGGGTCATAAGAAAAAGCTTTCATTCATTGTAAGAGCCCCACTAAATCAAGAATACAAATCCCAGGGTCTGGAATGTGGTTTTCCTATCTGCCTGGGAATGTGGGCACATGACTGTTCTGTGCCTGCAGGAGTGGGGGGCAGGCGTGGGGGGCTTTGCTGGAAAGTGCTGGAAGGAATGCTCCAACAACAGACACTGAGTGCCACCGGTATACCACCGTTTAGCTTCTCAGATCTTTTTCATTAGTTAGAACATCCTCTCCTGCACCCTCATTTTGCAGCGTGGCCTAGAAATCACCAAACTGAGGCTCTAATCCTGGCTTGGCCACCAATAATCTGGATAAGATGGATAAAGCACGCAGAGTCACTGGGTCTCCCTCCCCTTCAGAAACTGAAGACGTTGATTTTAGAACCCGTTGACCTTTTTTGGGTCCGGACCCCACACGAGAGCCTGGTAAGAGCTCTGTCCCCTCTTCGCTGACCACGTCCAGTCTCCAATGCACGCACAATATGCGATCGATTTTAAGGGGACTCAAACACCTTCCAAAACCCATCCAGGCACACGGGCTGCCATTTAAGGATCCATGACTTAAGTCGCTCTGAGGTTCAAAAACCAAAAGAAATCCCTGAGTCAAACAAGGATAGTAAGAATCTCAGAGGGCTGGTGCTAACCCAGGGCGAGGCGGCAAAGTAACAGTAACATTGTGAATGAACCATAATGAGGCATCTCAGGAAGGCGGCACAGCTGTTACCACTAGAACCTAAAATTTAAGAATGAATACTTCAATATCTCCAGAGACCACAAATCACACCCTGATACTGTCAAATGATGACCTACGAGCAGTGACCTCAGAGGTCCGTTCAATTAGGAATCCGAAATGCCTGAGTCAACTTTAACACCCAGGCTGTGGACAGCATAAACCAACTAAAGCCTCAAAAATTTCAGAGTCACAGACGTGCTGCAGTGGCTAACCTAAACACTGCGTTATATAACGGGCACCCTGTGCTCCGAAGCATTAGGCTGCAAGCTCCGTCGCCAGTGCTCGTGGGGTTACGGTTATTTACAATCCACTTCTTTCTCCAAGTTGCAGGTTTTAAAAAATAAGAGAGGATTTTTGCTCAGCACCTTCGGTCTGTTACCCTGCTCCACTGACGAAAAACTGAATGGACAGAGAAATTAAAAATAGATAAATGAATAAATCCATTCACGGCAGCTTCAAGAAATAGCCCATACCCTTTGTAGAAGAGATCAAATTCCAAGATGGTGGACAGAACACGAAAAACAAAACAAATCCTGCTGTTCCCCCAAATGGGTAGGAACCAAACTTTTATTAGCAGCTATAACAGGCCTTTATGGGGTTGGTCTGGGATTTAAACCATCACCTTCAAATGCAAAACCAAGCCATAAGCTTGGTTGCCAGCTTCTTCTAAATGTTTAATTTGGAACCTTAGTTACATAATGTGACAGTGAGATAAGGCAGGAAGATTAGACCATCGTTCATAGCATTTGCAAAAAAAGAAATAAGTAAAAGGTGCCCATTATGCCAAGACACTAATTATGTCAGTCTGCACTGCAGCTACCATCATTTCCACGAAAATAAGGTAAAGATGCCCTAGAGCTCCCTTCCTCCATTTCCCTAGCTCAAAGTAGGTCCCTGGAGACAATACACAGGCTTGCTTATCTTGGTTAAATGATCCCAAATAGAGTCCTGCAGAATTCTCTTTACAGTCCTCTCTGGTCATGGCATCTTTACATTCGATCGGTTTTTGCAAAGACTTTTTCCTTGGGTCAAACCCAGAGCTAGGAGAACTAAGTCTCTATTCTCAGACATCAAAAGGAACTTGATGCACTGTGTAGATTTCACAGTGCCTCACCGTAAGCCGAGTGCACACTGTATTTCTGAGGGTAGCTCATGGACGCAGCCTCACAAAAACCACCTGGAGCTTCCTAGGATATGTACAAGGATGCCTGCATAAAAAGTCACCCACGTCACCTCTGGTAGGAAGGCAGGAAAACAGAGGCTGCCTGTCTTAAAGGGGTGACCTCTGTCAAGCAGAACAATGATACCGCACTTAAGTCCACTTGCAGCCACACAGTAATTGGCGAGGGGCTGATTCAATCTTTGCAATAACTAAACCAGCAGATTAAGTACAGTTTCAGGCCAAAGAGCAAGTCTACGAATGACACGGTAAGGTCAGCCCCAAGTGAAATATGTCTTGAAGAATCTGGAGGGAGAACGAAAGAACAGGGGCGAGTCACCTCTGCCTTCAAACAAAGAAATAAGAGCAAGATGCTCCTGCAGAATTTGGAGGCAGAATCCCTTTGCGTATAAGCGTCTCCAGCCTTTGAAAAATATTAAAATGTACTGAAGTTGAGGAAAAGGAGTGAATACACTCACTGCCGGGTGATTGTGCATATTTCACAGGACAGTGGCAGCTATGTGGAATTCATTCATTTCAAAGGATGAGTCCCCTATTGTGCAACGCTCTGAGACTTCAGTCCAGCTCTGACCAGCCTACTGAATTTTGGTTAACCCGCTACAGTTGCTCTGAGTCTCAATAACTCGGGAGAAGATGCAAAACACCAAATGCTCAGTACAAGGAGGGAGCTATATTTAAAGAGTCTCTGATGTTCCCCGAGCAATTGCAAAACTGACTGAAGACCTCCACAAAACCCTTATTTACAACGAAAGACTCCAGTCCCCTACGAAATAAAGCAGTCTGTGGTTAACGGTAAAAGTGTGATGTATTTTGTGTAGCACAGCTGTGCAGAGTGCCCATTTCAAAGACAGCAAAGGTCCTCATCGCTCACCACCCCCCATCCCCCCCCACCCCCAGAGAAACCAAGAGTGAACAAATGTAAAATTAAGTGACAATGAATTCTGGATCTATGTCCAATGCCTGGGTAGCGGTATGCTCTACTGTATTCTCTCTCTCTGTGTCTCTGCGACTATTCCCCTTCTCACCTCCCTCCTCTGGCGTGCACACACACACACAAAGACACACAGACACATCAGTCACTGTTGGGGGTCAAAGACAAAAAGGAAACTGAAGTGCCCATCTCGGTATTAGCACTGCGAACGCCTGGGGCTCCAAACGCCAGCCCGTAAGCCATACAGGCAAAGGTGTGTGTTGGGGGTGGGGGGCCCGAGCAGGGGTTCAGGCACAGAAGTCCCGAGATGAGAAAAAAACGAGAGGAGAGAGAAGGACCCAAAGGGCTCACTATTTCCTACACCCAAAGGTGCGCTGGCGGCTTTGATTTCCACCCCCAACCCTCCTTTCAAGGCTGCAGGCAGCAGAGAGCGCTTTGTAAACTCCTTCCCCGCGCTGGGCCCCCGGCGCAGCCAGAGGGGACACCTTTGTGTGTCTCTTTTAAAGGGCACCTTCTGAACAAAGGTTTCACACCTGCACGCTCCTAAGAACAATGGCTGCGAAAGGAACCCAGTCACCAGTGCCCGAAAACGAGCGGGGGATTCCCTACTCCGCGGTGGAAGGGGAGGGGGCGACACCCGGGAGGAATCCCTTGGGCTCCACGAGCCTCCGGGAGCACGCGTGTCCGTGGCCCCCGCGCAGTCCCGGCGCCCTCCCCGCCCCAGGCTCTCCCCAAAACGCCCCCGCCGCCGCCCGCCCCATTGTCTGCAACGCTCTGAAAACTTCGCAACTAGTCCAGCGCGAACAAATAAATAAACCCGTTTAACGAGGCCACGGCTAACGACCCCGCGAGTTTCCCTCCCCCAGGCTCCGGAGCTCGGCGACCGCTCGCTCCCTCCAAACAGCCGGGGAAGCTTTTTAAAACACACACACAAAAAAGCACAAACAAACCCCGGGCTCCTTACCTTGCACACCAGCTCCTCCCCACTGTGCAGATGCACGGCACGGAAAACGTGGTCTCCCTCCAGAGGTTCCAACAATAAGTATTTCCCGATGCAAGAAACGCAATGCGACAAGTTCGGAGTCTCGGGCGGGCTCGGGGAGCCGAGGTTCGGGCTGAAACTCTGGCTGGGCTCGGCGGACCTTATAGACGACAACTCTTCGAAATCCTGGGTTTTGTTCCGCGATCTCCCATATCTTGCTATTGTGATGGGGGTGGACCTGTGTATGTTCATGAGTGTGGGGATCGCACTCGGCAAACAAAAAACCCGCTGGAGGGACGAGTCGCTGGCGAGTGCGGCTGCAGGCGCCTCGGGGCCACGGATTTTAGCAGGGAACGAGAGCGGAGGGGACGGGAAAGGGGCGACGTGGAGAAAGAGTTAGGGGCCCCCAAATGGGCGCCGCCGGGCACCTGGTCTGCTCCGAGCCCGGCTCTCGGGGGTGCTCAGTCGGCAGCAACTCGGGTCCTTTTGTTACCCCAAAGCAGCCGGCGATTTGCAGAATCCGCGCACTTTTAGTTTCTGTCTCTCCCGCTCTCTTCCCTGCGCGGATCTAGGCGAGTGACCGGACCGCCAAGGTGCGGGGCTGCAGGCCAGGTCCCCCGAGGCGGTCCCCACGCAGGCTTCCGAAGCGCAGACGGGGCGGAGGAGCCCGGCCGCAGTCGCCGCAAGTCTTCAGGGGCGCACGGCGGCCGCTCGGTCTCCACGCGTTGGAAACCAAACAAAAAGAAAAAAGGAAATAAGCACGGGTCTACCGGCTCGCGCCGCACGGCAGACAGAATCCGCGCTGCACCCCCTTTTTTGGTGGAAAGGGTGGGGGGCGTGGAAGGGGGGGGACGCCGGAGAGGGTAGTTACCTACGTTTTAACTGTAGATGGCGTCTGAGGCTTTTCCAAGATCGCAAGGGCTCTCCAAAATTTAAACAAACACACAAAAAAAGAAAAGAAGGGAAAAAAAGAAGAGCAAGGGAGCATTTAACTTCGAGCGGTCAACGCTGCCAACAAAAGATGGCAAACGCCGGGCACAGAGTGGCGGCGCCGGCCGGGCGCAGGTACCGCGACAAAGCCCGGGTTGGCCCGCCGGGCGGAGGTCAGCACAGGCTCATGCTGTCGCCGCCGCTCGCTCTGCTCCAGATCGTCCTCCGGAATAAAAAAAAAAAAGCAAGCGAGAAGTGCGGGCAGGGACGAGGGTGGCTCGGTGATCTCCGGCTCCCCCCGGCGCGAGCTTCCGGGGGATCCTCCGGGCGCTGGACGGGAATGCGCCCCCAGCCCAGCCAACCTGCGGCGTTCCCTTTCCCGCTGGATGACTGGGTCTTGCCTCGGAATAATTTACGCCCACTCCGTCTCCCTCTACCCGAAACCTAAACTGCCCGGTGGGGTTTGTTTTGGAGAAAATTGATGGCTTTTCTTCTCCGTCTTTTATTTATTTTTTCTTTCTTTCTTTCTTTCTTCCCCAGAGGTAAGAGGAATGTGTATTTAAAATTGAAGGGGGGATGGCCGGTGGTGCCCGAGGCCAATCCCCGAGCTCAGCACGCCCGCAACTCCCGGCGAGGCGGTATTAATAGTTACTTACGTGGCCGGGGATCTCGGAGCGAGCGGGGCCCTGTGTGCGCGTGTGTGCGCGTGTGTGCGCGCGCGCGCCTCGCTCGCGCTCCGTCTCCCCATTCAATGTCACCGACACATTTCCACCGAGCCCCCGCCCGCCCCGCCCCGCCCCGCCCCGCGGCACCCGCGACTGGCTCAGCCCAGGGCCGGCCCCGCCCCGCCCCCGCCCGGGCCCCCCTCATTGAGCCGGGCGCCCATCAATCAGCGGGCGGCTCCCCGCGCCCGCCAGCCGCCGCCGCTGCCGTTGCCGCTCGCGGCCCGGGCGCGGGCGCCGGCCTCGCGGCCCTGCGGCTCGGCCCCGGCTGCGTGGCGGTGCGGTATCCTTCCGCGGCCACGGGCTGGGGTCCGGCGCACCCACCGCGGGGAAGGGGGGGTCGCGGCGCCACCCCCGCGTCCCCCCACGCGGCTCCGCCGCTGCCCGTGTACTTCTGCGCGCCCGGTCCGTCTTCCCGGCGCCTCCGCCCCCTCCCCCGCCCCCACCGGGAAGCCAGGCATCCTCGGATGCTGCTCGGAGCCGGAGCCCTTTCCCGTTGGCGCTCCCTTGAGTCCGTGGTGCCGCGTGGAGCTTCCAATATCGGTTTCGTTGTCTTTCCCCGACACCTTGCTCCGCAGCGAAGAAGAAAACAGGCGCCCTTCTGGTGGGTGTCGCCCTGCGCCCACCCCCCACTCCCGGAGCTCGGAGCTTTTCAGCTGGACACCTTTGGACTCAGACCAAGTTTAATCCCTAATTCTTACCCCGCTCGGGGCAGTGCCCAGAGGTCCTTGGTGGCCCGGCGAGACCGACCCCCGCGTGCCCGGGCCGGGCTGCATGGGATCCATTCTCCCCCAGAGCACGAGTACGAGAATCAGGCGCAGTTTTGCCGTTTCCTCCCCCCTCCCAATTATTCTCCATTTCCTGGGGGGGCTCCAGTCCTCTGCCTGGGGCAGAAACGCACCAGGCAAAGGGGCTTGGACTCCAGCAGAGACTTGGAACTCCAGGCCCTCGTCTATTCGTTTAGGTAAAACCAGTAGCAATCTGGTTGGGGGATGAACATAAACATTTTTTAAAAAACGAAGCAAGAGACTGGGAAAGGAGAGTTTAAGAGACTTGGAGCCCTCGGAGCTGCCATATGGTCCTATGCCTATTTTCTGGGGCAAGAGGGAAAGGGGACCCGTATAATTTATTGTCCACAGGAGGACACTTTTGAGTAGAAAGGGGACCTATTTATAATTATGCACACAACTGGGTTACTCTAGTCATAAGAAGTTGGCCAGAGAGGACCCTGAGTGCGGGGCAGGCCGCTACCACAGGACGAGGGTTTGAAAAGGTCAAAAAATGCCCCACGCCTCCTGGCACATGTCACCATCTGAGGTCTCACAAGCCTGCCTAGGATTGAGTGCCTGGCCGCAGGGGAGTTCAGGGCTTCCTCCAGACCATTGCCAAGGCTGCGAAACAGAGTCCTTTCATCCAGCTCTGTCCCCTGAAGACACTCCCATGCTTCTGCCAGGCTCCGGAGCAGACCAGAAGTAGCCTCTGCAGATGAGTCCGGAAGACACGGGCCGCCTCTGTTCACTGGCCACCAGCAGCGCTTTCTAACTAAGGCTTGGGAGCCCTTGTCCCAGCCCTGGCTGGGCCTCTGATTTCAAATGAAAATGGAGTCAAGACTTTTTTCCTCCCTGGGTCCCTGTTTCTTCAACTGTGAAATGAGAAGCCTAACACCCACCCTGCTCAGCTCACGTGACTGCTTTAGAATTACATTTTCAATTCCAGGAAATCTATGAAGGCTTACTATAAGCCAGGCCCTGTGCTGGTTGTTAGGGACCCGAGTATGAGTAAGATTTGGTCTCTGCCACCCAGGAGCTCAGAGTCTACCCCCAGAGGAAGTCATGGAACTACATAATTTCATTGCATAACAATGTGGCAATTACAATATCAAAGCCTCAAGGGAGCACACAGGAAGAAGCAACTTTTCCTGGACTTCAGGGAGTTTTCCCAGAAAACATGATTTTTTTTTTTTTTACCTTGAATTAATCCAGAGCACATATTTCTTGAAACCTACTATGTGACAGACATTGGGTATGGAGATACAATGATTTTAAAACATGTGTGTCTCCTGTCCTCCTGGACCTTGAAAAAGCTCCATGAGTCATAAAATAACATGAATAAGAGATTATAGTTGGCATTTCAGGCAGAAAGAAAGAATGTGCAAAAGCGAGGTTTCTAGTAACTCACCACAGCTCCGGTATTGGCATTTTGGGAGCAGTGGCCACGCCTGTGGCTGGCCAAATGGGTTGGAATTAGAATGGAAAGGGATTAAAGGATCAGCTGGAGACCATGCTCCTCTTGGTAGAGTCAAGGCTGATATAGATGAAGATAGTCAACTTGCAAGTGGAGAGGGCCAACTGGGGTTTCAGAAAGATCAGGCTGGAGGTCATGTGGAGGCAAGACCAGTGGGCTTCCAAGGAAAGAGAGAGCCCTGTAGCAGGAGAGATCAAGGAATTTATAAACTTGATCGTGATGCGTAACTGATGTGTACATGGCTGGTGGTCTATGTATGGCTTCTGATGAAGACATACAGTGGCTACTTCCTGCCCATTCTCAAATGCCAGATTCATGTTCTTTGGAAGCTACTTTAGTGCTGGATAAATTAGATAATTATACCAAGCGCCTTCAATACCTTCATGCAGATTAACAGTAACTGTGGGCTCTAACTGTAAAAAAGCTAGTAGGAAGACGTGTGTGGGGCTCTTCATTCACTTTTTAGCCATATGACCTCAGATGAATTTAGAGTATCTTTATTATAAAGTGAAATTATAATCTGAATTTTACCTAACACACGAAAATGATGGAAGGTGCTTATAAAGAAGCAACTAGCACAATGTCTTGCACGAGATAGGAATAGTTATGATTACTGTGACTATTATTACTATTATGATTATCAGAATATAGATCCACTGAGAGCAATCCAACATGCAATAATTAATAATAATAAAAATAGTTAGATAGATAAAATAGTTTAAATCCTTACAGCACCAGTAAAGAACGGTTGAACCTGCAGTTACAGGGATGGATAAATACAATATGCAGGTATGATAAAGTATGTGTCAATTAGAGAAGGGAGACACATTTTAACCAGTTCACTCCGTAGGACCATCCAAGCCAGTGGCCTTGGGTTACTAGCCTGATGTACATGCTCTGCAGAACATTCTCTGTTTTGAAAGGAATTGAGCTGCTCATTCATTCCTTCTTATCAGTGCTCTTTTGTTTCTTCATTTAGCAAGCATGTAGTAGACCTGCTAAATGTGAAGTCCTAAGCTAAGGGCTGTGTTTGATCAAATAAGTGGTTTTTAAAAATTTTTAGCATTTATTTTTGAGAGAGAGAGAGAGAGAGCACACGAGCAGAGGAGAGGGACGTCACATAGAGGGAGACACAGACTCTGAAGCAGGCTCCAGGCTCTGAGCTGTCAGCACAGAGCCCGATGTGGGGCTCGAACTCACAGACTGAGAGAGAGATCATGACCTGAGCTGAAGTGGGACACTTAACCCCCTGAACCACCCAGGCGCCCCTCAAATAGGTGGTTTTTGAGAAAGAATTCCTAAGACTACTGTCATCACTTAAAGGCTAACATCTACTGAAGGTGATAACATTCATCTCTCTTTAGCAGCTCTTACAGCAGGCCATACCTAGGCTCAAAACTCTGCGACAAACTTCCAGACCAAAGTGTAGAGAACACCACCTTATGCTGATATACCAACTGCAGGCTCCACAACTCCAGAACATTCCATTCCCATTACGGTCTCTGTGAATGGCATCTCTTGAGGTGTACAGAACCCTTTCCTTGGCTGTGTGTGGAACCCGGAGTTTAGATTCACTGGGCTGGAAATCAAAAACTTCTTAACAACTTCATCTTCCACTCTCACCTGTCACATACCCACCAGCCACTTACCATTCTGTGAACCACGGGTTTCCACCTCTGTGCCTATGTCTTGAGTTTACCTTCCTCATGTTCGGTGCCTCTGCGGTTCCCAGGAATCACTTTCTTCCAAGGGGTTCCCTTCACCTTGCTCAACTCTTTCAACTAAAGTTCATGTTCCTAGTTCTGTTTGGCTTTGCAGATTCCTCGGGCTTTGAATGGCATCTTCCAACTCAAGGAGGCATGGGAGTGCTTGGCCAATAATGAGATTCGTGGTGTTCACGTATGAGTTTCCATCTAGATACGCCTGACAGGATCTACAGATTGCTTAGCATGAGGGTCAGTAAAAGTAACCAAGATAAATCCCTCCTCCATGCAAGATTTAATTAAGCGATGTATGCACAACAAAATCCGGATGCCATGCCGACATCCTTCTCTGCAATGGGTGTAGGAGGTCCCCTGGCTAAACTGAGTTCTTCTTTGTCTCCCTAGGTGCCTTATGAGTATTTCATTATTCTGCATAAAATTTCATATTCCATGTTGCCTTCCTCGAACACTCTGCCAACTCTAGAAAAGGTTTCTGTTATCCTTCTGTGTAAGGAGGGATAACCAGGGATAACCAGGGAAGAAGGTACATATGCTTTCAGTGCTGTAGCCACTGGGGGTGCATTTGGCCAGGGCCACCACAGTCCTGGGGGTTTAAGTGTAGTCATGACAGGGAGATACATTTCCCTGTGGTTTGCTTCCAGCCCTCATGTCATAAATTGCAACATTACTTTGGAATCTTCTCTATTACTAACTTTAATATTAGTTATATTTAATTACACCTTTTGAGTACACTTTCTTTCTCCCTGGTTCTTATACAACCCTTCAAAATAAGTGTTATTACTCCTACTTATACATGAAGGAACGAGGACCCAGATAGACTAATTAATTTTTTCCATGGTAGCCCATTGCCCAATGGCTGTACAGGATGTGTGTGTGTGTGTGTGTGTGTGTGTGTGTGTGTGTGTGTGTGTGTGTTCATGCGTGTTGGGGAGGAAGGGAGAGAGGGGAATGAATTTCTTCTGAAATTCCATGATGTTTCCCATTGCCTGTCATCAGCCTTTCTAGAGAGTTCTAAATCTTTGAGCCGAATGGCTGACTCAGAACCCTCCCATAACAATGAGTTCGTTTCTCAAGGTTTTAAAAACCACTAGTGCTCAGAAAGCCGTTGTGTATTTATAAGGTGACTCCTCGTAGTACCTATTAAAAGGTTGACTTCTTGTTTGTTTTATCATGGCTACGTAGGGGACGTGTTTTCTTTTCGGATAAATGGTCCGCTGGGGAAAGGCCAATGTGTAAATACAAAAGAAATTGCCACATAGGAACCATTTACCCCAAGCCCTGATTTTGTAGCTGTTCTTCTCCCCCAGGAAAATAGTTGCTGAGTACTCACCACTGAAATGAATCGAAGAGGACTTTTGCTGTTGCTCCAAATAAGAAGAGGGTAGAAACCCCAGCATAGGGGAATTCTCTGGGTCTTGCAGATGGTCGACCATCCTATTCCCTATTGCTGCGCAGCTAACAGAGAGGTGAAAACAGGGAAAATGAACCAGCTCATTACAGGCTCTTAGAATGCTAGATTTCTGCCAAAACGGCTTCAGCTTGCAGGTGTGCCGGTAAATCTAGTGTGTGTTTCCATACCTGGCCCACAGATCCTCCCAGAAGGAGAAGCGCCATGAGCTTTAGGGCCCTAAAGGGTACTTAACTCTCCTGCCCTTGGTAGAGCGGAGTTAATACTTTCCTTACAGGGGGACCAGGCTAAATCAAATGATCGCTTAAGTCCGCCTTCAGCTTTTAAAATCCAACCTTCCGTATGGGAAAAACAGGCTCGCTGCTAGTAGAGCAGTGTCCGAACAATGGTACATTGAGCTTTCACTCTATTTGGGTCCGAATCAGCCAATTAGCCACATGGCCTTGGATGGCCCCGATTGCTCAGATTAAGGTTTATAAGAATTAATATGTGCAACAACAGTCTTTCCAACTTACAGAGCTCTCTTACTTGTTGCATTTAATCCTCGCGAGGGCTCCATGAGGAGGCCTCGTTATCAGTTTCAGAAGAAGAAACTGAGTCTCAAGCAAGTTAAATTGCGATCTTGGGGGCGCAAAACCTGTCCGTGTGATAACACATGCACTGAGCACTTTATAATACAGCCCTGCTTCCTATACCGCTGCCTCCTTCTTGTCCTAGGGCTTTCCCCCCGTTTTCTCCTCTGTCTTTCTCCTCTCTGTTTCCATCTGTGTCCCAAAATATCATCTTAAATTTACAGCAGTTTTTGGATCCTCTGCTGGGGGTCCTTGCGTAGAATTTCATTTGATTGCAGCTGGAAAAGTTGCAAACGAGGAAGGTACGCGGAAGCAGAAAGCAGACCCTGAGGCCCCAGGGGGGCTTAGAGCAGACCACGTACAGTGACGGTGACTCAGCTCTTCACAGTCACCCACTCAGGCGACCCCGGGTAGAGCACACGGCTTGTCTCACCCTTCTCCGCGTGGTTCGCTTTCAAGTATGCACGCGTCCTTTTGTGGTTAATATGGTACAAAATGTAAACAAATAACTCGTTTCATAATATATTTCTCCCATTTAGGCGATTAAAAATATATCTAAGTGCAAATTGTCACTGGAGACAACATGGAATTTTACATCATTCACACGGTGTCCCGGAAGTCAGAACGCTTGAGGCTTGTTCTCCATTGGATGGATGGTTCTTCCAGCAATGAACCCAACACCTGAGGAAATGAGTCCCTACGTATGTGTGAGTCTGGGGGCCTGGTGCACGGTCCCGAGTGTGTAAACTAGACAGGTTGAGGAAATAAAGTCCCTTGTTGTAAATATGAGGTTTGCACCTGGCCCGTGGTTCACTCTCTTCATTTGCATAACAAAAGAGCCTCCTAATAACTATGCCCTTTAGGGGAATTTGTCCTTGGAAGTAAGATGCTTTCTGTAGGGCACAGTTGCTCAGTGACTGTAGTAGGGCTTGAACCCTAACAAACTCAAGGAGACAGCATCTAGGAAGGAGCCCAGTGCAAAAGTCAAACAACCATCTCTCGACAGGTCAAGAAGACGTTTGGTGAGCACTGACTCTGAACTTCAGTAGCTCTGTGACCTTCAGTCAATTACGGACATCCCTAGCCCTCAGTTTCTCCTTCTTTGAAATGTGACTTCCCTCCTATGAGGGCTTTTAAGATACAAGACAGATAATCATAAAGGAAAGGGAGCAAAAACAATATAAAAACAGGGAAGGGGACAAAAACAGAAGAGACTTTTAAATATGGAGAACAACCAGAGGGTTGCTGGAGGAGTTGTGGGAGGGGGGATGGGCTAAATGGGTGAGGGGCATTAAGGGATCTACTCCGGAAATCATTGTTGCACTATATGCTAACTAACTTGGATGTAAATTTTAATTTTTTAAACTTTTTAATGTTTTATTTATTTCTGAGAGAGAGACAGACGTTGTCTAACGTGAGCAGGGGAGGGCCAGAGAAAAAGGGAGACACAAAATCTGAAGCAGGCTCCAGCTCTGAGCTGGCTGCCAGCACAGAGCCCGACGCGGGGCTCGAACCCACGAACCGTGAGATCATGACCCGAGCCAAAGTCGGACGCTTAATCGACTGAGCCACTCAGGCGCCCCGGATATAAATTTAAAAAAATAAATTAAATGAAAATTAAATAAAAACATGCGTTCAAAAGAAAATGTCATGATAACAGTGCAGACCTCACAGTTGTCGTCAGGGTTAAGTGCCATAGGTGAAACGGCTTGGCCCTAACCACAGGGGCGCCGCCGTCACCACGACTCACCAAGACTCACCACTGGCAGGACTCACCACTGCCAGTATGGGTGTCTCCTCCTCGCTAGGCTGCCCCTCCTCCTCATCCCCTGTTTCTCCCCCTGTCTCACCCCAGACTCTGCACTGGACAATAAAGATGAAGGGACCTGAAGGTCCCCTGCTTTCCCAGGATAGACAGCCCCTGGGGCACAGCTATCAAGTCCAAAGGCACTGCTGGGAATCCCAGCCAGATATTCGAGTTCCATTGGGAGCCTGCAAAGCCTTCCAGCTTGGATCCATTCCTTTCCTCCAACGTTCACTAAAATTCCTCAGGGAAACACAGGTAAACTGACAAAAGATCACATTTTGACAATCCTTTACTTAGCTCATCATCTCCTCTCCTTCCAAAGCCACTTACTGTGTCATCTCAGGAAAAATTTTAAAAAAAGGCTCTACAAGGAGGCCTCATCCCCAAATGACAAGAGTCAGTCAGCCCTTACCACAGACCACAGTGTTGTATACACTGCCTGCCAGAGTCTGGGGTTCAAGGCCAGACTTTGATTCAGAGGTAGGAACAATCAAAAAGAATCAATATATTTATTCTGAGAGGAGAGACAGAGAGAGGGAGGGGCAGAGAGAGAGGGAGACAGAGAATCCCAAGCAGGCTACACCCTGTCAGCCCAAAGCCCCACCCAGGGCTTGAACTCACAAACCATGAGATCATGACCTGAGCCTAATGCAAGAGCCGGATGCTTAACCGACTGAGCCTCAATCAAAACGAATCTTAATCCACTTGCTACTCAGGCTAAAGGAGGATTTCTTTATGAATTCGGTAGCCAGGGCCCAAACTAACTAAGGAGAGTAAAGCACTTGCCTCAGGTACAAACTTTAAAGGAGCACCAAAAACCTCAGTAATTAAGAGAAATTATATATTCATGCAATATTTAAAAGAATAATAAAAATCAAAGAAAAAAAATAATCCACAGTGAAACATATATCCAGATTTTAAATAAAGAGTAGATCAGTATTTGTGATGTTTCTTTTTGCAACAGGCTCCAAAAGGCTGCTCTGGCCCTATTCGTGATCCTGTCTTTCCCCAGCAGAAGGAAGAAAAGGAAGAAGGAAACAAGTAAAGTTTTTTCTGCACTTGGTTTATGAAGAACACTTTACAAACACTCCCTCCCAGATTCCTCATGATCCCAGTGTAAACCAGGCAGGATGAGCCCCATTGCCAGGAAGGGAAGACCTAGACACAGCAAGGGTGAGTTGCCATTGTTGACTGGTACAGGGTGGAGAGAGAAATGAAATTCAGATGAGTCTGAGCCCACTGCTGCGGACTTCTTCCCACCCCTGTGGATTTTCCCCCTGTGCCATCCTATGTGTCTGAGCTCTTGTCAAAAGACAACGTATTAGTCTGCTCGTGCTGCAATAACAAAATTCCACTGACTGGGTGGCTTCCACTACAGAATTTTGTTTTCTCATAGTTGTAGAGGCTGGAAGTCCAAGATCAAGGTGTCGGCAGAGTTGGTTTCTCCTGAGATCTTTCTCCTTATTTTGCGGTTGGTCACCTTCTCCGTGTCCTCTCGTGACTTTTTCTCAGTGTATGCGCACACTTGGTGTCTCTCCCTTCTTATAAGGGTCACCTTTATGATCTCAGTTAACCTTAATTTCCTCTTCACTGGCCCTGTCTCCAAATACCCTCACCCTGTGGGGCTGCGCGGGTCTGAACTTGAAGTTACGAACAGCTGAACTTGAAGACATGAACAGCTGAACTTGAAGATATGAACGGCAGCAGGGACACTATTTTGTCCATGATTGGCAGTTACTCTACTATGGGACATTGTTACTATAAACATCACTGAGATTACTGCGACCATATCTTTGCCTTCAGAATTAATAGTTGAGTCGAGGCATGCAAGATTGACACACATTCTAAAAATCAGTCATAAAAAACTCCAATCGTAAAACATAAACTAGAGAAAACAGGGGACTTGGTGTGCTACTTTATCCTTTAGAATCACCCTTGGCACAGAGGAGGGAACATACACACCTTGAAAATTCTGGAGAAGAAAAATAATCTTTCCAACCAGCACATGAAGCAACGGAAACATTTGAGTTGGCCTTGAAGTCAGAGCAGAACATGAGCAGGTCAAGAACATCAGCAGGTGTCTTCTAGGAGAAGATATAGCCAGGAGGATATATCTGCCAGACATTGGGGGAGTATGAATGTTGAACTGAAATGCTTGGCCTTCGTTCCACTGGCCAGATGTTCCCTGGCCTCTGGATGAAAGATCCTTATTTGCCAGAAATCACATGGTGTCGTAGAAAGTACACTAGATTCAGAGCTGACCTTCCTGAATTTTCTTCTTTTATGTGGTATTATTTATTGCTGCATTACAAATTGTTCCCCAAAGCTTCTGCCTCCCACTCCATAGAGTTACTGGCAGAATTCAGGTCCTTGCATGTTGCTGGCCTGAAGGTCTCATTTCTTCCGGGGATGATGATCAGAAACCACTCGGTTCTGGGCCATTGGGTCTCTCCATAAGGTGGCTCACAGCATGGCAGCTTGCTTCATTAGAGCAAAGATGTGAGAAGGGTTAGAGAGAGGAAGCAAGCTGGACAGATGTCACCATCTTTTTTTAGCCTAATCTTGGAAGTGAAATTCCATATCACTTCGCCATAGTCTACTCATCAAAACCAAGCAGCCTGGACCACCACAAACACGGCAGGAGATGATTACACAAGGACGTGAATAGCAGGGGACAGGGATGATTGGGAGCCACTTTAGAAGTTGCCTGCCTTAGCATTGCTGAGGCTGACATATCAGAACCTGGAAGGGCTGGAGGCTAAAAGTTGTTGACTCATATTGACAGAGTTGCTATCTCTCTGATATCATTTAAAGATTTTTCCCTCCGACATGGTGGTTCCATGGCGAGGCAATGGCGTATCTCAGTTCCCTGACACCTCTACCATCTCAATCTACCTCAAGACACCCAAACATTTCCCTGGATTCTAAGAATGGACAGAAAATGCCCCAATCTGGAGACCTAGAGGTCCCTGAGACTTCAGGCCGTATTTTATTTCCATCTATACTCATAGTACTAGGACAGTTATGGGCAGTTGGTTGATATCATTGTGTTCTGGATAAGTCATTTCATGAGTGACAGTCTCTTAGAAGCCTAGTGTTGTGAAAAAAGGCTGGACCTTGGAGTAGGGCAGAGGGACCTGGGATTGACCTAAATCTGTCTGTGCCTCTGTACTTCTTTTTTTTTTTTTTAATGTTTTATTTATTTCTAGGAGAGAGAGAGAGACAGCGTGAGCAGGGGAGGGTCAGAGAGAGAGGGAGTCACAGACTGAAACAGGCTCCAGGCTCTGAGCTGGCAGTCAGCACAGAGCCCGACGCGGGGCTCGAACCCACGAACCGCGAGATCATGACCTAAGTGAAAGTCGGACGCTTAACCGACTAAGCCACCCAGGCGCCCCTGTGCCTCTGTACTTCTGTGCCCACCCAGGACTCTCTGTCTGTGCTTGAGTGAAAGGGGCTACATGTGGTCATCCAGTCTTCAAATACGTTTTGGATGTTTCTAAGTGATTACTTTTTAAGTCCACATTTCACAACTAAAATGATTCCATTGTGTTCTGAAAATCTCCTTAATTGAATGTTCTCTGTGTCAACCCAATAAACTGCTAGTTTTGCAATAAGATTCCCCTGGCACCTTTCCTGGGAGGTTTAGTGTGAGAAATTCGCTCACATAACAAGAAATATAGTAACAAATGTCTGTTCATTAGCTCAGTTCTGTTGATGGATCACCTTCTATGCATCAAGCACCATGCTAGGTGCTGGGCTGAGCAGAGTGAATCATATAGGGACTTACAATGTAATAACAAAAGTCCCTCATACACAACCCTGTTTTCCTATCTGAGAGCTTTCATGTTTGTTGTTGTTTTTCTATCATATTTTTACTTGGGCTGTAAATCACCAAGATTTTCTTATACACATGAAGTGACCACAGTAGAAAGACAAATGTACCTTTTAAAGATAGCCACACATTTTTGATACTCCTCCATTCAAAGGTAGGGTTCATTCGCCTCCCTTGAATATGGGCTGGTCTGAGACTACTTGGACCAACGGAGAACGGTGGATATTATGTATGTCAAGTCCAGGTCTTGCCTTTGAGGAGACTGGAGACTTCCTCATTAGTCTCTCAGAGCCCTAAACTACTGTGCATTAAGTCCAATCCACTGTCCTGCTGAAGAAACCACACAGAAAGGCCCAAAAGGCTACTAGGGGAAGGAGAGGGTCCAGTGGACCAAGCCTTGCAAACAACCCTTGATAAAGCTCCAAGCATAAAAATGAACCTTACTTGATTCCTCCATACCCGAGCAGTAGCCAAGAGAATACCACAGAGGTGCCCTGGTCAGGCCACTTCTCCAAATCCTACCCCATAAAACCGTAATATCATAAAGTTGTGGTTGTTCTACACACACCATTACGTATCAGCTTAGTTTTTTACTTAGTAGTAGAAAACTGGAATAATGTATTATAGTTGTCATACTCAGTCTGCTAGGCAATTCCTCTGGAAGTCATACCCAGAAGGGTAAAAAAAGAAATACCTATAATGAGAACATATTTCATGAGCATAGACCGAATGAATCTCAAGCCCTTCTTCTTCTGACAAATCTGTTAAGGCAATATCTTCTTTCCTGATGAGCACAGCATCATTTGACAATGACTTTAGGATGAATGCTGATTAATCTGTCATGCTTATATAAGGTGAACATTACTTTCTCAGAGGATCAGGAGGAAGGACCCGTCTTCTCTTCTCTCCTCTGTTCTGCATTTGTCACAGTGTTGGGTACATATGCTTGCCCAGAGAATGCAAATCCATCATGAAATCAATGATTGCTTCAGTCCAGAGGTTTTAGAATTCATCCCATCCTTAGAAAAACCTTGACCTCAGCCAGGGGACGTCATATCTGCTCTTGCTCTGCTGCTGGGCCAGTTAATTTTTCACTCTAGAGCTCGGTTGCCTCATCTATAACGTAAGGACATTAGATTAAATGGTACTCAAGTCCCTTCCCTCTCTAACAGTCAGTATTCCAACAAGGAGCTTTTTTCATCATTCATTTTTCAAACATCGGTAGCCCCAGCTGCCGTAGTAAACTTTACTAGATCATGGAAAGCAACACATGTTTCTCTGAGAATGAGGATAGTGGGTTCCTTTCTTTAGGGATTTCCATCCTAAGGAGCATCTAAAGTACGATGATTCCTTTCTCCTAGTTCTAATAAGTTCAGCAAACAATTTCTTGTGGAAATGGGCACAATCGTTGCCAGGAGGGTCCGGGGACGTGAGTTGCGTCTGCCATTGTATGAGGACCCCAACACCTCCTTCTGTATTTTCAGAAAATATTGATGTTTGCAATAATAACTACTGTTTTTTTTTTTAATATTTTTTTATTTATTTCTAGGAGATAGAGAGAGAAACAGCGTGAGCAGGGGAGGGTCAGAGAGAGAGGGAGTCACAGACTGAAACAGGCTCCAGGCTCTGAGCTGGCAGTCAGCACAGAGCCCGACGCAGGGCTCGAACCCACGAACCGCGAGATCATGACCTAAGCGAAAGTCGGACGCTTAACCGACTAAGCCACCCAGGCGCCCCAATAACTACTCTTTTTAATAGCTACATATATGGCTTGTTTTTTTTTCTAATCATTCTGTGCAATGCAATAGATTCTTCAGAGGCCGATGCTCAATGGTCTTGACTGTGTGGAATCCCCTACTCACCTTCATAAGTCTTGCCAAGAATCGTCTCAAGCACCATCTCTTTTGGGAATTCTCAGGTTGAGCTAAGTGTCTCTTCACTGTGCACAGCTCTATCGTAGCCAAGCCATATTTCATCGAGACGGTCTCTTCCTATTCCCATTTTCAACTTGTTTGTTCACTGAAAGCATGGATCGTGTCTCACTCATCATTGCATCTCTAAGACTTAAACAGCACCTGCACACCACAATGGACTGACCCAGCACTTGAATAGTGCTACAGCTTATAAAGGGTGTTCTTTATTACCCCTGTTAAACAATTGAACTGTGGCTCAAAGAGGAAAGTGACTTTCTTAAAATCACCTAGCCACACACAGAGCACCCTCAACCCCCCGCCCCGCCCCCCCCCCGCCCACCACAGAGACTTGCTAATATTCTTCCCCACATCCTGAGAATTTAGGACTTCTCCCTGGTGGGAGGGAGAGAGCTCGAGCCCTGTGCTCCCCGTGGATACATAGCCTTTGTTTTCAGTGTCTGGGAAATGCCCCAGGATTCCCTGCTGCGTTACCCCGGGAGACTATTGCTCAATCCCAGCAGCTGTTCTAGAGGAAAAGAAAAAGCAGACATTCTGAATGTATCATACATTCAATGCAATATTGAATTGAAGATCGCTAATGAGCGAGAATTCTTATTGTGCCGTCTACTTTCAGTGAGGTCTAGCTCTTAATTTTCCGTGGCTGTAGCAGGAAGCACTTGTGGGAAAAAAAATAAAACATATATTTTACTAATACTGTTGTTATATAAAACAATATTTGGCCAAGATGGTTAAGATATGATTCAGTCCTTGTTCATCAAGTTGCTAAATATTATTCAGCGAG
Source organism: Proteles cristata cristata (assembly GCA_017311185.1). Classification (NCBI taxonomy): domain Eukaryota; kingdom Metazoa; phylum Chordata; class Mammalia; order Carnivora; family Hyaenidae; genus Proteles; species Proteles cristata. Next base: position 612,091 of record JAESUZ010001932.1, on the reverse strand, counting down.
TGGAGTCACCATATGGTATAACTGAGTTTCCTCGGGAGGCTGGGGAAAATATTGTGTTGGATATAGAATTTGGAATTGGGCATGTCTCCGGTAGATAGAGTCTCGATCAAGCTGCAGACTGCTAATTCCATTACAACTAAAGACTAGAGACATGCAGAGACTAAAATACACATGCAAATGGGAAAGGCACAGCCCTGCACGTCTCCCTCCATGAGGTCGTTTCTCTGAGATACTGATGAAGGGTGGGCAGAGCCCCACATCTAGACACAGATGCAATCTTTAAAGAAAAATGTGTGTGGGCAAGTACAGTACCAGCTGGGAAAGTCTAAATGACTGAAACCTATGACTCAGAAATCTTAAATTGCCTTAAAATTAATGAAGCTCTACAGGGATGACTCAGTTCATTCATGTCCTTAGCCTGCAAGCTTGAAAGCTTGCGGGAGGGGCTGCTGTCCAAAGCCTGGAAGGTCGGACCCCACAGAGGAAACCAGCCTGGCCCAGGGGTCGGTGGTCTGTGATGCATGTCCAGCAACATTGGCTGCAGAGGTGGATGAAATGATGCTCTTTCCTCCCACAGGCAGAATGGCCTCAGGGAGCAGGCGCCCTCTCTGCATCTGATTTCTGTCCCTGTAAAATGGAAAGGAGAGATCAGATGATTTCTCAGTTTTCATCAGCTTTGATATTCTGATTAGCTACGGCCCCAGCAAGGAACGGAATTTGCCCCAGCTGGTTGACAGGAAGAGTTCAGCCCGGGCCCTCCCCTTGTGGATGTGCTCACCGGGTTAAGAGAACAAATAAGGAAGGAAGAATTAGTTAGGCACCCAGAGACTAGTAGGGGATCACTGGAGAATAGGCGAGAAACAGTTACCACTTCCACGGCCAAAGTACAAAAGGAAAACAGGGTTACTGGAGTCCAGTGAGGATTTGAACTCTGGAGGAGACCCACCCAGAACTTGGCAAGAGGCTGGCTGCCCGGTGGAAACCCCAGTCCCGAGGGCCACACAGCCCGTCACACACACCCAATATGGATGCAAAGACGGAGCTCAGAAGAAATAACCTTAATCTTCTCCCCTCCCTCCATCCAGTGTCTCACTGGTGCCTCTGGTTGGTCCAACCCAATGCCCTCAGGCAAGGGAGCTCAGATTAAACAGGACACAGAAATTGGCCTCAGTGTAGCACCGAGAAGTGAAAAGGATAGAGAATACATCTGGAGGGGGTGAAAACAGAAATGCCAGCACCGATTCTATGACTTCACACGTGTTATTCTGCTTCTACGTTAGAGGAAAGGGTAAAACACATTTCTTCTCCGTGAGTGATTGAAGAATGTTTCTTAAATAACAGAGCTCCGGAATGTAGGGACCAGGTTTCACTTACCTTTTTCACCCATCAGAATCTATCCCATTATTTGGCACATAGTAGACGATCATGAAATATTTGTGGAGTTAAAGACTGATCGCAAGTCACAATTCTGAACAGCTATCAGTATACAGGGCATGATGCATGGTGGATGCTCTGTTAATATCTGTTGAATGAATAATGAATGTGTAGGTTCAAAACAAATTACGTAATCTCTCGGATGAAAGGTTCTGCAAACCTCAGGCAAACCCTTGGTATTTTTGTTCTCATAGTTGTTTCGACGATGATTTATGGTTGTCATTGCACAATGTGTGTAAATTTCCTGGACTGTGAAAACGGGCGCCGCAGTGTGAGGCCCAGTGATGTAATAAATTAATAAGCTTCAAGGAGATGTCTTCTGCCTCCTGTCAGTGCTGAGTTTTTCCAGCAGGAGTTCTTATAGGGGTAGACTGGCACATTCAAACACTCGTGAAATCACCCCCGGACATGTAGATGCTCTAAAAGAAGCTCCTCAGAGGCAGATAAGCCAAAGATGGACCCTGAGCTGGACTATCTCTCAGCTCTCTGACTTCAGACAAGTACTTGACCCAGTGAGTCACACTTTCCATCCAATGTCTGTCTGCCTCATGGGGTTTATATGACATGTGACAGGCATCTAGAAAAGATCCCTGCATGGAATAGATGTTCATTTCTTCTTGGCTCCAGCTTTCTAAGTGGGGCCGTTGATTTCCTTGGTGTTGAGGTAAGGTGTAAGACCAAGGAAAAGAAAAGGTGTCTTCTGCATTGCTTGGATATGATATTTAGAAGAAAAGCACTTCATTTATTATGGGGACAGCTCTGTGCAAAAAAGGAGCATGAAGAAATAGTAAAAGTTACAGAATTATTATTACTTCCTCTTCATATCTAGGAAATGATGTTCCCATTGGCTTAGCTTATGTGCAGGCACGATTGTCTGCATTGCCCATAGCCATTCTCCTACCTTGCTATGGTATGGATGGTGAAATGCCAGATGTTTTTTTCCCAGCCTTCTTTGCAATGGAGCAAGGCCCTATGATGTCATCCTGACCAAGGGAACCGAGGATAGCTGAGAAAACTTTGGAAAGGGTTTCCCTTTCCCTCTGGTTAAAAAAAAAAAAAAAAAGTGTTTCCCAGGGAGAAGCCCTTCTCTTGCCTTTGAAATTGCAGTGTGAGCATGTGATGCTTGAGGCTTTAACAGCATCTTGCAACCATAAAGGGAAAGCTGAGATGGGATATTGTGACTTATAATAGGAAATATATATTTGGTCTTCCTCCACTGTTCCTGGCACACAGCTCCTAAAAAAAAAAAAAAAAAAATCCTTGTAATTTTCTGTATGAGAGCCAAGGGGACATCTTATGTTAGAGTATTTTGTTTTGTCCTCAGTTGCTGAAAATAGCTCCAGGGACCATAAAGGTGAAATAGGTGACTTCTGTCATTCGTAACAAGCCCCTTTCAATTACACCTGAGTTAATGATAATGAGGTGACTTTTGGAAAGCCCCCTGAGAAGGGGGTTGGTTGCTAGGGGAACCAGCCTTGATTAGGGGGTTGGAAATGTCAGCCCTACCCCCAACCTCCAAGCAGTGGAGAGAAGCTGGAGACTGAGCTCAGCCCCAATAGCCAATGATTTAATCATGTGTGTGTGTGAGTGTGTGTGTGTGTGTGTAATAGATGTAATAGAGCCTCCATAGAAACCTAGAAAGGAGAATCCTAGGTTGGTGAACCATCTGTGTACCAGAGGGTAATGCACCCCAAACTCCTTGAGGACAGAATGTACTGTGCTCTGGACCCTTCCAGACTCTGCCCTATGTATGTTTTCATTCTGCCCGTCACTGGTATCCTTTAATATCCTTTGTAATGAACTGGTAATCTACTAAGCGAACTGGCTTCCTGGGTTCTGTGAGCTGCTCTGGCAAATGGAATTGAAGCCTGGAAGCGGGTGTGGGAACCTTTGATTTATCACCTATCTGATGGAAGCACTGGTGACAGCCAGACTTGCAATTGGCTTGTGTGTGCCTTCGTGTGTGTGTGTGTGTGTGTGTGTGTGTGTGTGTGTGTGTGTGTGTGTGTACGTTTTGGGCAGTGAAAGGGCAATCATGGGACGGAGCCCTCAATGTGTGGAATCAGACACTACCTCCAGGTCAGAAGTGACTTAAATAGTAGGACATCCATTTAGAGTCACAGAATTGCCTGATGTGAGGAAAGTCTACGCCTCTCATGTCAGAAGTGAAGTAGTGTGGTGGTAGGCTAACGTGAGCAAAGGAAACACGCCCCGGGGGTACTGTTTTTCCCTGTCTGGAAGAACCAGACAGCAGTTGTCCTGAGGCCTGATATAGTTGAGCCGTGAAGAACCAAACTCCTCTCTGGAGAGTTCGTGAGCCTAGAGGTTTGTTTACAAACACTTAAGGCTGTAGGCTTTGTTTCAGTCCTGTGTTCTGTTCTGTGAGGCCCAAAGCGCTCTGGCGGGGAAGTCCTCTACAGATTTGTTCTGGAAGAATAATGGAGTTCCTGTGCTTCTGTGTCTTTTCCCCAGTGGGAGATTAGAAGCCGAGGGGTCAGAAATCACACATGAGGTGTTTTTGATTCCTCCACCCACTTACTATTGATCCAGCCAATGAACCATTCATTGCTTATTCAATCAATTCAGCACGTACTTATTCAATACGTACCTGTTCTTTATTGCGCTGGTTGACTTCTGTTGACCTCTCTCCTCCAGCGTTGCCATCTTGAGGAAGTCTTCCTGTCAAGTCCACCCTCAGCTAAAGGCCCTTCCTCTACGCATTCTCAGCAGTCTGCCATTAATTACATCCCTTTGGCCTTTGTCATTTGATATTGAAATAATTTGTATATCTTTTCAGCTGGAGGGTACTTGTCCTAATTGCAGGGATGAATCATAACCCCCTCCCTCCCTTTCTTCTTTCATTTCTCCCTGATTCCTTTCTTTCTCTCTTCTTCCTTCCTTTCCTCCTCTTCTCTCCCTGCTTCTACTCGGTGCTCAGAGTATTGAAAATTTCTTGGCCATCAGTGAGTATTTGAAACTCTCTTAGACCAGAATTCAACTGGGTTTTACAAGAAACACAGAAGAATAACACAGTTGGTAGTTAAGAGCAAAGATTGTACTTTTTAACTTTGCTGTCTAATCACATGGCCCAAGTTAGTGCTTAGTACTTGCTTGTTGAATGAAAAAATTAGACTCGAGAACTGCCATGACAACACTGATACAAGAATCATTTTGCATGTGAGTTAAGGCTGCCTCGTGTATCATGAAGTGATAGCGATGTTTTGTAAATATGTATTAAATAAATAATGTCTGCCTTTACCGCATCCAGAATTTAAAATTCAAAGCTTTGTATGTGGTGAAGTATCACTCTGTCCTGATAGCTAATATATTTGTCCCATTTTGTGGATAGCGTATTCTTTCTCTGGTGATTTGAATTATTAGCTTCATCACCTGTAAATTGGATCATTTTCTGAAATCCTTATTTTATTACCTTGCCTCTTACAACAATGCCACAGAACTTTTTAAAAAAAAATATATATATATATATATTTTTAAATGTTTTATTTATTTCTAGGAGAGAGAGAGACAGCGCGAGCAGGGGAGGGTCAGAGAGAGAGGGAGTCACAGACTGGAACAGGCTCCAGGCTCTGAGCTGGCAGTCAGCACAGAGCCCGACACGGGGCTCGAACCCACGAACCGTGAGATCATGACCTAAGCGAAAGTCAGACGCTTAACCGACTAAGCCACCCAGGCGCCCCAAAATATATATTTTTTTAATGTTTTAATGCTTACTTATTTTTGAGAGAGCGAGAGAGTGAGCGAGAGTGAGAAGGGGAGGGGTAGAGAGAGGAGACAGAGGATCTGAAGTAAGTTCTGTGCTGAAAGCGTAGACCCTGATGCGGGGCTATAACTTACAAACCTTGAGATCATGACCTGGGCTGAAGTCGGACACCCAATCAACTGAGCCACCCAGGTGCCCCTGTCACACTGTTTAAATTAGTGCGTGTCTGTGAATGTATATATCCGACATTTGTCTTTATTTTTCAGTAATTCCGAGACATTTAAGGATCCAGATAAACTTTGGGATCAACGTTTAAGGTCCATCAATATCTCAAAATGATTTCTTAAAGTTGAGATAGTAGTAAATTTAGAGGTTACAAAATGCAAGAGCACACAGTGAATAAAAGCACAGCTTTGGATTCAAATGCCCAGTGCAGGAAGAATGGCTTTACAACTTTCTTTTTTTTTTTTTTTTTAATGTTTTATTTATTTCTAGGAGAGAGAGAGAGACAGCGTGAGCAGGGGGAGGGTCAGAGAGAGAGGGAGTCACAGACTGAAACAGGCTCCAGGCTCCGAGCTGGCAGTCAGCACAGAGCCCGACGCGGGGCTCGAACCCACAAACCGCGAGATCATGACCCAAGCGAAAGTCGGACGCTTAACCAACTAAGCCACCCAGGCGCCCCGACTTTACAACTTTCTAATTGTGGTAGCTGGAAGTCAGTGAATCTGTTTCTTCATCTATAAAATAAAAATAATGATACTATCTCTACATACTGCTCTTAAGTAGACAAAATAAGAAAATTCATATAAAATATTTATCCCAGTGTCTGGCACACAGAGAATGTTATTGGATATTAATTAGATGCAACAGTTTCCAGAAACTTCCCACATCTCCATTCATGGCTGATTGGGTGAAGATGACACTATAATCCAAGGGGAAAAGCTCACAGAAGAGTTGAGTCATTCAGACATTTTATGTTTTTAGGAGAGTCTGAAAATATTCAGACAATGGTGGTGGATTGAGGAGGACTAGGTAGTTAGACAGGGAGCAGCGCCTGCCAGCCATGGTGGGTCCTGAGGAAATCAATCGAGCCAAATAGATGAAGAAAACCAGAAATAAAACATTCAAGGTGACCCGTGGTGGAGAGAGAGGATCTTCTTCTCTATCTCAGGTCCTACATAGTCCGGCTGGCGGGATACTGTTATTTTTCATGGGAGTTGGAATAGTGATCCTCACAATAAGTTTGTGAGATGTTACTTTCAACTCCAACAGTCTTGGGCAAAGAGGGGATCTAAGTTTTATGCTAACTTTCCCATCAGATTGTTCTCAGGATCAAATGAACCAATGTGAAAAAAAAAAAAAAACTTGAAAAATGGAAATCTGGCTCTTTTTAAATTTTTCTATAAAAATATAAGAGAAGTGTAACATGGGTCTGTCCTCAAAGTGACTTCAAAAATCCAATAAAATAATATATGTAGAAGTGTCACCTAAAATGAAAAGAGTCACAGCCATGTGAGAATGGTGATCATACCACTCATATGTACCAAAGCTGTATCTAGAATGTTCTGAGGTTTGCATGAATGATCGCTATTGGATTGCTCCACATTGCCTTCATTTCAGGTGCAAAGTTCTTGCAAGCATCTCTGACCTTTGAAACATATGTGTTTTATAGCTAGGAAATAGATCCTGGGATCCAAAGACACATGCCTGACGACTTCTACATCATCACATTAAAATGCCCTCGACATTCTTGTCTGAGCTGTTTTTAAAAGGTAATAGCCCTGAGGCATTAGTGATTAAGCCTCCGATAAAGATAGAAAAGACTAATAGAGGTACTTGGTAGGGAAGTACACTCTTGTATACATGATTCATGGTGTACAGAACACACTTGTACCATGCCTGGACACATGGTACAGGTACAATTGTTTGCTTGAACAATTGAGTGTCACTTTGAACAATAAGGAAACACTGAAATCTCCCAGTCTTTATGCCGAAAGCTAATTGTAATATTCTCTGAAACCCTTTGTTATCATTTTATTCTGACATTCTATGGCTGTAGCAAGGACTCTGAACCATGTCCCATCTCCTCCAGCTCAGTACAATCTAAGAACAGACAGGACACAGAATTGTCCCCTGAGATACTATTTTATAGCTAGCATATTGGCAGTATGGCCTTAAAATAATGGTTTTAAAACTTTTTTGGTTTGTGACAACGAAAGAGCATCCCGTTTTTAACCATATCTTAGAGATTTCTCACTACTTCTTAGAGACATTCTCCTAGGGAGACATGAACAGTGATTTTTAAGGACATTTAAAAGAATGGCAGTGGTACCTAGAAAGAACATTGGAGCCCTGCACTATCACAAGTTGCCCCGAAATATATTTGCCCAGAAGTTTCTTGACCCAAATCCTGGATTAAAAAAAAAAATTGTTAACATTTGTTCATTTTTGAGAGACAGAGCATGAGTGGGGAAGGGTCAGACAGAGAGGGAGACACAGAATCGGAAACAGGCTCCATCCAGGCTCCTAGCTGTCAGCACAGAGACCGACACGGGGCTCCAACCCATGAACCTGGAGATCATGACCTGAGCTGAATTTGGATGCTTATCTGACTGAACCACTCAGATGCCCCCAAATTCTGGATTTAAAAAAAAAAAACAATTTTTTAATGTTTTATTTATTTCTAGGAGAGAGAGAGAGACAGCGTGAGCAGGGGAGGGTCAGAGAGAGAGGGAGTCACAGACTCTGAAACAGGCTCCAGGCTCTGAGCCGGCAGTCAGCACAGAGCCCGACGCGGGGCTCGAACCCACGAACGCGAGATCATGACCTAAGCGAAAGTCGGACGCTTAACCGACTAAGCCACCCAGGCGCCCCCCAAATTCTGGATTTTTAAAAGGTACAAGTGAAGGACAAATTCAGGGGAGGGGGAAGGGACAGAGAAAGGGAGACAAAAGGATTAAAGATACAGAAGAAAAATTAGGAAAATTAGAAACTGGTAGGAGTAGACTTCTTTTTCTTCATCTAGAAGCATCTGTCATTTGTTACTGGGCCCAGCTTGGCTGGATACTGAAACATTGTTCTGGAATCCTTACTTCTACACAATTTAAAAGGCAATTTTGAAGCACTCACTGATGGCTTTACTTAGAAATAAAAAAACAAAAAAGTATTACTCTGAAAGGGACGTTGAAATACCGTGATTTTCCAATTTATTGTAGAAGCCAGGATATATTCTGAGACTGAAAGTGTTGAAATTAAATAAGTGTTGAAACTTTGTTGCTGTTGCTGTTTATTTATTTATTTTGAGAGAGACAGAGGGAGCATGAGCTGGGGAGGGGCAGAGAAAGAGGGAGACAGAATCCCAAGCAGACTCCACCCAGTCAGGGCACAGAGCCAGACACGGAGCTGGAAACAAAACTGTGAGATCATGACCTGAACCTAAATTAAGAGTCACACACTTAACCAACTGAACCACCCAGGTGCCCCTGAAATTAAATATTTTTTAAAATGTATTTATTGACTGACAAATTAATTGTATAATATTGATGATCTATAGCCTAGTTCTATTCAAATTTAGTTTTAAAAATAATTTCTAAATTTAAAAAAATCCACAAGAAACAATATATATCCATGTACATTAAAGCCAATGTCAAAACTTCCTTATGCCGATTATCTTGAACAAAAGATAATCTAAGTTGAATGATTAATTTTAAAGTCTCTCTATATAATTTAAATAGATTGAAGACTATTTATGTCTCTAAAATTATGTCAATATTCTCTTGAAAATTTATTTCAATATCTTATTATCTTTCATTTTAATAAAATTGTCTCCAATCTGCAGAGTGTTACTTTTGAATTTGAAAAATTGGTATTTGGTACATTCAACGGACTCATTTCTCTAGAATGCACTTTAAATTGCGCAAACACCCTCTCCAGGTGCTGAAGTATTTGGCCGGGACAGAATTCATTCTGATTAAGAAGGGTAGCCTTTAAAAATGTTTCCTTCATACTGAAAAGTCTAAGTATTTCACTCCAAATTTTGTCCCTGATCCTAATTTTGCCCCATTCGGCATACTTTTCTTCCTTGGAAGTGGGAATAGACAAAACTCTTCAAATATGTTATTTCTGTTCATAATTCTTTAGAATATGTTGTAAAACATATTAAAAATTTTCAGACTATGAACTTGGTAAAATATACTTTCAACGTTGTCAAATTTTTCCCTTGCCTCTGTAGGGATATTTCAATATCGTCTTATTTGCAAGCTTTGTTTTAATAATCGCAACTTGTTAAGGCTTCGAAAGCTACAGGAGGTATTTTGAGATTTGGGGAGTGGGATGTGTACTCCATTTGCTGAACACTGATTAAAGATTTCCATCTAGGGGCGCCTGGGTGGCTTAGTCGGTTAAGCGTCCGACTTTCGCTTAGGTCATGATCTCGCGGTTCGTGGGTTCGAGCCCTGCGTCGGGCTCTGTGCTGACTGCCAGCTCAGAGCCTGGAGCCTGTTTCAGTCTGTGACTCTCTCTCTGACCCTCCCCTGCTCACGCTGTCTCTCTCTCTCTCTCTTAGAAATAAATAAAAAAACTTAAAAAAAAAAAAAGATTTCCATCTAGTTTTGAACAGACTATAACTAGAATTTAAAAGTCTTTTTGCAAAATGTTTAATGGCATTGTTAGGGCACTTGGACTGATTTACAGAGTAGTTCTGCAAAAACGAAACATTTCTAACATCTGATTTTTAAAAAGGAACAAAGAATGTAGACATACATAGACTGATTTTTTTTAAACATTTTTTAAAATGTTTTATTTATTTCTGAGAGAGAGAGAGAGGCAGTGTGAGTAGGGGAGGGTCAGAGAGAGAGGGAGACACAGAATCCGAAACAGGCTCCAGGCTCTGAGCTGGCAGGCAGCACAGACCCCTATGAGGGGCTCGAACCCACCAACCGTGAGATCATGACCTGAGCTGAAGTCGGATGCCCAACCGACTGAGCCACCCAGGCGCCCCTATATTGATTTTTTAAAATATTCAGGGGCACCTGGGTGGCTCAGTCAGTTGAGCATATGACTCTTGATTTCTGCTCAGGCCATGATCTCATGGGCATGGGATGGAGCCCTAGATCAGGCTCTGTGCTGAAAGTGCAGCCTGTTTCAGATTCTGTCCCTCCATCTCCCTCTGCCCCTCCTCAACTTGTGTGTGCATGCTCACACTCTCTCATTTTCTTTAAAAAAAGAAAGAGAAAAAAGTCAATGTCAACATTCTGTCAACAATTTTGTAGTTTAGATAATTGGGATGTTTATTTGTATGTATCATGCATGTGTATTTATTTTTACATTTTGACCACTATAGCTTTTATTTTAATTGGTAGATTACTACAGTTTATCTGAATCGCTTTTTTTGTTTTTGTTTTTTTTTTTTGAGGTACAATTGACATAAAACATTGTGCTGGTTTTTGGAGTATATGAATGGCGCTGTTTTTTGCGACTTTTTAAAGTTTATTTTTGAGAGAGAGAGAGTGCGAGCGGGGGAGGACCAGAGAGAGATGGAGATGCAGAATTCTAAGCAACTCCAGGCTCCTACATGTCAGCACAGAGCCCATCGCAGGGCTCGAACCCACAGACCAGGAGATTGTGCCCTGAGCTGGTGTCCAAAGCTTAATAGAAGCCCCATGAAGGGCACTGTTAATTGTGTTTGCCTCAAAGCCAATTCCAGGCCTGGTTCTGTCATGCAGATTTTTGACATTTACATTACATTGTAAAGACAAACAATTTGATCTTTAATGTTGAACTTTCAAACTGAGTTTGCAGTAACATTTACATAGCTCTACCTTGACTTCAAGAATTAACAAAAAGCTTCATTACTGAAACCATCCCACTGACTTTCCATCTGAAGTACCTTTTGATATAGTCAAACAGGAATTATTTAACACTCTGTGAACTTCCGCTAATAGAGACCACACATACTCCATCATAGCTCCCTGTTTGATATGTTCCCAGGACAACACAGAATGAAATCTAAACCAGTTTAGTTGGAATAGTGATTTGATCTAAATTCAAAGTCATGCTTCATACAGTGACTCCAAACGCACCTTCTGCCACTTGGCGTTCTTAAGTCATGGTTGTCAGACCTTGTTCTCTTAAAATAATTTTGGAATCAGTACTAATGCGTCTTCAGTACATCTGGTCTTTCAGTTTTCCTGTGGTTAGGGACATCACAACAGGAAGGTGACTTTCCCTAATGAATTTTCCGGAGAAACAGAAAGGTATACTTTCTATTTCATTAATTATGCACTTGTTTTGGTTCTTTGTGCCAATGGAATTAATAGCAAAAGAAAAAATAGAAGAGAAGAAAATAAAACCCATAAAAATAGTTGTAGATTTATATTAGCTAATAAATGGCATCCTCTTCTCCTTAGACATTCTAAACCAGGCTTAAACTATTTCTTGCACATACTTCATATACATTTAACCAGTAAGTTACTGGTTCCAGTTACCTCTCTGACCCGTGGCCTAGGAGCTCTGTGAAGCTTGCAAGCTTATGCAGCTGAAGGGTATACCAGCTGCCCGGTGGCAGCAGCTTCAGCTATTTTTTCCCACTGCCATTCAAGGCTGGAGAGAGCTAGCTGTCCTCAGCGGCCAGTGCCTGAGCACATTTTGTTTTATCTGCAAGTCTCCTGCACGTTGTCACTGAAAGAGAGGTGTTAGTTATATTCTGTCTGGGAAGGTCAAGAAAAAAGAGATGTGTTGTTTTAACCACCTCTCAGATTTAAGTATATGTTAACGCAGGTCTCTCTTGAGTACACTCACTTCATCTCCAGGAGGTAGATCATACTGAAGGGTCAAGTGCAAACTCAAGGTCTACCAAACCTATCTGAGCTTATTTCAGTGCAACAAATAATAATACTTTATTTAAAAGGAAGGAGGGAAGGAAGGAAGGAAAAGGAA